>OX632363.1:32415705-33015705 GCA_951751655.1 Ophion costatus
CTCACCACGTCGTACGAGAATGATTTCGAAAATTTTATTCGTACGAAAACGAGGCAGCAGTTATCAGAGAAACTTTAAGGTTGAACTTTGGACACTTGAAATATTTTTACTGATTGGGATACCGGGGGTAACGGGGGAACAAATGAGACCCAAAATTGAAAACATCGATCGGTGGAATACTTGAACCTTCGTAGTAAAAAGATTGCCATACAATTATCGTTAATTGAAGTTATTTAATTGGTGAATAAAATAAATGTAGTTCTTATTAATTCAGTTAATTAATTAATTGATTCGAAGTTATTGAGTAACGTAGTTACTTAATTAGTAAATTAAATAGCTTTAATTTACTAATTAAATTATAATTATAGTATACAGAAAACTATATTTCATTAATTAGTCTTCTTATACTTAAAAAAAAAATTGTACAATCTTTATGATAAAGTTACTCTTTACCTGAAGTTATTGGAAGGAATAATTCATTGTTGCAGATTTTGTCGTTCTCCCTTGAATTCGAGACTGCTCTTTCCTCGAAATCTTCGGCCCCAAAAGAAAAAAAATTGTTCGAAAACCAAACGCGGATAATCGTTTTTCGGGAGCAAATATTCTCGAAAAATAATCGAAAAACGTTCTCCAAGATGAAACATTTTTTTCATTCTTAAAGACCATTCCGGATTGGGTCCTCCCTCAATTTTTTAAAACGAGCCTCAACCGCATAGAAAAAAAAATGTTCCCAAACTGCAAGACGAAAAACAAAGCATATTCGTCAAGATCATTTTTCGACGTTTCACAAATTAACCAGACGCATTTCCGGTCGCTGCGAAATACGCGAGAGCGGCAATAGAAATAAAACGCGAGAAATCCAGAATTGGGCAAGAGATTCTTTATCGTAATCCAGGATGTACGAGAGAGTTTTGCAAATGGTATCGCGATTTTCTCGTCCGATCTCAATCCCCAAGTCCCGAGCGTAAAAACAACCGTATCCGAGGCTGGTACACGAATCTCGGCTGCGAAACAAACGCGCGGCCGATCGCAATTCAACGAGACGTATACACAAAAAGACCTACCACGTACACCAGTCGGAGTATAATTAGCGATTGTTACACACGGAAGCGTTTACTTTTCGCATACACCGCGTGGACGGTTTTTTTTTCTTCTGCGTACTTGAAAACAAAAAGGAAAGAAAACAAAAGGGAAGGAGGAAAGAGACGGAGAAAAGAAAACGAATAGCGGATAAAAGAGACTCGGCAAGACTCGCTTAATTTTCCCATTGAGCGTATTTTATTTTACATTGTGTGTGTGTGTCGCGAGAGCGAACTCCTTTCCCTTTGCCGAGCGTGTTACTATCGGGGCCGGGACTTTTGCACGGGAACGAGCTCTACGGCCTCACCTTCCTTCCTCATTCCCGTCCAAATACCACCAAATTGATCGTAAAAATGAGAAAAGTCAGCAATCCCATTAGAATACAGACGCAAATTTATTCCCGTCGAATTCAATTTACGGTTCAGCTTAGCAAACACCTTGCAATTCCATTCTCATCGAATTCAATTTACTGTTTAGCTTAGCAAACACCTTGCAATTGCATTCGTCCTCGCTGACGATGCTGAAACTCGCCTCGTTGGATCGCAACGAAAATAATTTTTTTTTAAGGATGCTGAGTCCCTATGAAACATATTAATGTTAATTGTTCAATAAATAGCTTCTTAATCGTTATGAAATTTTTACACGACCTCCTGAATACTTCATGTAAAAACATACCAAATTTTCAGAATTCTATCATCATTACTTCAACCTCCTTAAGGGTTGAAATAAAAAATGATAAGAAAGTTCGGAAAATTTCGTATGTTTTTGTATGAAGTATTTAAGAGGTCGTGTTAAAATTTCACGACGATTAGGAACCTCGTTATTAAAAAATTAACATTTTGTTAAGAACAATTTTTAAAAGAAATAAAAAAAAATGTATCAATAAACTTTGTTTCGTTTCCGTTGCTTTCAGTATATTGTAGATATTATAAAATTGATAGGTCAAAAAAAAACTTATTGCAAAGTTACATCAGTTTTCATAAAACAACATTTAATTTGTGAATTTTAATTGTTCAATAACGAGCTTTCTAATTGTCGTGAAATTTTTACACGACCTCTGAAATACTTCATACAAAAACATACCAAATTTTCAGAATTTTATCATCATTTGCGATTTGGGACTCAACATCCTTAATTTCTTTATTGCACTTGGCATCGAATTTTTTTCTAGGAGATCAGAGCTGCGAATCCGCAATAAGAATTCTAAAAAAAAATTAAGTGATTTACGTGGCCTAAATGTGCGAAAAAATTACTGGCAATTGGGGAAAGACAATTTCCATTGCTGGTCAACGATGCTTGGAATCTTCATTTTTATGCGGACAAGAAAAGTTTATCGTGATTCGATTCGGTGTCGATTTGAGGAGAGCGTTCCACTGATGGCCGTTAAAGGGTACTGATTTTTTTTTGCTGCTGAAACGTGAGATAAAAATTCACGAAGTTTTCGTATGCTCGACGGCATCGTTTTCAAGGGAAAAGAATATTAGAATCCAGACAATCGAATACAGTTGCTTACGAAGGATTGCGAACTGACTTGGCATTTTATTGTGGGCGCAGCGAATATATCAGAACGAGATACGAACAGTCTCTTAATTCACTATTTCTGTTGCAAACTGTGCTACAATCCTTGATTTTTATGGCGGGACACCACTGGAACGAATAAAAAAATCAAGCTTATTTTGCATTTTTTCAAAATGTACATACATGGGAATATGTGTATCAAATTTCTATTTGAACTATTGAAAACTGAACTCTCTATTTGAATTTTTCTATTTGAACTATTGAAAAATGAAAACTCTATTTGAACTATTGAAAACTGAAAACTATTTGAACTACTGAAAACTGAAAACTCTATTTGAACTACTGAAAACTGAAAACTCTATTTGAACTATTGAAAACTGAAAACTCTATTTGAACTATTGAAAACTGAAAACTCTATTTGAACTACTGAAAACTGAAAACTCTATTCGAACTATTGAAAACTGACACGAAAGTGTACATATTCAGGAATATGTGAATAAATGTTCTATTTGAACAATTGAAAACTGACCAAGTAACAGACGATTTAGCAAGAGCAGGTAGGGCGACGATTTACGGATACTGAAACTTTCAATCGCGTTTTTCTCGAAACGATTTTTCTCAACCTCGCCAGAATCATAATTCTAGCTAAAATTGTCCGATTTTCAATTCAAAAGAACCAAAACATCCGTAATTGCGCACTCATAAAAATTAATTACACATCTATACAGTATGAATATCAAGTTGTTTGAAAAAATATATATTTTTTTTCGCTGTACAAAATGGCCGACTACTCGAAACTTCTCGAAACAGCTTTTTTCCAATTGGCGTGACAAATAACTTCAACAATTTTCACTCGATTTACTTTACGTTTAAAAGTTATGTTCCTAATTGCATTTTGCAGAGCAGTACGTACGGAATTTCTGATTAATCGAAAACTTTTCATTTTATGAGCAGTTTACGAGCGGTTATAACGAAATTTTTCACTAAAAATTCATTTCTTAAGTTCAAATACCTAAAACTTTTAAATAAAACAATATTTTTTTAATTCCGTGCGTACTTATCTAGGTATCCTAATGTAGCTTGACGAGAATTTTTGGTTTTTGTTCTAGGTAAAAAAAATGTGGATGCTAAGTGTCACGCCGCGGAGCACCTAACAAAAAAGATAACAAAAAAAGGTATTAGTAATCGGCCATTTTGTTCATAAAAGACTTTATATATACTTTCTAACAGCTTGAAATTCATACTAAATAGATGTATAATTAATTTTATGAGTGAATCACTTTTTCATACGTAAAAAAAATTGTTAAATTCACACATGATTTTATACCCGTTATTGTGGCCTAAGGCCTTAAATGAAAAGCTTGTAAAAAAGCGACCAGTGGAGCAACGTGAACTTTTCCGAATAGCACGCTTTTCCAACATGGAACCTTTCTTCTCCATTTTGAATTCTCCTTATCAAGAAGCAGCGGTAAACTCCTTCATTGACAATAATAATTCCGTACGAAAATTCAACATTTATCGTACAACCTGTTCTATTTTATTCGCCAATTAAGTGCCGCTCGAATTTTTTCCAAAAGGCCTTCATCGGCTCGACAAAAGCGTCACGCTCACCGCCGCGAAGAAGAAACGCGTAATCCCCCGGAGTGCGCGCGGTACGGCAATCTCAGTGTACCACGCGTCCGAGGGGAGAAGCGAAAAAAGAGCGAAGAAGAGAAAAGATACGACGAGGACACGACTCTTGAGCGGCGGTCGCGTGCGGTGGGTTCTCCCTCGTTGTGCACATGCGGTAATTCTATGCCGGTGCACCGAGTGCGTTGACAGCCAAGTAGGCATCCCTATAGCAACACAGCACGCGTGCCAATCGCGCAATTTTCGAGCCCCCCACTATTCGCGTATAGAGGGCCAAAAAACAAAGCCCTAAAAGAGGTTAGTGGTCGCCAACAACAAAATGCCGGCAGCCATCCTAAATGGAACCCCAAGAAAAGCTTCCCAAGACTTCTTTGGTCCCGAAGGTCATGGAGTAATATGTTCATCCGCAAGATTCTCTCGACGGGACCGAAGGACCGCGTATGATGCTGCGGCATGGATACCATTTTATATATGTTCCTAATAGCATTTCGCAGAGAACTACGAAAGGAATTTCTGATTAATCGAAAACTTTTCATTTTGTGAGCAGTTTATGAGCAGTTATAACGAAATTTTTCACTGAAAATTCATTTCTTAAGTTCACATGCCTACAACTTTTGAATGAAACAATATTTTTTAAATTCCGTGCGTACTTCTCTAGGTATTCTAATGTAGATTGACGAGAATTTTTGTTTTTTGTTCTAGGTGAACAATTGTGGATGCTAAATGTCACGCCGCGGAACGCCAGAAAAAAGATAAAAAAATAAAATATTAGTAGTCGCGATTTTGTACGTCGAAAAAAAAGATATACTTTCTAACAGCTTAAAATTCATACTAAATAGATGTATAAATAATTTTATGGGTGAATCACTTTTTCATCCGAAAAAAAATTGTTAAATTCGCACATGATTTTATACCCGTTACAGCGGCCTCAGACCTTAGTAAATACTGTCGTTTCACTTAGCTATACACTTCTATTTCTACGACTTCCATCTTCGCTTTCAAACTTCCAACGTTTCAATTCAAGGATTGACGTGATCATCGAAAAACATCGAAAAATCGATATTTCGGTATTCCAACTTGTTGACATTGAAATAATACCCGTAATAGAAAAAAGGCCCGACACTTTAAGCTCTATTTAGGGCGTCCGGAAATGTGTGCGGAAAAAAGCCTTGCGTAAGGCAGTCGGGCAGTTGACGCGACGAAGAGCGAATGAGGTGGGAAGACACGAGCAAGCTCGTCAAGTCGTCTTCACGCCCGGATGACAAGCCGCTCGTGCACACCGAGTAGGCACCTCCACAAGAATCCCGCTCGGCGTAATATCCTCTTCTACGTACCTGGATACACGTATACCTATGTAGCAAAATGTGTTTTTTGAGGTCGTTCGACATTGAGAATGGTCCTCAAAGCTGCCGGATGTACCGATAGCCAACCATGCATGGATACAACTGCCTGTGAATGTCCATTTACCATATGTGCATGATCTCGTGTACCATTGTTGATCCACTTCGGACGGACATAGCGTGTCTCCAACGGCACCGAACCGGGACCCAACAACAACCGTCTCACGACGCGAGCTCATTAAGGTAGTCCTATCGACGGGCGTCGATTCATAAGATTTTCAAAATTTTCTTTGAGCTAAGTATATTAACAATCGCCTCTGTAAATTTTCAGGGTCGGCTATCGACCTTATTACAGAGAAAAAAATATATAAATTGGACACTTGTGTGAAGGAATCACGAGACGACATACAAAAACCCACTTTCCGGTCGCTACAAAAGTGTATACAATAGTGAGAATCCGTCAGATTCTTAAAAATAATCAGATTTACGTACTTAACGCTTGTAGTAATCCAATGCTCGGAGAAAAAAATACGCTTATTGACCTAATTTTCATGTAATATCAAGTTTAATTTGAACCTCCGGTATTGGATTTATTGCCACTTGCCACGATAAAGAAACGTGACAGCAAGGCAACAGCTGACTGTAGTCGTAATCTCATCTCACTCATTCAAATTTCGACATATTTCGCTGAGACAAATTTTCCACACTTTTTAACCAGTCGTGGCCGGATTACAATGCTTCACATTTGACGTTGTTTCCACAGATCGACGTTGAAAAGCATGAAGGTTAAACTCGCCTGAATGAGTAAAAGGAGACGGAGATATAACCAACGTTGCCAAATATCAAACCTAGAAATACTACGCGAATCGTTGGAATAGCTATTTTTTCATTTTTCTAATTAAATGTGAACATTCATTAAACAGTTTACGAGTGGAAAATTCTAGTTATTACAAATTATTTTTTTTTGCATATTTTAAAGTATACATTTTACAGGTCTCAAGTATGATCAGTAGTATGACTAGTGTGAAGCGATAGGACTACCTCAACCGCTCGAGGGAACTTTGGTGCATCATTGACCGTTCCACTAATTGTGTGTTGCCACTGACGACGCAAGAGCTGCAGGGCAGTTGGAATGGAAGCTATGGCGGTTGGATTACGAAAAAGTCGACACACACGCTGGCTCTTTGATGATACGATCGTTAGAATGGAACCAATACCCGGGAATTGGACATTGGATTGATGGAAGCAGATGCGGATTGAAGCGGACGGAAAGTTGGGTTTAGTTGGGCTTCCTTCCTGTCGATAGAGGACTTGGAAATCTGGTTAGCAAAAAGTCTTGGGCCCTTGGCGTGTGATCAAAGCCGCCGATTTTCGATCGGTCCTCTCGCGGGGGTTGGAGGAGGAAGAAGGGAAGACGGGGAGACGACGAAGCTTGAGGTGGGCTGCGGTTCTAATGTAGAGTCTGGACATGTATGGATATGCGGTATTAGGAGAACGAGACTAGTACGAGGGAGAGAGAAAGAGAGGAGGGAGTGTCCTAATTGGTCAAGCTACGGGGTGGTACGTGATGAATAGGCCCGCCCGGGGTTTCGGTTGGTATCTCGACGATCGAATCTCTCCACCGAATCGACCTAATGACGATCCTCTTTTCAGCTTTCCTCCAGTCTGTCTTTCTCTCTCGCACTTTCTATCTGCTGCTCTTTCTCCGGGCCTAGCCAATTTAACGTGTATAAACGATGGCCTATTTTCGTTTTCGACAATTTATCGCGCTAGGGTCCCGACATCCACCCCTCTATTGTCCCCGGTTCCCTTCCTCCCTAGAGGCCCTGCGCTGCTCCACTCTATATCAAAATGCTACCGTGGCCGCAAATGCTCCAAATCCGGCTCGACGTCGACGCAAACGAAATTTCCAATACGTAGGTATATTTATATTTACCCATGGCAATTATCGAATACCAAGCGACACGCCCGTTTTAAGGGGACAAAAGGAGTAATATATTTCCAATAATAGGTATTATTTCTTATTGTCGTGAATGAATTTTTAATAATTATAAATTAATTATTGATCATTATAGTTAATAATTATTAATTGATCATTGATCATTATAAATAATGATTATAAATAGATGACCGATAATTATAATTAATTATAATTTAGAATTAATTGATTTAATTATAATATAATTATAATATAATTATAATCAATAATTGTGTTGTTATCATTATTATTATCAATTATATTCACTATTGAATTATTATATAATAATAATTTAACAATTAATTATCATTAATTATAAATATATTGGTCACCATAATATATTTCTAATAATAAAAATAATAACGAATTCGGCTCGACTCCACCCAAACTGAATTTCCGACACGCATTTTTATATTTACCTACCGCAATAATCGAATACCAAAAGAAACGCAAGTTTTCGAGCGATAAATTAATTATTCATAACTGAATTGTCTGATAAAAAATAAATGATTGATAATCACAATGAATAATGATAAATCAATTATTGATAATTGTGACAAATGAATTATACATGAATTATTGATAATTATGATGAATGATTATAAACTAATTATTCACTATGATGAATGCCTAATGACAAAAATAATAACAATGCAAATAATGAAACAATAAAGGCAAAATAATAAACATAGCGAAAGAATCATCAAAATCGCCATTTACAAAATAAGAACAACCTTACGGAAGAAATGAATGAAGATGACACAAGTCGCAAAAGAAAATTACATGACAGAACAAAATAGAACAGAGAGCGAGGGGGAGGAGAAAAGAAAAAAGGATCGAGTGGCCACTGGAACTCTAAACATGCATTTTTATTATATCCAAACGTTCCCAAACGATATAGCGGGAAAAGAGAGGAGATAAGCAGGGGTTGTTAAGAACGAGAGAGAGAGAGAATTCATGCGGTGTGGAACGTCGGGAGACCCGCGAGCGAAACACACACTTGTGAGACTTTGGTGTCGTAGACGTTCTATCGGATAGACTTGCATCGCGATGTCTGAAAAGTGCAAGAATCAACAGACACAGACGCACACACACTCTCTCTCTCTCTCCCACCCACACACACACACACACACACACACACACACACACACAAACACACATCAGAACGATCGAATTCGGTCCATTCGAGATTCAATTCGTGACTGTCTCTTTGACCTCGATCTCCCGTTCCCTTTGCCCCCCTTGAGGCTCCTTCCAGCCTCCTTTGGTCGTATCGCCACTATCCTGTTCCGCGGTTTGATATCCCACCAGGCCACGACGGTAACAAACTCGGAATCTCTTATTCTCTCGTAGACCATGTATACGTACGAGTGTGTGTGTCTAGTACTACCTAGTGCAAAATTAAGTAAGAGAGAAAGAGAGAGACAAAGAGAGAGAGAGAGAGAGAAAACTTCTCATTATTCGAATAATTCGCGTCGGAGTCGTACAAATATTTTACTACTGCCAATGTACGTTCTACTGCCTGTCTATAAGGTGCATGCACATTTGCTATTTTTTAATTCGTTTAATTTCTTTTTTTTCAAGGGTTACGATATAGTTGATAATATGTGCAGTATTCACAATGCATTATGGTACATATTGGCCGACAGACGTACGTACACAGGTATGAATACATTTGCCATGTGAATATGTACTTGTTGTTGTTATTATCAAGTGTGTATTTATTATTTACTGCCTCTCGTACGCAGGTTCTCACCGCGAAACTCCTATCATGTTTAGTCTGTACACCGCGACTCCCTTGCAATACTCCGACGAGTATGTGTAGTTTGGTGAACGTTGGATATGAACCACCTGCTGTTCACTACATTTCACCTCTCTCTCTCTCTCTCTCTCTCTCTCTCTTTCTCTGTGAACGTGTGTTCAGGGATCTCGACCATTTCCTATTCTGCATCAAATTACATGGCGAATTATTATTGGCTTGTTGAGACTGATGGCGAGAGAGAAGAGAAACAGTGTACAACGAATGAGGTATGATTCCTCGATCAGAACTTTTCCCAAACTGCTTGCTGATGTCGCAGCAAGAGGGGAGAGTATTCAAACGGGGATGAATAATCAAGCCAGCAGGAACATTAGAACGCACTGTATGAGAAAATATTGCTGTGTTTTTTCCCCAATATTCCTTCGTGTATCGTGAGCATTTGCCACTCCTTTGACTTTTACTCCACACTCATCACAACGTGAATGTTGTTGCTTCAATTCGGTGTTTTTAGGGGTCTGAATGAGCTCGGAATTTCGGAAATCCGATTTTTTTGGCACATGGTTGCAGAGCCTGGGGTTTGCGATTTAATTTGGAACAGAGATTTTGTGAAAATTGCAAAAACTGATCGAGTTGTGACGATTTTTGTGGATGTAAGATCGTTGGCTGGCAAGGCACATCGCTCTGGTGTCTGCCTTTGATTTTATGGAAACTCAGGCATGTAGCAGGGCATCGAAAACTTATAGATACGTATTTTTTTTTATCGGTGGATAAACGGTTTTGAGGGGCGAAACCACCCCTTGGAGTAAAGCATGTCAAGGGCTAATTTCACTCCCAAGTACTCCACCGATTTCAGTGAAACAGAAAGGATAATTCTTCCAATACGGTACGATCAGAAATCCACTATGAGTACATTGAAAAAAAAATAAAGGAAACATTAAGCCCTTAATATTTGTTCCTTTATCGCCACATTTGAAAGGGGTGCATTTAAATTAACGTAATGGGCACCCTTTGAAGGAGGAACACAGCTAAAGTTTACGAATTTTTGTATTTTCACCGGATGCCAAGCTTAAGGAGGCAAACCACATTCCACAGCTTGGGACGATTTGTAATGAAAAATTGAGGGTTCTGAAGAAAAAGAAAGAACAATTCGTATTCAGAGGGTAAAAATATATCGATAAAGATTTGTAAAAAAAAAATTGAAATCCAGATTTTTTCCCATCTTGGCGAAAAATAAATGGCTCCACTGATGGTTGATCATTTATTTTCTGCTCCGATTTGGAACTCCATTCTATGAAATTTTGGTTGCCTTTCTCGAAATTCAACTCCTAAGGGGGTAAAAGGGGGGGGCAAGTTTGTATGGGAAATCATATTTTTGAGGTCAAACTTACTCGAAATTTGGTATTAAGGCCCTTCGACAATTAATAAAACACGTACTCGGCGTTCTTCAAAAATGCAACCCTTTAGGGGAGAAAAGGGGTGGCAGGTTTGCATGGAATAAAAAAAAAATCTGGTTCATTTTACTTGAAATTTGGTATTTGTGCTTCTTCATACAATTAATGACACGTATTTCACCGTTTTTAGAAAGTCAACCCCTGAGGGGAGAAAAGTGGTGGCAAAATATAGAAAATAAAAAAATCTGGTCAGAAGAAGTACTTGAAACTTAGTATTAATAGTCTTCGAAACAATTAATAAAATCCGTATTTTAGCATTTTGAAAATCCACCAGTTTTTTGAGCCTTAAGCTTACGCAGACCGATTATTCGAATTTGAGCTTTCCGCAAATTTGACATTCCATTCCAAAATTTGAAGTCCCACGAGAGCGGGCAAATGTTGGGCCCGAGCAGCGAAGAAAAACACGGTCTCTCGTTACCCACCTATAGCGCGGTGAATTCTCGAAACGGCAAACTAGAGTAGCCCGAAGGGCCAGACGCGATGGCCCTGTTATAAAATCTATGCCGCTGGGACTCCACTTAACGGCGTTCCCCCATAAGCCGTGCCGAGTCCTTAACTATACGAGACCCAGAAAAAAGGGGGCCCGCGCAGACACCGGATAAACGAGGAAGGAGCCCGGCGGTGCTCCGAGCACGACCCGGTCTTTCGCGAGGAGTTTTGCTCCATGTGGTTCTCAAACTCAGCATTTATAAACGCGAGTCATTCGGGGCCCGCTGCCTCATTAATTGATAACTCGGGCCCGCTTGGATCTCTCGTGACGTATATCCACCACTTGGGGACTTGAATCCAGTGGTATTTATTTATTTTTCATTTCAAATCACCCTAGTTGCCAGAACCATCTGGACCAATCTGCTGGTCATGAAGCAACGGCGGCACTTCGTTCAAATAATAATAACTGCATTGTTAATCGATATTTTTCAATATAAAAAAAACTCTGAGTTGGTAAGACTATGTACGAATTGAGTGTAAAGTCCCCACCTCGTCGTTCCAATACTCGCGACGGAAAAAAATATTGAAAATCGATCTGTTTTTTGGGTCGCAAGCTTAGGTATGAAGACTTGACAAGTCCGGACGAGACGAACTACAGCGAAGTTGTGAGAGCGTCCTTTTTCACATACCAAATGTACAGAGAAAATTGACTGTCTCTAAAATCACTTTGTGTTATCTACATATATATATATATATATATATATATATATATATATATATATATATATGCAACATTTTTATTTCTTCATTTTTATCATTATACAAAGCCTCTGTCTACAAATAGACGTTGTCAATCTCTAATAAGGATACGTCAAAACATTTGAGTGATTTTCGCAACCTAAACGGGCCGAATAAAATTTAAGGAATTAAACAAAAATTTGTTGCAGCCCACTAATGCAGACTTCAATATATACATACATACATACGCACATACATATATATATATATATATATATATATATATATATATATATAATATCGATTCTCCACGAAAATTGCTATGTATTGAAAAGTTAATACGATTGGCCATAACAGCGATATTCGACCTCCTCGATTTCTTTGCACAGTGCCATACCACGCGCTCAATATTGCAATAGGCTCTTTTGAGGCTACGACGTCGATCAACTTTCTTCCATTACACCGTGTACTGTTATTCCCATCTGTGAAACAATGATGTATAGTTTTTAACGTGCGAAATCCATATTGTCGGTGGGTCTCTCTCACGCGCTGATGTTGCTATCATTATCTTTATCTCTCTCGTATTTCCATATCTGCCTCGTATTAAGCATACACATATATATAATATATAAAGGGTGTCTCAAAATGACCTGACATTTTAAATGGCGCGCAATTTTTTTGCGACGAACATAGAGAACTAATCTTTGACATCTTTCATCAGGAAGTATTAAGGTTTAGTCATGGGAAATTACACACCCAACCTCCGTGTATGTACCTTCCATTAAAATAAAAATATTCGTATTTTTCGGCTAAGTAATACGTTTTATTGCTAAATAAAAATGTCCGGTCATTCCAAGACACCCTTGACATATAACAAAAACTAAGGTATCAATTTTTTCCGTAATAATCGAAATCCAGGTAATCTATGCCCAGCTTCTTACGAAATGATCAATATTCTCCAACACTTATCGTCGAAACGCTCGACCCTCTTTGAAGACTCGATATTTCCAGCACATGCACGGATACGTGTATGCGTGCGCACGTAGAGTTCCGTATATCGGTACATCGTACGTTAAAAGGACACCACTCGGGAGAACACCGAGTGCCGATATAAAGTGCAACGTACGTGTAGAGACGTGGCTTTGGAATACGCGTCGCTTTTTACCGGCATCCGTAGAAAGTAGTTGTCCCCCCTGACCCTCCGGACCGTGCAGCGCCGATCTGGCTTTCCTGCAGCGTACAGCACTGCGCTCTCTCGAATCGCGATACCAGGCGAGCACTCGCGGCGTAGTGGAATCGCGGCGCGGACATTGCGGGTCCGGGAAACGGTTAACAGTCCGCGAAATCCTCGGGCTTCTCAACGGTGGATTAACGGGGGTTGAGAAGTCGAAGAGAGAGAGAGAGAGAACAACGGACTGCACTGTACAATCAGGGACACGCGTTCGCCCCCGCAGGGCTTTCTTAACCCCGAAAGGTTAAGAGTACAGCTCGCGATTTGACTTGCATCTCCCCCCCCCCCCCCCTCGCGTATTTGTTTAGCGAGAGACTCTAAACAAACGCCTGTTTAGTATAGATTTGTAATATTAAGATCGCTTTCTATGCGATGTCCATGGATAATGAAATTGCTTTCTATCCTACTGCATTTCGACTTAATTAGTTTCTATTAATAGCATTTAATATTGTTATTGGATACTGTTTATAATTACAACTCGTAATTGTAAGTAGAATGTGCAAGTAAAAATAAGTTCAGTTTGAATTGTACCACCATTTGCCTTAAGGATGTTGAGTCCCAAATCGCAAATGATGATAAAATTCTGAAAATTTAGTATGTTTTTGTACGAAGTATTTCAGAGGTCGTGTAAGCATTTCACAACAATTAGGAAGCTCGTTATTGAACAATTAACATTCACAAATTAAATGCTGTCTTATGGAAACTGATGTAACTTTGCAATAAGTTTTTTTTTGACCTCTCAATTTTGTAATATCTACAATATACTGAAAGCAACGGAAACAACACGAAGTTTATTGATAAATTTTTTTTTTCTTTCAAAAATTGTTCTTAACAAAATGTTAATTTTTTAATAACGAGCTTACTAATCGTCGTGAAATTTTAACACGAACTCTTAAATACTTCATACAAAAACATACCAAATTTTCAGAATTTTCTTATCATTTTTTATTTCAACCCTTAAGGAGGTTGAAGTAATGATGATAGAATTCTGAACATTTTGTAAGTTTTTACATGAAGTATTCAGGAGGTCGTGTAAAAATTTCATGACGATTAAGAAGCTATTTATTGAACAATTAACATTAACATGTTTCATAGGGACTCAACATCCTTAAGGCTTTGCCAAGGCATAGTTAATAAATATTCAATCAATCTCTGTCTCTCTCTCTCCCTTCTCTCTCTCTCTTTCTCTCTCTCTCGCTCGGAAGCTCGCTCGGAATTGCCAAATCTGGACCCGCCAACAAACGCCTCTACAATCTCCTCCCAAAGATCCATCATGAAGAAAAAAGCACTACATCCGACGCTGTTGAAGCCAGCACTGTTGACGCGTCTTGAAATACCTTTTCTCTTAACGTTTTCATTTCGGTGTTTCTGTGTGTACCCTTGCGAGGTCACACGACCCCATCCCTGTGACTTCTAGCCCGGAATGTCACTTCACCATTTCCGGTTCCTCGGAGACCCTCGAAGGAGTTGCAAACATTTGCACAAGGGTACAGGGAAACTGGGAAAACCTGTGCTGGCACTTATGCCTATATCTTTACTGATCGTCAGTTTCAGCTGTGTACACAGTCGTATTCTTTTTTTTGCCATTGCCACCCAGAACTCTTTCATCGCCTGCATTCAACACCAGGCCTTTCGTTTTCTCCAACCGGAAATCTTCTCCCTTCCTTCGTAAGTAGGAAAATCGTAATGACGCGAGTCACGCGGCGGACGGACGACGCTTCAGGGCGCCAGGGGTCGGGGGGGGGGGGGGGAGGGGGGTAAGAAAAGAGAGATATCCCGAGAGACCTGGAATTACAAATATCAGAATTGTCTGCACGCAGATACGAGTAATAGTTGTATGCTGAGCTGACGATGACCTTGAAACGCGAGGTTACGTGAAACGCTGCTCCTGCTCTCGCTGCTCCTGCTCCTGCGGTTATTACGAGTTGGTTTATTACACGAGTTTTCGTACTGCTGTATCATCCATCCATCCAACGAGAAACAAAACGGATGTAACTCTACCACTTGAGACTTGAGTAAAGTGATGTGGGTTACGCCATTTTTGTAAGCACCACTCGAGGCTTGAATACCTCGTGTCTGGACTATAGTCTGGACTATAGTCTGGACTATAGTCTGGAAAAAGATCACCCTGTATATATATATATATATATATATATATATATATATATAGACAGGATGATTTTTTTATCTTGAGACTGCTAAATATCTCGAAAAATAAGCCCTATACGACAAAAATGTACCAAAAATAAACCTTCAATAGTTTCCAAGGGGTAATTTAATCCTTTAGAAATTAACCGCCTGCCGGCCCCCCTGGGGGCGAGGCGAGGGGGAACTTTGAAATCTTAAATAGGAAATCCTACTTTTCATTATGGCCTCGAATTATACATAAAAAAATACGTAACTTTTGTCTGAACTTTTTTTTTATATTCGCGATAGATGGCGCTGCACTCGGTGAAGATTGGGTAACCTTCCTTTTCTTAAAGGGAAATCCCCTGTTTTATTGCATAATGGAGCTACGTCGAAGAAAAGTAACTTTTGTCGGAAACGTTTTTTTTCTTAATTATCGTAAATATCTACTATAATTTTTTATCCGTTCTTAGCTTTACCCAGGATTAAAGACGTGGACTTGACGGAAATTTAATCCCTGTTGGGTGCTTGATTATTGTGAGTCCCCCTGCCTCTCACGTTCGGGGTGTTTGATTATCGTGAGTCCCTTTGCCTCTCACCATTTAATTCAATCAATTGTTGCGAAGTTAATGAGGGACTCACAATAATCAAGCACCCCAAAGGGGTTAAATTTCCGCCAGGTCCACGTCCTTATAGTCCTGGCCAATACTAAGAACGGATAAAAAATTATCGTAGATATGTAAAATAATTAAAAAATACATGTTTCCGACAAAAGTTACTTTTCTTCGACGTAGCGTCATTACGCAATAATGACTTAAACCCGAATTAAAAAATAAAGTTCAGACAAAAGTTACGTGTTTTTTAATGTATAATCTGAGTCTGTAATGAAAAGTAGGAGTTCCCATTTAAGATTTCAAAGTTCTCCCCCTCCCCAACCCCAGGGTGGCGGCAGGCGGTTAATTGCTGTGGGATTGAATTGCCCCTTAGAAACTATTGAAGGTTTATTTAGGACGTTTTTGTCGGATAAGGCTTATTTTTCGAGATATTTAGCAGCCTCCAGATAAAAAAATCACCCTGTATATATATATGTATAGAGGGTGTCCCATTATGAATGGATAATCCTGCAACTCTCGATAGGTACTGTACAGCAGGGCATGATCTAATTCTAGCGTATGCTGGAATTTCAGTTTAGTAAAAGTTTCATGATTTTTGTGATGTTGGGCTTTATGTTTTTTTTGTTTTGAAAAAATTGATCTACTTTTGATATTTCGCATGTCATTTCTACAAATCATATGGATCGATAATAACTAAGCAACTTTTTAAAGTAATTGGCGCGATGTGCGGTAGTACATTTTTTTTACACCGCAGGCTATCAAAGTCAGATGTTCTGTTCCAAAAATCAACGGCTTGTTTGAGGAGTTTCCATAAGCTTCAAGTTTTTAAGATGCATTTTTTTTATTGCATAGTTTTATAGACTAAGGTCTTATATATAGTTTTTATATAGTTTATAACATTTTCTATCGTGTGACACGATAATTTTTTAATACGTTTATCCATTCGTCAATAACAAGTGATGATGAATTTTGAACCTTTCAACACAGTATCCGGTCAAAAGTTTTCTTATTATACTAAAAGTACATTTTTCTATTTTTCATTCCAGGTCACCCAAGTTGCCAGAACCATCTACATCGATTCGACATGCAGCAGGGGCGGCTCTCTGTTTAAATTATAATACCTCCACTGCTAATCGATATTTTTCCCTAAAAAACTCATGGTCCGCACGACAATGTATAAATTGTGTGTAAAATCCCGACCTCGTCATCCCATTATTCTCATCAGAAGAAAATATTGAAGATCGTCCTTTTTTCGAAGGTTGACCAAATTTGAAGCACCTTCCTCAATACTCCTCAATGTTCTGATACCCAACATTACATAGATCTAACAAGTTTAAAATATCATTCCCCATATACATATTTTTTCTTTCGATGTCATTATTACCGATTTTAAGACGAATTAAGCGACCTACGACACAAGGTCATTCTAGTCATCGAGAAAAAAGACATGGTTCCATTTAAAAAAGTGGAGTTGACCTTGACGTAGTTCCAGCGTCTCCACCGATAAAAAAAAATAGGGTGGCCCAGTATGACGGCCTTCTCGAACACTGAAATTTTTGTCTGAAACATTTTTGGATATGATCAATAGTTTGAGTGCTATTGCTCTGTAACACTTTATGTGCCTCACCCTGTATATGTACAGAAAGAGAAGAGACAACATGTATGTTGTATATCCATTTAAAAATGTATTTACGTCTATATAGAACGTCTGTTTCTACATAACAATTACACCGTGTATATCTTTACACATCGAATATGATTGTGATGCTGAAAATAATATGGAGATCGAAACCCGGTTATCTCTGACTTATTTCAATCTTTTAGTTTCCCACGAATGAGTCTTGAATGATCTCACTCGGCGCTTTGCCAAGATGGAAAAACAATTCGTCCTCCTCCCCCTCTCTCTCTCTCTCTCTCTCTCTCTCTTTCTCTCTCTCTTTCTCTCTCTCTTTCTCTCACTCTCACTCTCTTGCTGCGAGTTTTGCTAGACCAAAGGTCCCATGGCAGGTTTTCTCATGGGCACGCCCACGCATTTTATCTTTACGACGCTTTAGCCCCGGTATTTTGTTGCGTTTACGCATACATGCCCTCGTTAAACTTTGCGGTAATGCACGTGAACTTTAATACGCGACGCTGGGGGGAGAGGTGAGATACGGCAGAGTAAAGAGAAAAGAACAAGGAAGAAGAAAAAAAAAAGAGTTGAAATTTGCCAGAGGCTTGGCCGCCGTCGAACCGCGACGGATTTATACGAGCCCGTGAAACGAATTTTCGCCGACTTGGACGAACTTCGTTTAGCGAGCGGTGGCGAAGTTTATTGAAACAAACGACGCTTGGTGCGAAACCTGTGTCCGACCATCAGGGTTTCGAGTTTCGGACCTTACGTTCGCGACTATAGACGAATAATCGAGACACGGAGAGGCGAAAATACGAGACGAATTTTGAGAAGTCGCGGTGACTGGACGCCGAACTGTGAAGCGAGGAGCACGTCGTCATTCGTCTCTTGATAAAACACGAAAAGGCATTTTTCGTACTTTACGAGAATGACTGGTCTGTGCGTCATCGTCGGGGCGATGGATGAACGCGTATTTCGTTGTTCTTGGCTTTTTGGAGGGGTGGAGGGGGGTTGGGAATTGACGTGACAAGCGAGGTCTACCTGAGACACTGAGGTTTTGCGTAGATATATATATATACAGGGTGGCCCGAAAAGCGACGTCCGAAAGAAAAATCTAGATTTTTCGTATCAATACCTATACGAATCATCCCCACATATGTATTACGATCTTTCGTAGTTTTCGAGAAAAAAAACGTGTTTGTATTTTTCCCTTTTATGCATAAAGTTTCCTTACGATTTTTTAACTTATCTTATCCTTATAAAGAACAGTGTTGAGCAATGAATAAATTGACAACGTAAATTCCTTACCTTTTGATGAAAAGTATTTAAAAATCGGTTTTGGAGTATCAGTCACTAAGTTGGGATGAAAAAAAAAATACTTATACTAGTTTGAATTAGTGCCAACTGCTTTCGAAAACTTCCAAGAGGAAAGTTCATACACAAAAGAGAAAATCAATACAAAGAAATACTGTAGGAAAGGTCAACAACAAAATTGGTAAATGTTTTTTTCCGGAAACTAAACAAGATCGTAGACGTACATGTATGTGATTCGAATAGGTACTGATAGGAGGCATCTATATTTTCCTTTTGAACGTCACTTTTTGAACCACCCTGTATACACGGCAGCGCCGGTAAAAGTTAATTGGATCTGGCGTCCAGTAGGAAACCGTGGCTACCTGTGTTCCGTTTTTTATACGAAACTGATATATATATATATATTGTGACGGTGTTTTCTAGCACCGTCCCTTGAAATAAAGGAAAAGTAAAAGGAAGGCTTCCTATCTCTCTCCGCTCAACACTTCGGCCACGCTACGCTCCCGCAACGTCTTTCTAGGGCATTAAATGTTAAGATTTTGATTATTAATTGCGCCCCGCGACCACGTTTGTTCTATGAGCCATTCGGGAATCCCGGAGGAAAGGGAGAGGAAAAGGAAAGAACGAATTATCGAACCGTCGAAAGTCCAAGGAAAAGCGATCAAAGGAACAAGGAGGACGAAATATCGGGTGGCATCAGCGTATTTCGAGCAAAGCTCATACGCTTGTCTCGAGCAGCTCTCAAGGCCAAGGCTAGCACGAAAGATTCAACACAAAAGGGAAGAGCGAAGAGGACAACGAATAAAATCCGTTAAAACGCTGGAATTTTCGAGAACGAATATTCCGTTGTTCTCGCGCGGGCACCTCTCCTCCCAAAAACCAGGGCAGTAGGGAAAATTAGCATCCCCCCGTCATCAAATTTATGTCATCGCCAATTCCCGCTTCGGAATGTTACTCGACATTTACGTCGCCAATTCCCTCGGAACCATTGTAAAATAGCGAGCCAGGGGTATAGGGAGTCGTTAAAGACGAGTAGCCTTTTTTCAATAAAAGAAAGGAATATTCGCTCAGTGCCCCGTCTCACGCTCGCGTTAAGATCTCAGGAGACGGACCTGTAAATTATCGGGGAAATATTCGAAGCAAGTAGAGGGGAGGGAGGGAGAGCCTACTACCCTGCTCGCGATACGGAATTCGAGGAGATTCTCGTGAAGTATCGAGCGGAGAGGACGTCTAATCGCACTATCGGAATTATAGCCGTGAGTTATATTTTCCAGCCACTCTCCCGTTTGGTCAGTGGGTCGCGATCGAATTTTCCCAGTCAAACCAATTGAGTCTCTGTAACTCTAATCGTTCTGTCGAACCTGGGATAATTTAACGGCGGAGTTTCCTTCATAAAAATCCCGAGAAAACGCGGTCGCGGTGGCGACTTTTCCACGTTTTGGAAGAATCGCCTAATAATTATTTCCTATTTTCCCGTGCTCTTGGCGCGCGGGTAAATTAGATAATTAAAATTGTGGCCGTACGCGGGAATCTCCAATTTTTGGTTAGCAATTATTCGTGAAAACTCGACGAGAAGAATCGCGAACGGGTTGCGGTACGCGTGTGTGAGTGTGAGGAAAATTGAACGAGTGGGCCGGTGATACAAATTCCCGCAAAAGATCGAGCTCGGCCGAGTAACCGACTATCGGGGGCTCGGTTATTTATTGGAACATCTTGCGATCTAATTAAAACATCTTTAATAAAGTCCCGTCCACGTGTAGCTCCGTGGCGGAGAGAAAACGAGCACGCGTTAGATTATAAAGAGTGTAGGATCCCGGCCGAATCGAAAGAGCGCGCGTGTGTGAGTTTCCGATTTTTCTCTCGAGTTTCGATAATAGAAGCGCGTGATTTGCCTCGTAAATTCATGCTTTAGTGAGTAATTATCCCGGACAGATATTATTGTAAGACGTAAAATAGTTAATAAACGACGGGAAGAATGTTCACCTCGAAGCTCCAGCTGAAAAATTTATTTTTGAACTATTTCCAGTTTCGCCCCGCCCTTCCCGCTGAACAAAGCCGGTCCACCGTCTTTCTCTCTCTTCATCGTTGAGTCGCTTTGCGACTGGCGCCCACGGATTTTGGTTATCAAATAAAATCAGCGAAAAAGAGAGAGAGAGTCTTTTGTGGCAGAATAATTTTTACTTGATTAAAAATTTGGTCACAATATATATCATAATTTCTAGGGCATCAGATTTAAGAATCGGATGAAAAGATGGCGCACATACAGACGGCGCATTCGGGACTCTGCGTTGAACTAACTGAACAACAGAACTTGCCAATCAAGCCAACTCTACCGTTCGAAAGTCATTTTGACAAGCCTGGCCCGTGATTTCCTGAACTGCGTATGTGGGATTTGAGATTCAAGTCGAGATGGAAAGCACCGGTCCTTCGTTCCCACCTAGGGAGGATCGAATGTCGCACTAATGGATATTAACGCCTGCTTGCAGCAACAAAAAAACTGGCGATTAAACACTGAAAGCAAAAAAATCTCTAATCAACGGGTTACACCCAACTGGTGGCTAAAAAAAGGGAATTTTCGTGAATTTATCCTGGGCAAATGTATGCAGGTTTGATTTTTTTTTGTTTTTACGCTACATAGTATGGTTTTAAGTATGTTTTACAACTTTTACATTGAAAAATATTTGCATACCACTGTTCAAAAAATGTCCCGCGCGGTGACCACTGCTAGTCGGAAACAAATCATCCGAAATCAAAACATCAAACGCATTTAGATTCTGCATGAAATGATCTGGCACTTGGACGAAGGATTCGATAAATTATTGATTTTTTCAGTCCGGTGTGAAAGTATCATTTTTCAGCAAAAAAATGCTCTATTTTCATTGACCAAAAAACTATACATCGAAAAAAACATCAATTTGAAGTTGATCGGTGCAGTGCTTTTTGAGATATATGGTCACCGATTTTGAAGAAGTCGTTTTGAGAAAACCGCTTTCAAAGTTCGCCGGTTCGTGGAGCCTACCTATAACCGCCCACAACCCCCTCAATTTAGAACGGATCAACGTGAAATTTTCGGAGAATATTTTTGAACTGTCATATTTTGCGAGTCCGTCCAGAACCAGAAATCGATATTTAAAAAAATGTCATCTACGTGTAGGCGGATTCGAGGAAGATTCGTGCCCTTAAACGATGGCCGGTGAAACGAGCGATCGTTCTTAAGGGGGCAGATATTTTTAGGTGAGGAAAGAATTTGCTAATTTTCAAGTTTTTCTCACCATTTTCGCAACTTAGGGTATGTTTGATTTCTACTTTTGGCTGTTACGTGGTTTTTTGAATTAATCTTTCAAAGATGACGTATAACTAAAAGACTAATCAACCCATTCTCATGAAATTTCGTATAAATACAAATCTTTAAAGTAATTAAATCTTTGAATAAATATAAATCTTTAAATAAACCCCATTGCATAAAACATGGCCCTTAATGTTTTTGAAAATGAAAAAAAATCGTTTTTATTGCAAAATGTACTATTTCATCGATTTTTAACATTTCTTACTTTTTCTTGGTTCTGCGTATGAGTGTTAATGAAATAAAAATCTTCGTTGGTTTTCTTACAAGTTAATCCCGCCGATGCTACGTGCCACGCCGTCTGATAACCTTCGCCGCAACCTGTTTAGAAGACCGTGCCATACCTACGCCATTTTTAAAGATAAATAAATTTAAAAAATACCATGTAATAGCCAAAAGAAGTAATAAAACATCCTCTAAGTCTCAAAAATGCTGACGAAATCGTTCCTTTAAAAAAAAATCATGAAAATCAGCATTTCTTTTTCTCGCCTGAAGATACCTTCCCCCTTAAGGAGTGAGTGAAAAAAAAATGGCACTCGTTCGAAAACCATTGAAAAAACGGGGCCAACTCCACTTTGGCACCCGAGCAAATACGGCATAAATTAATTAAGCGCGTTTCACACAATCAGGGTCGGAAGTTCGCGGTCCTTGCACGGTGCGCGGAATTCTCCATTTACGTAAAAGTCTACATACGTACTTCCTCTGGATCTCATTCGTCTCGTTTTTTTATTTTTCCTTTCTTTTTTTGTAATCCCATCCGCACGGATAATACGACTATTACTCATTCGAATAAAAACGAGTCTATTCCGCATCCCGGGTGGAGAGAGCCGTCTCCTTGAATTGCCCGAGCCATGAAAACGGTCCACCGTGTGAACCGTAACGCGCGAGCATACATAAAGAGTGTCCCAAAATGAGCTGACGTTTTAAGGGGTTAGGCCACAGTTCCGGGGATACAATCATGTGCGAATTTAACAATTTTTTTCGTATGCAAAAGTGATTCACTCATAAAAATAATTACACATCTATTTAGTATGAATATCACGGTACTAGACATTTTTTTCGCTGTACAAAATAGCCGACTACAATATTTTCTTTTGTTACCTTTTTTCTAATTGGTGTGACAAATAACTGCAACAATTTTCACTCGATTTACTTCAAATTTAAAATTTATGTTCCTAATTGCATTTCATCGAGAAGTACGTACGGAATTTCTGATTAAGGAAGTTTCCAGTGTGACAGCCCGAAAAATCGCTGTTTTTCGCGATTTTTTTTTTAAAGAAAAAATAATCTAATCGGTCTGGTTTTTTTTGTATATTAATTGGGTATTGAAGAATACAAAACAATTTTTTAAAGATCGATTTATTTATTAATTAATATCTATAAAAATGATGAAACAATTGTTGCAGAAAATGCACTTGGATGTGGTGTCCACGTTGGGGGTCACAATTTTGATCTGAAACAAAAAAACACAAAAAGATTATTGATCGGTATATAATTGGCTTTCGTGCTATGGAGGCTTTTTTTTTTTTTTTTTGCAAAAATGGCGCCGGTTTGAACAAAAAGTATCGATTTTAGCATTTTTTTTGGCAGTTTTTTTTACAAAAAAATAGGAAGATGTCAAAAAAAGCTTCCATAGCACGATAAACAATGACGTTAAGAATATTGTGTGAAAAATTCAACTCGATAGCTTTAAAACTCTGCCCTCCAAGCTGGACATCGTTTTGAAAAATGCTGTTTCGAGAAAAACGCGTTCAAAGTTTCGCTGTAGCTGTAGCGCTCCGTTGCCTTCTTCCAAGAAATGCTGTACAGTAACCGAAATAATCTGAATTTCGGCATGAAAATTTCAGGGAATATTCGGAAGAGTGTATACTATTCGATAAAGCAAAAAAAAAAAAATCGATTTTTTGAAAATTTCACACTGGAAAGCTCCCTTAATCGAAAACTTTTCATTTTATGAGCAGTTTTATACGAAATTTTTCACTGAAAATTCATTTCTTAAGTTCAAATACCTACAACTTTCGAATAAAACAATATTTTTTAAATTCCGGACGTACCTCTCTAACAATAAGTATTCTACTGTAGATTGACGAGAATTTTAGTTTTTTGTTCTAGGTCAAAAATTGTGGATGCTAAATGTCACGCTGCGGAGCGCCTAAAAAAATATAACAAACGAAAATATTAGTAGTCAACCATTTTGTACATCGAAAGAAAAATGCTATCAGCTTGATATTCATACTAAATAGATGTGTAATTAATTACACGAGTGAATCACTTTTTCACAGGAAAAAAAATTGTTAAATTCGCACATGATTTTATACCCGTTACTGTGGCCTAACCCCTTAAATTGCGCGCCGTTTTTTTTCTGTGGCGAACATGAGGTTCTAATCTTCGACAACTAGCATCAGGAAGCGCGACCGAACAACGCATAGAAATTGTTATTTACTGCATTGCTACTGTATACCGTAAAATGAGGTTACTTCGAACAGCTTTTGGATTTTTTTTGTAGGTAACGTTTTTTTTTAACATCCTAAATTCCAACTTTTCTGCTCCAATAGACCAATGTGTCCTTTGTCTATCAAATTTATTAGAATGTCAAGCCGCACTAGCCCCCCACAATTTTGTATTTTTTTTACGTGTCAGTAACCTCGATCGTGGCGTTTCTTTGATAAGGGATTAAGGGTTACTTCGACATCATTTTGATGAAAAATCGATATTCTATGCATTATATATGGAATTAAGTGAAAAACAACGGCTTTTTATCAAATCGTCATCTTTATTAAGGAAACATTTTACATAAAAATATCATGTACCTAGGGTACGTTTTTTTAAACTCCTTTAGTTTCGATATTATCTACTTATGCACTTTTCAGCGGGAAGGTTGCAGTTTGATCTTTAACACTATATGCACACATGCACAACAAACAACACACGACACAACAAACAAACCCAAACAACACACAACCCAACAAACAAACCCAAACAGCGAACACAACAAACAAACCCAAACACCCAACACAACAAACAGACCCAAACACGTAACACAAAATACAAATCCCACTGAACTTCAACCTTCCCGCGGTAAAGTGCGTTAGTACATAAAATCGAAATTCACGGAGTTTAGTAAAATGTACTTATTCGAGTATTATCCTATTTTTCTTCAAACAGAATGGTTTTAGGCGAAAACTGCATATAACATACTAGATCAACCTTTTTATAGGCTACAACTTTTGTGGGAAACATTTTTCTCTAAGATCAACATTTATTCAAATAAAGTAGAAAAACTTTTTAAAAATTCGTTTTTGTGAGTTTTGATCTGGAAAATCAATTTTGCGGGTACTTTCACTATTATATTCGTAATCAGCTGGTCAAAATACACGGGTGACAAAAGATCCAAATTAATCGGAGGTATGTTCTTTTTGAAACTACACCGCAAATAAATAATAATGTCAGGTTGTTTTGAGACACCCTATATATGTGTATGTTTATGTGTAACGAGAGATCACATGTATACGCGTGATACACGCAACAATGGCACGCAGAAACGGTTTCCGTGGAGTTCTCCTTCGAGGACAGGAAACGTTCGGTATCGTGGGTGAGCTCGACAAAATAAATGAAAAATAACGAGAGAGAAAAAAAGGAATGAGCAAACGAGGAAAAAAATGATTAAAAAACGGCGGATCTTCCGGTTGGGTGAGTAACTTCCCGGTTGTCTCTCTCTCTCTCTCTCTCTCTCTCTCTCTCTCTCTCTCTCTCTCTCACTGTCTCTCGAAGCGTGGTAACCCAGTGCAAATCTCGGCTAACCTGGTTCTCATCGAGAAATCGTCCTGCACATTTTTTATTTTCTTATTTTTCACGATTCCCTGAACAACGCAATCGCGCAGCGATTCGATCAAACCAGTACAATTGTCTCGAGCACTTCTTACGAGCGTGTACACGTGAAAAATAAAACAATTGCGAAAAGCTGTTTACGCACTTCAACCGGCGTCGTAATTAGCTGAACCAACGGTGATTTTTTACTCTCCAAGGGAATTATCATTGTTTTTTTGATTCCATCGATTAATCAATGGATAATGAAAGTTCTTAAAAAGACATTCTTAAGGTAGCAAAGATGAGAGAAAAAAATGCAAAATTCACGTTTGAAAACCGTATCTTCCGTGCAGAAATTGTCGTAGGGATCCAATTGGATTCCTATACTTGTCCCAAAAGCATGAATACCGGTTTTCTTTAATATTGAAAAGCCGGAATATCGGACCAAAAATCCGATATCGAAAAAGCGATATTGGACTCGAATAACATCGATAATTCGATGACAGTGTTGACAAAATAAAAATACCATTATAATCGTTGTTATTCGCATTTAAGTTACTTTTACTTGTTTTTTTTCTATTACCTTTAACAGCCTTAAAATATGATTGCCTACATTAAATATTGCCAAAGTGCCAACTAATTAAGATGCACTTGCATCTCTATTTGTGCATTAAAATGCACTTGCATCTCTATTTGTGCATTAAAATGCACTTGCATCTCTACAGGCATTTACTCCCAGCAAATTTGTGCACGGGATCACGAAAGGATATTGTTTTTTAGGAGATCCAACAAGGGCTGTTTAGAAATAGCACATAATAAATTCTCTAACTATTTAAATCGGAAAATAGCGCAGTAGTCCACTTGCATTCCAATAATTATAGGGATGTGGTAGGATCTGGAGACTCCCCAATGAATGGCCACACGGGAATTTGCTAAAATCGATATCCGATCTTCTCTTTCTGTTTTCGAATGAACAGTCGATTATTATTATTATCTACGCTAAGAGGTACACGATATCCTACTTATTAAGGGGGAGATACCTTCAGGCGAGAATTTTTTTGCCGATTTTCATGATTTTTTTCAAAGGAAAGGTTCATTCACTATTTTTTAGACTTAGGGTATGTTTACTTACTACTTTTGGCTATTACATAGTATGTTTTAATTTATTAATCTTCAAAAATGGCGGACGTATCGCACGGTCTTTCAAACTACATTTTCAAAGCTGGCATGACTTGTAGCTAAAAAACTAATCGACCCATTCTGAAGAAATTTGGTATAAATTTTTCTCACCCTACTGTCTAAAATATGATCCTCATCATTTTGGAAAATGAAAAAAGAAAGTATTTTCTTATTGCAAAATGTAGCAATTTCTTCCAGAATGTTCAATCTGTATGTTTCAAAGCGTACCATTTCATCGATTTTCAACATTTCTCCCTTTTTCTTGGTTCATGTTCTGCGTATGAGGGTCCATGAAAGAAAAATCTTCATTGGCTACCTTTCGGATTAACCCCGCCGACGCAATGTGTCACGCCGTCTGACAACATCCGCCGCAAGTCGTTTAGAATACCATGCCATCCCTCCGCCATTCTTAAAGATTAATGAATAAATCAAATACCATGTAACAGCCAAAAGTAGTAATAAAACATACGCTTAGTCTAAAAAATGGTGAAAAAATATTTCCCTCTAAAAAAGATCATATAAATCAGCATTTCTTTCCCTGCCTAAAAGTATCTCCCCCTCAATGCGCGATTCGACACGCAGCTCTTTTTACTCCGCTTTATGGACACGACTGTACGAACTTCGATAGAGAGGCTCTTTACCGTTAGCGTAGGAAGAAGAAGTAGTCTCGGGAACGTGTAGACACTGTGCGAAGCTCATCCCGAGTGGGGACCTAAATTCACCTGAAACTGACACTCGTAAAGTTCAAATGGTGTGTGCGCAGTCGCGTTCAAATGTCCACGTGTATACATCCCACACTTGTAAGTAGCAATAATGTACACGCAATCCGACGGATTCGCAAACATCCTCCGAGTGTCGTAAAATTGATAGCACACCTTATACATACATATACATCTATTCATTCAATTTTTTTGGACGTCAAGGTCATCTCAAGGTCAGCGCAGGTCATGTGTTTTGTTTAAAAAATGTTGCGGTGGGGCCTTGAAGGGGAGGTTCCCATTTGTTTATTTGACCCTTTGGTTCCTCTCTACCGAGACGTTGTGAAGGATCCACCGCATTCGTAAATCGCTATCGGAAAGTTTTTCACAATAAATAACTAATGAAGATTTCAAAAACGTTCATAAATAAAATATGATTCACTTCGGGAAGACCAATGTTTACTGCGCGCCACCACATAATTTCCAATTGAATCAACTTTTTTCATTTCAAGGTCATCTCAAGGTCAACGCAAGTAATTGGTTTTGTTTTAAAAATGTGGGAAGGCGTCATAGTTACTCACCCCGATATATGTTTATGTTATCGGCGATCTGTATACTCCGGTATTCTATACAGGCTGATAGGAAGGGCTATAGGAACATATCTATCCTAGGTTACCTTACCCCGAAGAATTTCGAGTTGTCATGGCAAGTATGATTTTTGGAAAATTTCCCAAAATTGGGTCCTAAGTCGTTTACCTCTTACGTGAATGCGATTTTTTTTAAATAGCAATAACATATGATGTATTTTTATTTTTTGACAAGTTCTTAATTAGTCGTGTGGATACAGATGATTGTATCGGTATTTTTTGATTGAATACACATTGAGCTGAGACGCAAATACGTTTTTAGTTGCCAATTGTTGTCTGTTTGAACATTGTGGACGAGTTAGTACCTAATTTTGGGACATTTTCGAAAAATCACACTTACCATGATAATTCGAAATCCTTGGACTTTGGACTTGTAGCCTAGGCTATATATGTTCCTCACAAGGTGATCTATCACCCCCTTAAGGCTTGGCATCGACGTTCCCAACACCCTGTAGAATACCTATACCTAATAGAATACTAATACCTAAAACTTTCAGGCAATGTATAAAATATAATTTATTCCATCCCTTACCTAGGCATTCTATACAATACCAAATGTACAGCCGGCCATTTGTTTAATAGATAAGCAAACCCAAACAAACTGTCCTAGATTTTAGTGACAGCATGTCATTACAATAGTTCAACATGTCTCTAATGTTGACGTATTCAAGACCCTAACAAACCCACACAAAATGTCACAATAGTTCAACTTGTCAGAACAAATGAATACCATTCTATTGAAAAACGATTGATTGAATTGATGATTGTGAGCAAATAAAAGATGTTCTATTTGCCCATCATTTTAGACTGTTTTGATCTCCTAATCATTCCTATGTATTGCATACATTAGCTAGGTAGAATATGTAATGGTTGACGATACATCAAATACGTTATACATTGCCCTGACAAACCCGGTATTGTATAGAATAAAAATACAACCCAAACGAACTCACATTTTCTTTTTATTACTTGGCATCGAGACGCTGCCGCGACTCTTGACTACGTATTCTGTAGAATGCCTGCATTATACACATTGCCGGTACGTAAACAGGTACACTTATGAATATAGTGAGAGTAAAAATAAGCCAGCCCATAATAAGCCACATCTGACGGTGGCTAGTTAGATACGGGTAATTGCAAACACTCGCCATCTCTACCAACCTTCTCCTCGAACTTGAACGAGGCAGCACGTTCGTGAAAAAAAGAAACACGAGCTGCTGTGTTTTCTTCTCTCATTTTTCCTTATTTTACGTTTTATTTCGTTTTTTTTTGATAGATCTTTTTGAAAACCAAAATTCGAAAAATAAACATTGTATTGTAAAAATCCTTTGAGTACTGAGTACTTTTTTTCAAACGCTGCCGTGTCGAAAATGTTTCCGAATTTTTTTATTAGATGGCCGAACGATGACTTCATTCGTAAAGAATAAAATTTTGAAGATTCTTTTCCTACACATGACAAATCACAATCACAAGACCCAACGATAAAAAAAAATCGCGTCATGACTTGCACAACATCGAATATGTACGATTTCGAATAAAAGGCATTGAAAAAATTAAGATGTTGGTTCAAACATGTATGAATATAACTGTAAAATACTAACACTAGATTTAACCGTTTCGGATGGAAAAATAGTGTGTGCTATGGTGCGTAGTATCGAGTGTTTGCAAATGGGCCTGCCTCTTCCGAAGAAGACCTCCGAGCGATAAATAGAAGTAGAGAGCCAGCACATTTTCCAGGACTTCGCCGGATTCGTACTCACGGCTCGGAAGATGGCGACTTCCGGCTTCAAAGAGGATGCGTCATCGACGTCGCCATCGATAGTCTCGTTCTTCAACGATTTCTTCATTTTTGGCACAAAAGAAACATCGTCATGGGGAACGTTTGCTGGTTTGGGATTTCCAAATGAGAATGACAGCTCATCACAATTACTAACTTCCGGTATCGCGAAGATCGTACGACGTGGTACGATTCGAGACGCTTTCCAAAAGCGCCTATATGATCTTGAAATTTACGTCGTTGCAGCGCAACTCTACTTGATTCATTTTTTCCGCAGATTCAGAGCACGAAGAGGACTCGAAGAATTTTTTTCTATCCTCATTGGAGATCTATAACCTCAATCTACATTTTTTTAAATGGCTTTATCATTTTAAAAAATTAATTAACGGGCTCCATCTACTTAGGTGGGTTAACAAATTGCACTTTCTAAAAAATTTCCATCCAATATTATCACTTTTTAGCTAACAATAAATTCCCTAAAAATTTCATTGAAATAGTACCAAAATTAAATGAGTTACAGCTTATAACGTCGACCTGGCGAGCGGTAGCAGCACCATACTTCAAACGTCAAACGCGTTTTTCTCGAAACACTGTTTCCAAAGTCGTGGACACGATATCTCGAGAACCACTCGACGGATTGTTTCCAAATTTACAGGAGGTACTACGAGAATCATTTAAAAGTCTTTGACGATCTCACTTTTAAAAAGTCGATCTTCATTCTTCGATAATTACGTTAAAATGGCAATTTTTATCATAGATATTGTATGCTCGAGTTTCAATTCGTCGCTATATAGTTTAAAAAAATGATTTCGAAAATCGACGATCGTCAACGACTCGTATTTATTGTCAACTCGAAGAACCCGTTTGTTTTTTAGATTTCGAATGGACCGTTTACGCTGGAGATTGTCCACCGCCGAACGTCGCGAAAAAATGTCAGTTTTTTCTGTATTTTTTGGTGATTTTCATAAGACTCAATATATATACCATTGTTTAAAAAATGCGTTGTTTTTTCACGAACCGTTTTCCAAAAAGAAAAATCCCAATTTGGCAATTTTTTTGGGCCTCTGGGTAGACGCGTGCCCCTTGAAATAAAACGAAAAAAAAACCTTTAATCGCCCTCCACCGATGGCTTTCCCGCCATCAGCCTTTTTTCCTCGCCCACTTGTGTACCTACGTGTCTTCTAAATACGCTGACGCAAATATAATCGTATCGTTTATCAACAACATTGCAAATACGGCGGCTAGAATGAAATATCCTCGGAGCAGGGCGAGTTGTTTTCCCGACGAAAAAAAAAAACGGAATATCCATCAAAGAGACCCCCGGGGCTCGAGATCGATAACGCCCACGTGCATACACTGTGCATGACGTCTGTGCACGCGTGTGCACTGTCCGATTCACTCATTTCTTTGCCACACAAGCCCACACACACGCGCGCCAATGGTACACTTTGGACATTGCTGGTGCAACTTTCAATATCGATTTTCCCCTTTGTGCCCCAGAATTTCGGATTGATCGATATCTCTAGTAGAAATCGTCTGAAAAAAATGACCTTATTGCTTCGTCTCCACTGGCACGGAGATCGATCGTCCGCGTGTATAAAAGAATAGAAGAAACGAGGAAACGTTCGAGGCCCGCGAGGCATAAGAAACAGAAACTCAACCATTGTATTTGTTCTCTCGTGGCCTTGTCGAATGCCTGACCTTTTTTTTCCTCCCATCTAAGTACACAGTCCTGGCCACGAGGGAGTGGAAATGAATTACTCGTGTCACCTCGGTTCAAGTCCCCGCGGCTTGGTACGCTTTTTCGCACTCTCGTTCTCCCTCCCTGCTTTTTTCTCGTTCTCTGTGGTCTTATTTTTTCGTTTCCTTGTCCCAGTTACGGCGACGAAGGATCGAAAGAGAAATGAATTCGAAGTATTGCATTAAAAAAAACAAGATGGTATTTTATTAGATAATTATAACAATTGTAGCAATGGTACTAACTATGGTAATGTTAGTGATTATAATAAATAACAGCAGTAATAGTAATAATTAGCATAGCAGGTATAACAATAACAATAGTAGTAATGATGCTTACAGTAGTTATTATTATAATAGTAGTAACAATGGTCATAATAACAACTATTTTTACTACTACAACAATAATATTTTTACTACTATAATATGTTTATTACTATAATTTATTACCATAGTTCTAACTACTATTATAGTAGTAATCATAATAATGAAAATAGTCATAGCAAATAGTAGAAGTGAAAGCAAGTAGTAATGGAATGTAGTAATAATGAAAATAGTAGTAATAACAACTATTGTTACTACTATTGTAATAGTTTCAATAGTAATAATAACAATTATTGTTACTACTATAATAGTAATAAAAACTATGGTAATAAATAATAGTAGTAATATTGTTAATAATAATAATAATAGTAAAAACAATCAATAATTTAAAAAAATAATAGCAGTACTGATAATCATGAATGTAGTAGTAATAGCATATATAAATCGACTAAAACTACCTTTGCTCCAATTCAAATATACACTCAGCATAGTTTTCGTTTCCCAAATTCTTGCACAAAGGTCACCCAAGAATTTCAGGGTTCTTTTTTAAAAAAAGCGACCATCACGGACGTTTTGATTCGCGTCACAATTATTGTTTCCTTCGTCCTCGAGTATCAGGTACTTGATTTATCCACACGTGAGAAACGTTCTCGTTGTTACGTAATGTATGCACAAGAATGGAGAGTAGTCATCCGATACTTCAGAGATTCCCATCGTCTTTTCCAGAATATTATTATACTTAGTCATGTACTCTCGGACGTCGGAAGGGCAGCAAAAGAGTTCCCAGCGTATAAATCTCACCAAACCATGTGTGCATATATATATATCTATAACTATACCGTTAATACAACGCACGTCCTTGCTATGTATATCGATTTTTATTTGTAACTAATGATATCATTAATAATAATGACAATTACAATAATAAGAATAACACTAATAAAAATAATGACTATAATTATTACAGTACCTCTTTTTTATCATATTATTATTGTATAATATTGTAATACTATCATTAATATCATTCATATTGTCATTGATAACAATAATGACAACAGCAGTAATAACAAGCATAAACATAATAATAGTAATTTTTCGTTATTACTGCAATTTTTACTATTCTCACTACTATTATTATTACGACTGCAACTACTACCTTTATCACGATCATCATCATCACCATTATTCCGTACGCATCCCTGATCTTAACAAAGTTAATTCTCGCGAAAACGTCGTCAATTGGACTCTTCTTCCAGCGCGTACTAAGAACAGCAATAGTTTCGGATCATCCCGTATATGTGTCCGCCATACGAGGCTATTTATAGTTAAATTGTGATACAAGTAAGCTTTGCGTGATTCGATCGAAACTTGAGACGTTTTCACTTGGCTCTCTCTCTCTCTCTCTCTCTCTCTCTTTCTTTCTCTTCATCCCTTCGGCCTCGAGGACACATTTCGTATATGAATATGAACGTTACAACGTATTCCACGTCTATAGATATCTCTGCACTCCGTTATACGTACGTCGTATACCTTTGGTGATCTTGCGTATAAAGAACCCTCCCTCAAGTACGACCGTGACTATCATAATTCTAAGCGAGCCTTGGTCTTTGACTCCTTTGATGGCTCTCGTGAGTTATTCGACAAGATTTATCCATATCTCCCTCCCTCTCTCTCTCTCTCTCTCTCTCTCTCTCTCTCTCTCTCTCCCTCTCTCTCTCTTACACACACGCACACACACACACACGCGCGCGCGCGCGCGCACCTACCTCTTCTACCTCATTCGATCGGAAGAGTCCCAATCGTATCGACTCACGCATATTATTTTGCGGGACCACACGTCGCAAGTACCACCGAGGGTGAAAAAACCACTAATGTAAGCTATATCTATAACAACGCTACGTGCGCGCAATCCCTATGTTCTTGCGAATCAGAAACGTTCTATGAAATAACTCATCTCGGTCGATGGCGAATATTTATCATTACTCTTATTTATTTTCTTTCGGTGAACACATTTTCGCTACATTTGTATTATTTATGGTAGTATTATCATTAGTGTTGTTGTGAAATAATAATAATAATAGTAATGGTATTGATGGTTATTATTATTGAATAATAATGGTGGCATTAAATATTATAATTTATCGCTATGGTTATTATCATAGTAATAATAATTATTATATATAATGACTTATAATATATTGAAATAATAATTCTATAATTATGAAATGAAATGTAGAAGTGGTTATCAGTTCATTATATGATATTATTATTATTATTATTATTATTATTATTATTATTATTATTATTATTATTATTATTATTATTGTTATATTATAGATTGATTATTCAGGGAGGACACCACTGTTACGAGCCGAAAAAAGGTGCTTTTAGAATTTTTTGGGTACATTTTTTATTCTAAAAAATAAAAAATTAGCGCTGTTATCAAGGTATAAGACGCTGTTATCAAGGTATAAGACCTGTTATCAAGGTATAAGACGCTGTTATCAAGGTATAAGACCTCTGTATAAAAAAATTGGTTCAACCGTCGGATCGATAACTTGACAATGTTTGGTCTGAAAAATAAACTTAGAAAGTTTTATAATCTATATAAATCTAGTTCGCGTTGTACGTAGCCGTCTTTTTCGAGAAAAAATTTTTCAGAAAGTGGCCGGTGTGAAAAAAAGTGTAATTTTGGCGGAATTTTTACTTATATTCGGGGGTTTGTACGAGTAGTAGTACGTGTAGTAGGGCCACGTACGAAGATACCTACTGCAATTACGCAGTTTTCAGTTTTATAAAATTGAAAAAGGGACAATTATAGCTAGAGTTATGATTCCGGCCAGGACGTCAAAAGTCGTTTCGAGAAAAGCGCGATTGAAAGCTTTAGTATACGTTAATCGTTGGACTACCTGCTCGCACTAAATCGTCTGTGAGTTGGTCAATTTTCAATATTTGCACTTGAAACTTTTTTCACATAGTCTTGAATATGTAGATTTTGAAAAAATACAAAGAAATATATTTTTTCAAACCCGTCACAGTGGTGTCCTGTCGTAATTTAACAATTTATAACTCATATATACTATACTATCATTAATGTTATTAGTTATTGTCCTTATTATTGCTATCATTGAACGATCCATTAAGTTCGCAGTTATCAAAAAGCCACATGATATTCCACTCTCGATCATATCTTCTGTAAGTGAAATATTCGTACAAACAACTAGAAAAGTGCATTCGTTTCGTTGAAAATACGAAAAGAAAATACAAAGAAAATAATTCAGCTAATTATTTAGTTGCAGTTTCAACGATTTTCTGATTCCGATAAGAATGAATGAAAATATTATCGATAGTGATATTTTAGCTCGATTAAAAAAAAGAGGAAAAAACAATATCTATTCCCAGCTTATCTCCGTATATGTGTGATTAGATGTACCTTTCACCATAAACATGCACCGGAAAAGTTCGACGTGAAAATGTCTCGCCCACTGCATTCGCACCGTCGTTATTACACACAGAACTTTATTTGCCATTAACGGAGTCTCGCTTCATGAAAATACTTTTTTTTTAACAACTAAAAACAAATGTGTACAACATTACAATAAAGTTTGCAAAATCGAAGTCTGTTTTTCTCAGGCGTGCTCCTTCAACGACTAGTTATGCTAATATCGCCAGGAGTGACTCCAAAAGAAAAATAAAAATAAAAAACAATTTGTAAAGAGAAGTACACAGGCCTCTCCGTAAACGTACGTGAAACGACGGAGATCGCGGATTCTTGGCCAAAGAGAGTCGAGTGTAATAATGTAAATTGCACCGCGAGGTGACGACGTCCAACGACGATATCGAATCGTCTCGGATCGTTTGCGATCTGAACGCTCTTGGTATTTTTCTCCCCCACCCTGCCCCTCCACTCAAACATACTCAAAGGCATCTCTTACTGTATTTACTGTATTCCTTGCCGGGAAAAAAAGAAACGAAGATACTAATGTACTCGGCGAAGTTGAGGCCGAAGGTGAAGCGACCGAAGACAACTGAATCTCGTGGGGATACGAGCGAGAAATTATACCTCTTTTTTTTAATAAAGTCGAAGTTTGCATCGTTGGAATGCAATGAGGGTTGTTATTTTTCAATTGCTTAAATTTCTATCAAACATGCCTAATGTTATTTCTACAATGCTATTTCTACAAACGAAATCTGTCAAATATTTTTTAGGTCAGTTCTCTAGAGATCTGGAATTCAAATCTGCGAAAAAAGTTTTTTTGAAATAATAAGATGAGGAAATAAAAATGTGACGAAGAATTTGGGTTGCATGCCAACCATGCAAAATTTGAAACCATTATTTTGAGAACTTTATATCTATCCGACTCATTGTCTGACTCATTAAAAAAAATTTTTTTTAGGCTTTATAGAGTTTTTTCGGCTATATAGAGCCTGTATCAATGCATGTAGAAAACAGATTTTTTTTAAATTATTAGTAAACGTGTTTTTCGAAGTAACTTTGGTATATCACCCTTAATACGAAATCATCCTGAAATCCATTCCAGACATGGGCTAAGCTTGCGGACCAAATTTTCGCCGGCAGGCTGTCAGAATCCAGAAACGTCATACTCCAAAAATGATATACTTCTAAAAAATCGACTCAGCAATGTCATATCCCCTCTAGACGTTTTAAATTTTATTTCACATAATTTTTTTCGTTATTTAAAATTTTTGACTATTCTTTTTAGCGAAATTAAATTGCGAATAAAATTTTTGCAGAATGTGCAAAATTTGTGCATTGGCAAATATTTTTCGAGAATGACTGCGAATTGATCCCAAATGGAAAAAACGTTTCGAATCAATTAGCAGCATCATTTATGAGTATCTTCTTCCTTTTCACGTCTCTTACCGAACACCTTTCTCGTTTACCTTCTTCAAAATTTTTTTGAACGAACTTCTTCGCGATTAACGTGCGGCACTCTCAGACTTTCCATTCGTTTCTACTTCGAACTGAGCCCCATTGTTCGCCCTTGTTTTTCTTTATATGTAAGGTATTTTCTTTAAAAAAATGTTTTATTTTTTACACGCTTTTATTGTACTTGACTTGTTGTGAGATGACTTGACTTTCACTCACTTCCCGCACTTACCGACTACTTACAATTAGAGCTCTGAAATTTTGCGAACATATGTCTGAGGGGTGACAATGCCGGGTTTAACTATAAAAAAACTGAACTGCAAAAAGATAACAGGAAAGAGACCTTGCAATAATGAAGCGTTAGCAGGAATGAACGGAATGAGAAACACTGAATAGAGCTAAACTACATGAGTGCATGAGAAAATATGAATTTGCTCTAAGTGCTCTCGGATCGCACAATCGTTGAAAGGGTCCAATAGGTAAAATAGGTTAAAAGATAACTCCAATAGGCGGTGAGCCAGCATCTACAATAGATGCCAACTATCAAAGTTCTCCAGAATTTTTCCAGACATCAATAAAAAAAATAACACCGATTCGTTTGAAAGGATTAATCTTTGCAAAAATGTCAGAGCTGTAGTAAAATCAATCAATGACTAAAAAGTAGAAAATAATTTATCCTTAAACATTTTTTTGAACAAGCTTTTACTTAATGTACTAAAAAGTAGAAAATATATATTTTTCACCAAGTCCCCTAAATGTTACTATGAATAAAAGCTTGGGGCGCTCAAAATTGAGACATATAATATTTAAGGCCTTAGGCCACAGTAACGGATATAAAATCATGTGCGAATTTAACAATTTTTATTCTTATGAAAAAGTGATTCACTCATAAACTTAATTACACATCTATTTAGTATAAATATCAAGCTGTTAGAAAATATATATTTCTTTTTTTCGATGTACAAAATGGCCGACTACTCGAAACTTCTCGAAACAGCTTTTGTCCAATTGGCGTGACAAATAATTTCAACAATTTTCACTCGATTTACTTCAAATTTAAAAGTTATGTTCCTAATTGCATTTCGCAGAGAAGTACGTACGGAATTTCTGATTAATCAAAAACTTTTCATTTTATGAGCAGTTTATGAGCAATTATAACGAAATTTTTCACTGAAAATTCATTTCTTAAATTCAAATACTTACAACTTGTGTATAAAACAATATTGTTTAAATTCCGTACGTACTTCTCTAGGTATTGTAATGTAGATTGACGAGAATTTTTGTTTTTTGTTCTAGGTAAAAAATTGCGGATGCTAAATATGACGCCGCGGAGCGCCTAAAAAAAGATAACAAAAAAAATATTAGTAGTCGGCCATTTTGTACATCGAAAAAAAAGATATATATTTTTTAACAGCTTGATATTCATACTATTTAGTATGAATATCAAACTATTAGAAAATATATATCTTTTTTTATCTATTTAGTATATATAATTTAAAAATATAATCTAAAAATATATACTTATCTATTTAGATGTGTAATTAATTTTATGAGTGAATCACTTTTTCATATGAAAAAAAATTGTTAAATTCGGACATGATTTTATACTCGTTACTGTGGCCTAAGGCCTTAATGTACATAAATCCGTTAACACATCAACTGTATTCAGTTCACTGTAAAACAACCTTAGATTTTTCGAATAAAAATCCTGAAACAGAGTATAAACGTGTGATAATAATTTCTCCAATTACTGTTGTGCCAAATTAAATACGGTTATTGAAACTGAATTGACCAAATTGTTCAAAAATTTAAAAAGTTGAGCGCCTCGCGCTTTTATCTATAGTCATATATAGGTGACTTGGTAAAAAAAAATTATTTTCCCCTATTTAGTACATTAAATGAGAGCTTGTTTTTTAAAATATTTTTGTTCACATATAATTATCTTAATTTGTTTAATTCGCGTCGACACTCGGCCACGTCTCTTGACACACAAAACTATGTGTTCATCCATATATATATCCAGGCGTTATATGCGCTCGAACACAGAGAGAGCACATCCACCCACACACACATACACCAGATATATAACCTCCGGGAGGGCCCGGTGTATTATGATATACAACGACGACGTACCTAATATCCCTGACTCGGACACCCACGTGCCAGAATACCACGCGCCCTGTGTCCGTTCCCGGGCTCTCTCTCTTTCTCGGGTACCGCTCCACGGACGCCTCTCTCTCGCACCCAACGACAGATATTCCAGCTCGGGGCTAACAACGCGCGCACCGCACTCTCCGGAGCTTGTTCCACGACGAGTGTGTACGGAGCCTTCCGGCTGCACACGTCGTACCAGGTGGACGTGGCGGTCCGCGTTGGCAAGGAAAATACTCGCTGAGTAGTCTGGACATTTATCCGGTCAAATGACCGCGGTCAGTCAATTTTTTTTTTCAATTACCAAAGCCAAGAATGACGAAGGTGTAATTTTTCGTGCCCCATGCAAAAACTGGGCGTGTTTGACGGGTGTTCAAAGTATGTAGAAGTAACACAACATAAAGGCGAGACACGCGTTGCCATATTGATTCTACACGCTTATGCATTTCGTAACGCATAAGGATGTTGAGTCCCTATGAAACATGTTAATGTTAATTGTTCAATAAATAGCTTCTTAATCGTTAAGAAATTTTTACACGAACTCCTGAATGCTTCATATAAAACATACCAAATTTTCAGAATTCTATCATCGTTACTTCAACCTCCTTAGGGGTTGAAATAAAAAACGATAAGAAAATTCTGAAAATTTGGTATGTTCTTGTACGAAGTAGTTAAGAGGTCGTGTTAAAATTTTACGACGGTTAGGAAGCTCGTTATTGAAAAATTAACATTTTGTTAAGAACAATTTTTAAAAGAAATTTAAAAAAATGTATCGATAAACTTCGTTTTGTTTCTCTGATAAGTATTCTCAGACTCAGTAAGACTATTCAGTCTTACTGATAAGTAATCTCCAATAAATACATATATTTTGACGATGAAAAGCTTTGTCGTTGAATTACTGCAGCACTGCAAAAATAAGTTTGTTGTTTCAACACACTTTGAGTGTGTAAATGGCTGCAGACACTTTTTGCACGTTTTACCGTGGGTAAGAAAATAACACACCTAAGTGTGTTATTCGAACGCATATAACCGTGTTATTTTTACACCGTCATTTTTTTACACACGGTAAAACGTGTAAAAAGTGTCTACAGCCATTTACACACGTAAAGTGCATAAAAACAACACACTTGTTTTTGCAGTGAGTTGCAGTCTCTCTTTGATAACTGAGGATGCATACTAATTTTTTCGTGATTATAATTTGTAATATGGAAATTTTTATTTAATATAAATAAATAATTAATATATACGTAATTGGGGCATTCGTTTCTACTCAAATCCTGTAAATTATAATTAATACATACAGAAATTAATTAATGAATAGTCCTTTGGGCATTCGTGTTTCGTGAAATATTGCCACTATGTCACGAGAATTTTGAGGGAGACTGGAGAGTTGACACGTTGAGAAGTCTGGCCATGTGTCCGGTCAAATGACAACAGTCAGTAGACTTTTTTTAATTACCGAAGCCAAGAATTACGAAGATATAATTTTTCGTGAGCCAGTTGGAGTCTTTTTTCATAGCTGAGGATTTGTACTTATTTTTTTAGTAACCATAAATGGTATTATAATTTTTCATTTAATATAAATAAATGATTAATACATAGCGTAACTAGGACACGCATGTGTCCTCAAATCTTGTAAATTACAATTAATAAATATATAAATAAATTGTCGCTCGGGCATTTGTTTTTCATGAAATATTGTCACGATGTCACAACAGTCAGGGTAAGATTGGAATATTGAAAGGATCGGAGGATCAGATTTTTCATTACCGAAGCGAAGAATTACGAAGACGTAATTTGTCGTAAGCCAATTGCAGTATTTTTTTTTATAACTAAGGATTCGTTCTTATTAGTTTGCAATCATCATTTATAATACGAACATTTCTACTAAATATCAATAAATAATATACCGTCATTTGAGCATTCGTCATTTCTAAAATTTTGTAAATTATACATAATAAATATGTAAATAAATAAGTTGTCATTTGGGCATTCGTGTTTCTTGAAATATTGCCGCGATGTCACAAGAATTGAGAGAAAGACCGAATTTTCTATTACCGGAAGATCGAATAAAAGTTCACGGGCTATTCGGACCGGAACGGCCCATGGACCAGTGCATTTCCTCACTCGAAATGATGGCACCCTTGGCGTATTCAGAGGGAGATTCATCAAGCACGGTATGCTTGTGAGACAAGTACGTTATTTTCGAGGCCTCGGGGATATTTTTGCCTATAGTTAATCGTACGGCCAACAGAGAGAGAAAGAGACAAGAGAGAGAGAGAGAGAGAGAGAGAGAGAGAGAGAGAGAGAGAGAGAGAGAGAGCTGTCACTGTCACTTTCCCCACTTGGAGATCGAAAGCACACAAATGCTTAAGGTGTTACCCCCACTTGTAGCGCAAAAAAAAGGCCTTTTTCATGACTTTTTTTAAAGAAAACTACAAAACTTTTTTAATCGATCAATATACCATCTTAAAGAACACATCTTGAAGAACTTTCAGTAATTTTTTTATTGAAAAATATTACATTGTTTAGTGGCAAATGGCCGTCAATGAAATAATGTTTTTATATACACGGTTTGCGGTGACCAACATTCCGGCGAAGTGGAACATCCGAAAAAAAAATGAGGATGGATTGAGTCAAATATAAGTATAAACTAGTCTTTAATCGAAGGATTTTAAAAAATATTCATTTTTCACAAAATGGCGGACAGTCAAAGTTAATGGTTCGATTTTAACGAAAAAAAACGGCCGTATTTTGGCTATAAAACGGCCATTTTTTTTCGAAAAAAAAAATCGAACGACTGAAGACTACATTTTTATGTATTAAATAAGCCTGAAAAATTTCAAGAAGATCGGTTCATTAGTGTTCGAGTAATCTTGGTCACTGACTTCAGAAATACCATTTTGAGAAAAACGCGTTTAAAGTTTCAATTAGCCGGTCGTTTACACAACGGATTCTTCTCTTTCAACGCTCATATCTCAGTCAATTTTGTTCGGATCGACTTGAAATTTTCAGGACATATTCTCAGATACTTATACTTCAAAAAAATGCAATAAAAAAATCGATTTTTTCAAAATCGCTAGTGGGGGTAACCCCTTAATATCGCGATGGATTCTCCATTAACAAAAACTACCATGTTCGAGGAAACATCGTAATTAGGGGAAATTATAGTCAGACTGATCGAACATCCAAAAAAAAAAAATAGACCGGACATGCCAGCAGTAGGATACGATCAAAATCAACCTCTTGGTCCTCTCGTTACGGACACGTTTGCGAGCAAAAGACAAAGTCCGGCAGAGGAAGAGGGAAAGAAGACGAGCGAGAGAGCAATCTCGTGCATCGTTTAACGTAATAATCGCGCCCAGCGCCCCGTGGCGCCGCCTACCACGACCGTAGGGATGGACAATTCGCGCTAACGAGCTTTCCTCGGGGCTACCTGCTCAAGGAATCCCAAAACAACGTTCTCTAGTAGCTTCTCTATTATTATCATCGTGAGAACTATAATACCAATCTGTATGTATATATATAAATACAGGGTGTCCCTCTTATCTCTGCTACCCGAAATAACTCGGTAGTTATCGACATCACAAAAAAATGTTCCAGACAAAAGTTGTGCGGTGTGAAGGGGGCCATCAACAGCGACCAATGTTTTTTTATTTCGGTGAAGGCGCTAACACACAGTGAAGGTCACCTCCACTTTTTTAAATGGAATGGTACATTTTCTTTTTAACCATCTTGTGAAGCACCTCAAGCCGCATAAAAACCATTAGGGGTCAAAGTCGTTCAAGGTCATTCAAGGACACCAATAAAACACCTATTAAAATAAATTCCAAAGCTAAGAATCTCGGATCTACCAAATAGTTGGTAGTGATCCGAGATATTTAGATTTGTATCATCGATACTGACCTTGAATGACCTGGAATGACCTTGAACCACTTTGACCCCCTCATGTTCTTTATGCGGCGTGAGGTGCTGCACAAGATGGTTGACGAAAATGCAGCATTCCATTTAATAAAGTGAAGGTGACCTTCACTGTGCGTCAGCGTCTCCACCGAAATAAAAAAAAAGTTCGCATTCGATGGCCCGCTTCACACCGTACTACTTTTGTCTGGAACATTTTTTTGTGTCGTCGATAATTACCGAGATATATATATATATATAGAAAGAGAGAGAGAGAGAGAGAGAGAGAGAGAGAGAGAGAGAGAGAGAGAGAGAGAGAGAGAGAGAGAGAGAGAGAGAGAGAGAGAGAGAGAGAGAGAGAGAAATATATATATTATATTGCTCGTTTATTTATTTAATACATTTTTTTTTCAATTTTCAAGGCGATTAAAAAAGATCCACTGGAATACATCTAGATTTATGAATGGATTTTTTTTATTAATTACTTGTACGTAAGTGTGTGTGTAGGTATATCTGTAGATATACAGGGTGAGGCATTTCCAGTGACCCAGGCAATTTTTTCCCAAACGAAGTGAAAAAATGTTCAATACATTAGTTTCACGGTTTCCAGGGGGACACAGGATGGTGGTGTCTTTGACATTTTTCCAAAGTCAAAGTATCAAGGTCATTTGAGGGTCAACTATGCTTTTTCAAATGGGATGGTGTATTTGTTATTACGGAAATCGAAAGAGCATTTGATTCCAGGTCTAAAAGTACCGGTATTCTATGGTCTCAAAACTGAAGGATCATGGGATATTCATTGAAAACGAAGAATAAATCGGTTTACTTTTTAATGACGTAGACATTGCGGGGCAAAGTTCCTTCGATGAAATTTTACAACAAATGTTCGAAAAGTTGGTGATTCGCTTCGATTCATTTTTGATAACGTCCAATGTAAGAACATTGCACTGCCAATAGACTGTCATTCTTGATACTGGCACAGACATCAATGACGCGCTGGCGCATGTTGTCGGGTGTCGTCGGCAATTCCTTGTAAACTTTTGCTTTTATGTATCACCAGAAAAAAATTTTGAGACGCTAGGTCCGGAGAATGGGCAGTTAAATGAACAGGTTCTCAACGCCCTATCCAGTGATGTGTACATAAGAGAGAGAGAGAGAGAGAGAGAGAGAGAGAGAGAGAGAGAGAGAGAGAGAGAGAGAGAGAGAGAGAGAGCGAGAGTGTGTGTGTGTGTGTGTGTGTGTATACATTTTTCGGACGTGACATCTCCGGACTTGACCTCGCCAAAAAAAATCTGGGTACACTTACTGGGTTATGTACACTTATGTACAAGATTTTTGAAAAATAAAAAAATATCATTTTTTTAGTGAAATGGAATAAATACAAATGTAAGGCATGGTATATACATAAGTGTATATATATATATATATATATATATATATATATATATATATATATATACACGCACACACACAATCACACACACACACATACACACTTATGTATATATCATGCCTCCATAAATCTAAATTTATTCCATTTGGTTGAAAAAAATGACATTTTTTTAACTTTCTAAGAATATTTTATACTATATTATTATTAATCCTTTACACTCGTCGGAACTCAGGAAATAAAAAAATGTGTATAAGTATGCAGCCATATATGTAAGTGGATATGCATGTCCGTGTGCGTTTTTATATATAAATATATATATGGAATTTATGTTTGATTTCTTTTGTTATTATCAATAAAAATGCATTCATAAGTCTTCGTAGGAATTCGATAAGGCCTAATAGTTTCACTGAACTCGAGATAATGGATTTAGAAAAAAAACAGTAATAAAAGAATTAATTACGATCTCCAGCTCAATTATCTCGAACGAGCGAGTCTCGAGGTATTTTTATGTATTTATTTATACACGCTTTGTATCAAAGCCCTTATTCTCTCTATTTCGCTCTTTCTCTCTCCCTCTTTCTCTCGTTCTTCCTATGTCGATTTTTCTCCCTTTTTCTCCCTCGTGCACTGAAAGAAAACAATTACGATTTGTCTCCTCGGGATCCTCGCGCTCTCTCTCTCTCTCTCCCTCTCTCTCTCTCTCTCTCTCTCTCTCTCTCTCTCTCTCTTTCTCTCTTCTGTTCGCTCGATCGCGACGCTAATTATGTAACGAGAATAGAATTACGGGCGTTAATGCACGCGAGCAATGCGAGAAGTGGAAGTGAGCTCACTTTCGTTACGAGCACGAGAACCAAAGTCGTTACACTCGTGCGAGGTGCACGTGTGTGCGCGCACACAGGGCGCTTCGTCTAAAATCGAGCCAACTTTTGATCTTTCATTTTCCGAAAGCGACAGCGACTCATCCGACATCGTGTGAGGAGAAGACAACAAAAAAGTAAGGTCACTCGTACCTGGGAAAAAATTTGGCTCGTGGATTAGAAAAATTAACAACGTCGATAATTGAAATCCGGTTTTTATTTTGTAAAGGATTTTCACTGAAATGCCCTGTACATGTGTGAGGAACGTACGGAGATCCTGGCAGAGCCCGTATGCATGTTTTTCATTATTTTCTCTCTCTCTCCTTCTCTCTCGCTCGAACTTGTACTTTGCCCAATAACTCTCTGGCTGCTCCGCGGATGCTGTCATCTCTCGTCCTTTCTCGCGAAACGTTTAAAGGGCAAATTGAAATTCCCGGCGCGGTCGCGGCCCGCGATTACCACTCATTCGCTCGCGTGGAGCTTTTGTGGCAAATTTCTCCCGAGCTGACAAGGAGCATCAAGGAGCATCACTGTTTTGTGATTTTTTTACAATTTTTCGTGAATACATTTGCGTTCACAGATTTTGATGTGAATTTTTTTTAATTCACAGGTTTTTTGCAAATATTCACATTTTTTGTGAACATTCACAATTATTGTCTGTGAATTTATTTGTATGTTCAGAATATTTGTGAGTACAATTGTATTTGTATTCGCATTTAGATTAAGTGAAGTATGAATAAATTTGTATTTATTAAAAATCGAGTAAAGTTTTTTATTGTTGTCCTTCATATTGGCGCCGCCATTTTGAATTTCCAAATTTTGACCTCAAATTCGGATTCAGCGAGCCCAAAAACCCACGATTGAGGCTCCGATTTCAAATCAGAGCAAGGTGGATAGGGAAATAAAAGTTGACGCACTATTGCATCAATGCCACACACGGCACGGAATTTTGTGACGCACTATTGCGTCAATGCCAACGAAGGGGTTAATTCTGTCGTCGACTTTTCATCGCTTTACATTGGAAGAGTTTTTGTTTTTGTTCCATTCAGATCGGGGGACTGCTTGTGGGTGAAATTGCAAAATCACCCCTCGACACGTCTTTCTTTGAGGGGTGGTTTCCCCCCTTCAAACTGTTTTTCCGCCGTTAAAAAAATACTTGTTCAATAGTTTTCAATGTTTCATCGCATATATGAGTTTCAATAAAATTGAAGGAGGGCACTTGGAGTGATGTTTCTTGTCAGTAATTTTTTTGAAACCAACCATAGCCCACTGTCATCTGACGAACGATTTTTGTATATTTGTTAATCAAACATTAATTATAATAATGCCAATTTTTCCAACAAATCGTGAAACAGTATGTGAATTGTTTTTCTTTCATCCGTCGAAGAACATTTTTTAATCGGCTTCGTCAGGCAGTTGCCAATGGTATACACAGTGGGTGAAAATTTCGTACACATTGGTTTTATAAAACAACAATGCAAAACACTTTCAATGATCAATATCGCATGTTGATTTCAATATAATCAATGTTAGAAGAAATTTTAGAAAATGCATACAAAAATATTCTGCCGCACTTTAGTTTTCCAAAATGATTTTGCGAAAAAATTACTCATTTCAATGATGAATACTGCATATTAGTTTAAATATAATTAATGTAAGGCAAAATGCTAGAAAACCCATCGACAAATATTCACATTATTCGTTTATTTAGTTTCAACAAAATCGAAGGCGGACACTTGTGTAATGTCCCTTGTGAGCTTTGGACTGGGCCAATACTTGGATGGGTGACCGTATTGTCGCGCGCTCGCTCGCGTGCTGCCAATCCCGCATGCGATTACTTCCGGGAACAATGCGACTGAATCTCAATAAAAATACGGCCGCCTGTATCGGCACGGGTTTTCCGCAGTTTCCCTGTGCCCTCCTGGAAATACGTTGAAGCACGCGCAACTGGAAACTAGTAGCCATGGCAACTGCGGCGGTTCTCTAAGTGACCGGAAATCTTTCAGTGACAGACTACAAGCAAGTCCAGTCAACAAGTAAAAGTGAATCGGAAACAAACAAATTCTTTCATCGGCCGCCAATCAATCCGATCGAAAATTCGACGAAACCAAAATGACGATTCGAATTTCGAGTCTTCGATGTGCGCGGGTGAAACTTCCTACACGTGGCTTCGTTGTGTACGTGTAGTAGAGATGACGAGAGGGAGTGCCCGGGTGTCGCGGTGATTTATAACCCTTCCGAGAGAGAGACTATGGATAGTCCGGGTCGAGAGAGGGGGGGCAGGTCTCGAACAGTAAAGAGGAGCGAGCGCGTGCTGCGATGCACCTTCGTGTTCCGCGTCCTGGCACGTTGCTGGTTTCACTAGAAAACTACAACGGCAGGAAGAAGGAGCAAGAGAGAAATAGCGGGCGCGAGAGGGAGGAAGGGAGGACGAACGAAGAAAGAGACAAGAAAAAAGGACGAAAGGAGCATGCAATTGCAACTGAAAAAGCATTGGAGGCAAAAGTGTGTATATTTTTGTACATAAGTGGATATATGATATAAATTTATATAAATATTTATTTGTTTTTATATGTATGTGTATATGTATATGTATATGTATATGGATATGTATATGGATATGTATATGTATATGTATATCGATATGTATATGGATATGTATATGCATATGTATATGTATATGGATATGTATATGCATATGTATATGTATATGGATATGTATATTATTCATTTTCATACGTATATATGCAGGGTCATTCACTAAACGTAAGTCATTTAAAAACATCTACAAATATTGATTCTAGACGAAAAATTCAAACACGAAGTTTCAATGCTTTCTCAATGTCTATATTTCGGTAGCCTTAAATTTGTATTCAATTGAAGGTATCGGCCTGATTCCAACTTCACCTCCAAAGAGGTCACCTCCCCTTTTTACTGGCCACAGATGTAGAGCATTAAAAAAACAAAACCAAAGACCTACAATATCGTAACATTGGGATGACCTTTAAAAACTAAAAAAAATGCATAACGGTCATTAAAGCAAAAAAAGGCAGTGGTTTCAGACGCAAATGATATCTGACATGTTCAAAAATGCATACATTAACCGCGATACACTTTACGATACGACTTGTGAATGACGCGTATGAACTCTTTGCAACGTCTTGTTATAAATCGCTCGACAGGCGTGGTTTATTCGTTCGTTCACATCTGAAGGAGCTTCATGTCTGAAACCGGCATTTTTTTTTGCTTGCCTCGGCTCGAATACCGGTATTCAAATCTTTCGGTTTTTCAAGGTCATCCCAAAGTGATTATATTTCACGTCATTGGTTTTGTTTTTTAGTGCCCCATATTCGTTGCTAATGAAAAAGGGGATTCCCTTTACGAAAGTGAAGGTGATTTGGTTTTGGAGGTGGTTGAAATCAGGTCGATACCTCCAGTTGAAAGAAAAAATGAAGGGCACCAAAATGTCGACATTGACAAACCATTCAATCTGTGTCCCTGACTTTTTCGCCTTAAATCAATATTTCAAGGTGTTTTTGGGTGACTATATATTCTAGTGAATTAATCACCCAGTATATATACTCAATATACTCAAAAACACCTTGATTTTAGACTTGATTGTCTAAATTAGACCGTCTCGGGCTGTCTTAGACTAAATTAGACCTTAGAATAAATTAGATTGTCAGACTAAATTGTTGGATTTAGACCTTGATTTTAGACTTCATTTTAGACGAGAAAATACTGATTTTAGACGAAAAAGTCAAGGGCAAAATTTGAATGGTTTGCCAATGTCTACATTTTGGTGCCCTTAGTTTATACATATGTAATACCAAAATGCGATATTAAAATATTTTTTATGTTAATTAATATAATATTTGTTAATATTGAACTAAAAAATATTTTGTCATTAAAAAATTAATATACGCTCATATATGTAAATATGATATTTATATATACGAGGGAGAAAAACCTTTGCAAAGGGCCGAGTACAAAGTACGACGCGTGAGGTTCCCTCGGCATCTCGACAAGAATAATGGTAGCGTTGCACCTTGGCCCAGACCCCAACAGCAATGCGTCCTATAGTCATAACCGCGAGACAAGCTCGAATGGGAAACAAACACGCAGCGAAGTTGCGATAATTCAAATTTGAGCCACCAATATGCGAATAATAACCCAAACGAAGTTTTACAGAACAATGCAAAGTGGGATGAAAGGCAACTAGTGCGAATCCGAATTACTCCGGACAACGTGGATTCTTTGGATTCGCCTTGTCATTGGTGGGTGTCGTGTATACATTACTGTCGCGCTGCAACACGCAATTACGCGAGAGAGCTGGTCCGTTACATCGCCAAAGTGCATCATGAAGGGGACGCGACACGAGAGTGAGAGAGAGGGAGAGAGAAAGAGAGAAAAGTTGCCAACTCTCTCGCCCGCAGGGTGTTGAAGCTTGTTCCGTTGGACCGCAACAAACTTGCTTTTTTTCCTACGGATTTTCTATCGGCGGTATTTTTTTACGGTATAAAAAAAAGGTTTCAATTATTTTCTAGGCCAATCGCTTCTCTCCCAGATGACATTTCTGACACGCCTATTATGTCGCGTTTCGCTCAATCAAAAGCTCATTTAGATGCGCTCGAGATATATGTGGGTCATTAGAGCTCGAGAGTGAAATCACGCGAAGGAATTTCTTTTTCTTTTCATACGTCGTATCGTAGCCGTTACGGATGTGAAAATCGTCGAAACAATACATACGTATTCACAGATAAATTCCCCACATCGGAATAGATATATCGGACGTGCCTACACTCCCGAAGGATTTTCCGGGGTTATGAAAAAAAAAAGTAGCGTGCGAATTTCCACACAATTATCTTGCGTTCGTCAAGATTCTAGAGCCTCTGTGCGCGTGTGATTTTTTAAATAGATTTCTCACGCTGATGTTTTTTTTTCTTATTTTTTTTTCATTATTGAACTCTACATAGATCAAGACGTATGTATTACATTTCCGAGTGTCGGCGAGACTTTTTCGTGTGTACAACTGTCGCGAGGTAATCCTATCAGGATTTGTCATGTTGCATTACGGAAAAATCTGCTGACTTGGTTTTCAAATGGTTGTTATTGTCATTGTATTATGGCAGTAACGGCGTCAGTAACAATGACAACACCAACGTAACCCTAGCAGTAACAGTAACGATTATAGTTATTATTATTTTCATGATTTTTTATTAAATTTTTTAAATTTCATTTTAACGAGTAATATTTTTTAATAACTTTTCATTTTACTTTTTTATTTTATTTTAATGGTTAATACTTTTACTTGATGCTGCTGTTATTTTAATAATTATTATTATATTATTGCATTATCACTGAGTCATGCTGCATTACAAAAAATCTACCGACTCGCTTCTGAAATTGTCATGATTATTATGGTGCTGTGACAGTAACTGCAACGACAATAACAATGATATTATTAATGTACCCCTAGTAGTTATAGTCATGATTATAATAGTTATTATTTGTATGATTAATATTTTTGTCAATATTGCTGCTGTTATTATTAAAATAGCTATGACATTATTGTATTAGCTGTAGCAATAGTAATAACTATACTATTATTATTGTATTAATATTTAATAATTCTATATTATTATCTAGATTAATACAGAATTATTATCTAATTCTGTATTAATATTTAATAATTCTTATTATTGATAATATTGTTATCAGTGTCATCATCGTTTCATAAACCGAATGATGTTGAAGTTTGCATCGTTTCAATGGAATACAAATTCTTTTTTATCTTGGTTCTTTTCCATTTTTATTGTTATCAATAACCGATCTGTCGACGGAAAAATCAACATTGTTTTCGTTGCGTTCCAACGATGTAAGCTTTAATATCATAAATTTGAAGTAATCATAATGATTATTATCTTCATTGGTACTATTATTATTATTGCTCCTGTTGGTGTGACATATAATTTTGTATATAAATATCGATACACTTTATTGAATTATATATATATATATATATATTACATATTGCTAGGAAATAATACAATAATGATAGTCATCGACTGGCATAGATCGTTATAAAAGCTTGAGGCGTCAATACATGAAGCAGATCATCCACTTGGGTGACGAGAATGCTGTGGCTATGGAATAAATTTATTTTCTCATTCTCTCTTTCCCTCTCTCTCTCCCTCTCCCTCTCTTTCTCTCTCTTGCAAAACAATTTGTGTACCGAAGGAAGTCTCTTGCTGTGTCGGCTCATGCATCATAGGAGTGCAGTATTTGTGAGATTGATCGATCATGCCGCGGGAGAAACCTTTCTGAGACAAGGATGATTAGGCCAAGTGCCTCCTCCCCCCCCCCTCTCTCTTTCTCTTGCTCTCTTGCTCTCTCGCTCCCTCGCTCATGATATTGCTCTCTCGTTACGTCGCAATTAAGCAAATGTCCGTAAGAGAAAGATAGCGGCTAGTTAATCAGGCGTTACGGTTGATCAATCGTTAACGTCTCAACGTCCCCGCGAGATTTCTCTCCCCCGTTCTCCCTGTCCGTGAAACTCATCCCTCGTCGGTTTTCTCTTCTCGCGTCCCCGTGCATTAGGCACGAGTAATGCACTCGCAAAATAAATAGATAATCTTGAAGAAGAAGGAGAAGAGGGTGCGGCGCGGGTTGCTTGCTATCAAACCTCCCTCTGAATGAGCGTGCGACGAAAGGTAAATTGTGCAAACACACGTCCAAAGACTTGATGACTTTACGCAGGATCTTCTTTGATTAGGATGAAAGAGAATGATCGGCAATTCCTTTGGATATATGTTGCGTATGATTTTCGAACGTTTATCAACCGCGAAGTATTTCTCTTACTCCCCAGGCGGTTCTAACGAGTTTTATAGACAAGGTATCTCAAAATCCCCTTTGAATTTTCACGTGTAGGTAGATGGCGAAATTCTGAACAAAAAAGTCTTCAACCATTTTTCCCTCCAGTGCTCCACTGTAGAGATACGAATTAATCAATGACAGCCAATTGGAAGAGCCGGCGATCGCGCCACTAGGCGCGAGCCTATCCGGTGGACCTCGCAGGGCGGGGCCACCCCCCACCCGCGTAGCGCGCGCTGCTAGACTCGCGCATCGGATTGGTTCTCGCTTGGTAATAAATATTCAGACAACGGAGCATCGTAGAGAAAAACGAGTAAGGACTTTTCTCTTCCAAATCTCGCGACCTGCCTACCCTGCGAATCTCTGACATGAATTTTCGAACACCCGGTGCATAGGTCGTTTCATTGACAAAGGACCAATGTCGACTCTATCATTTCTTAAGGCCAGCGGAGGTGATCTTGCGATGGCCGAGTTGGAAAAAAATTCTCGATTCGGTTGATCGAATAAAATTCACAAATAAAACGTGATATGTCCATCCGGATGCATATATATTTATTTATCGATGCATATAGAAATATACACTTGCGAATGACGAGACGATAGACGTTCCACTTGATCATTTCCACACAATGGAATACTCGCCGGCTGCCCGAAGGAATTCCTTCTCTCGCATATATACATCATCACCGACCTCCCGTACGTTCTCGTACATCCCTATCGCACTTATCGCAATGTTCGATGCAGCTTATATGTGCGTATATATACTTAATATGCGTGTACGATTTGTACAAAGGACAAGATGGGAGACCGATCTTTTCTCCACTCTTTGATATTCATCTTCCCCCTGTCTCCCCCTTCCCCTCCACGCATATCTCTTGCTCTCTCTCTATCCATCTCTCGGGTGGTTATTTCTCGACAATGGACCTAAGATGAGTGACCCTGAATTCGCGCGATGTCTTCGAGTATGATGACGAGGTGCCTCGGGAAGCCTTGACGACCAGACTCGTTGCACAAAGCCCAAGATCAAAGAGATTCGCCTCGAATGTTATATGTACAGCAATTTAATACTCTAGGCACGAGTACAGCTCTATATTTGTTACAAATTGAAAAATAATGCGTGTATACGTGTATATCTATATGTATACGCGTTTACAACGCTCCAAGAATACCCTCGGTGTACAGCAACCTCATGATCGTGATATATTACGATCGAACATTAAGTTTCCATCATTGTCACGGCTGTAAGCTCATTCGGAGCTTTTTGAGCTTCCGCAGCCACCGGAAACCTTCATTGATAAAAATTACATTAACGCATTTCCGCAAGCTTGGGACGCAGAAAACCGATCGATTATCAATATTTTTTTTTATGAGAGCATCGAGCATCACACAATTGATCAATTGTGACCTTACGTCTTTCCACCCGTGTGGAAAGTGTCGTAAGAAGGCAATTGAATTGCCATACTTGCCCTACTTCATAATGGAGATTTAGTGGGTCATCGCCTCGATCCTCATACTCAAACGACACGCTTGTACATTGGATCGGGATTCTCTATTAGAATCCAATGTACGGATCCAATTTCAATCACAATGGATTCCCAGTATACCAACGGATATTTTGGGATAGGATCCTGAAATTTATAGATATACATGTGCGGATCTTAGATAAGTATAAATCGCTTTGAAAAGTATATGTTAAGGGGGGTACCTTTAAACGAAGGAAAAATTGCTGATTTTCATCATTTTTTTTTGCGAAAGTTTTTTCGCCATTTGTGAAACTTAGGGTGTGTTTCATTACTAGGTTTAGCTGTTTTATGGTACTTTGTTATGAATCTTTGAAAATCTTCTAAACCAGTCTGCTAAACGGGTAGCGGCAGATTTTGTCAGACGGCGTGACACGTAGCGTCGACGGGTTGATCTGCGAAAAATCCAACGAGGATTGTTCTTTCATTGGCACTTATACGCAGAATATGAACCAAGAAAAAGTGAAACATGTTGGAAATCGATAAAATGGTACGCTTCGAAACAAAAAGATTGAATTGTCTAAAAAAAATAACTACATTTTGCAAGATATTTTTTTTTCAAAAACATTTAGGGTTTTATTATTATACATTTAGATTTAGAAAATAAGGTTACAAAGATCTATAACAAATATCATCAAAATCGGTCAATTAATTTTTTAGCTATACGTCACGCCAATTTTGAAAATGGAGTTTAGGCGACCGTGCTATATTGCCACCATTTATAGATTTAAAAAAAGATTATTTTTTCAAATCCCATGCATTAGCTAAACGTAATAATAAAACATACCGTGAGTCTCAAAAATGGGGAAGAAATATTTCCTTCGAAAAAAAGTCATAAAAATCAGCAACTTTTTTCCTCGCCTGAAGGTACCCCCCCCCCCCTCCTTAAGCATCCCCAACAAATTTCTGTTTAGGCAAGTTTGAGTGTTTTTGTAAATCGAAAAATATTGATAAACAGTGAAGTTTTAATTCGATAATACAATTTACTCTTTTTGGCAGATCGAAGCCAATGTGGACGAAAATTTGCCTTGATACAGTAACGAGATGCCAAGATTCCCCCGTTTGTTCTCTCTTTTCCTTTCGCTCTCTCGTAAAATAGCATCTTCAAACCGGTGTAAACTTTCACCCTGTCGGTACTCCGTTCTCTTGACGAGGTGTAGTTCTCCTCGCACGCGATATAGCACAAACATCGCCTCGGGTCTGTTGGTATTATTACGTTTATCCGCACAACCTATGGTGAAAATAACTAATATACGGCTGAACCGTCTTCATCATTCTCGTGATAGGATTGTTTATGGAGTCGTAAACGCGACAAATAATCGGTCACGATATTATAAATAAATACTCATTATCAATTATGTATCTCAACTGCGTGTTAGTGTTATTATTATTATTATTATTGTTATTATTATTATTATTATATATTAGGGTGTGTTAAAAAACGCTACATTAAGAAGGCCTTCCACTTTTGTCGAGGATCTCCGTCTTACGAAATGCTAGGGGCGAATATTTTCAATTGTAATCAAAAGGGAAAGACCCAAAAAGTCGAATTTTTTTAACACAACCTAACAGACATGAATTATTGAGTAATTCTTATGATAATTAGTGTATTGGGATGGGTTCAAAAAAATCTACTTTTAGGGTATTTTTTAATATTTTACATTTATATTTTATATTTTCGGATATGGTCTATAATAATAATGATACATATATATACACATGTATTATAACATATGTAATTATTATTATTTTCTTATTATAGGTAATTCTTTAGATAAGTGACTTTTCCAAAAGAAAATTTGTTACCAAACAAGCCCAAACAACGTCGAAATGTTCAAAAATGCCCTATTTTATCACGCGTTGCGAACTTTAAAGCCCCATAACTTTTTATGGGGAGGGGTGAATTTCAGCTTCCCCCTACTGAATATCAACATTTATAACCGATAAAATGGAAAAATAGCAACAAAAAAATTTTAGGCTCATTTTTCGGAAAAGTCGCGGAAACTTACCTCATTATATTATAACCAAGTATTTTATATGTTTATATACATATATACATATATATGTATATATATACAAACACACGTACAGTATAACTAATCAAAAACTAAGTATTCGTTGCCGACTGATAGCAACGTGCATCAAATAGAAATTGAATAATTAACACGTTGTTCAATCATTCTCGCTCTACATTTCCAACTATTGCTTCCGAGTGTCCAACCTTTTTGCACATTTAAAAGTACACAAAAAGTTGGTTTTTTCGAAGCGATTTTTCGATTATTTCGTGTAATTGCTACATTGAAAATTAAAAAAAAAAGATACACGATTTACATGGAATATACGGGATTTATTATTATTAATAGAATGTACATAGGTATGGAGCTATCCGTGTTCATCGCGAGTCGGATGGTGACCTTTGACTTTGCACCGAGTAAATGCCATTATATACGCCACCGTACACACACACGGTCGGGCACATACATACTTTACACATGACTTGGTTTTCTCCATTCTCGTTATTCGTCCTCGTCCTTTCACGAGGAAGCTCGCGGTGGATGTACGTGTGCATCCTTGTAACACACGTACGTGCATATTACAAAGTGGAATAAAAGAAAGATGTGCACCACGCTGGCGAAGCCACCAATCAATCATGCACCGTGACATTTCCCCTTAACAGCTGCAAGTGGGCGTTCTATGTTTCTCTCTCTCTCTCTCTCTCTCCCTCCCTCTCCTTCTCTCTATCTGTGATTCACTCGTGCATACTGCTGCTTTTCCCTTCTCTTAAAGCTCCTGTGAGATCCTTTAACCCCTCGGTCCGACGAAAAGCGCGATGCAGCCGAGCGTACATCGAATACTTGCAAAAGGCAAAAGGGCGTAACTGGCGAGCCAAGCCACTCAACGCGGCACATCAGTCTCGCCTTTTCCGTATATATATATATATATATATATATATATATATATATATATATATATATATATATATACAGGGTGTCCTGTTATGAATGGATCATCCCCCAACTGTCGACAGGTCAGATCATGTCCTACTATATGCTGGAATTTCAGTTTAGCAAAAGTCCCACGGTTTTCGAGATAAAAATCATCTGCTCTTGGTTTTTCGCATGGTACTTCTACACATGGTAACTTTTATTTAGCCGGATTAAAAAAAATACTTTTGGTTGTTTGTTTTATCTCGGTAAGTGTTCTTTTTAACCTTAAACGTTAAGGAAGCATTATGAAAAACGACCTCATGCAGAATTTACATACTAACCAATTCGAACATATGACTTTGATAGCCTGTGGTGGAAAAAAGATGGAAAAAAGAAGACTACCCATATCGTGCTAATTACGTTAAAAAGTTGCTCAGTTATTGTCGATTCATATCATTTGTAGAAATAGCATGTGAAAACGAAAAGCAGATGGTTTTTTTTTTTTTTAAATAACATAAGGCCCAAAATCTCGAAAACCGTGGGACTTTTACTTAACTGAAGTTCCAGCATATAGTAGGACATGATCTGACCTATCGACAGTTGTAAGTTTATCCATTTATAACAGGATACCCTATATATATAACGGGTGGGTCATTAAAATTTATACGCTAGACAATTGCTAATAAAGCGTTGCGAAGGGTTGAACGCATCATTCGGAAACGGTATCAAAAAATGTTGTCCTGTTAGCTCGGGAAGCCATTTTGCGTTATTTCGTAAAAAATATCTTCGTCCCAAAATTTATTAAAAATTGTTAATTTCTTCTGCATATTGAATAAAAGAAAACATCACCCTCGAAAAATTGAAAAAAAAAAGCTCATTTGCTCTGGGAAGTTTGATGCAAATTATTATTTCTTTCCGAAAGTTTATTGAAAATTATAATATTCTTTTTTCCTAAAGTTCGACAAAAACTATCACTTATCACATTTAATAGTGAGCTTATTAGAACTCAATAGAAATTATTATTTCCTGCCTAAAATGTATTGGAAATCATTACTCCCTCCGAAAATTCAACAAAATGATTACTTTCTCCGGAAAATGAAATACAAATTATTACTTCCTTTCGTACATAAAAATTACATTACTTCTTGCAGAAATTTAATGAAAAAAACCATTATTTCCTTTCCGAAACAGCACGTTAATTATTCGCCTTGAGCCAATTTTCGTTTTGTTCGTTTTTTTTTTAATTATTTCAAGGTCATCCCAAGGTCATGATATATAAGTGGCTCTGTGTGAAAAACAGAGATGGAAGATTTAAAAAATATAAGTTTCCATTTTTTTTTAAATTGGAGTTGTTCGTGAAAAGAGGTTGGCACTTCTACTTATAGAAGAAGATACCGAAACGACCGAAGTGCAGACAAAACCTTCAAACTTTTACTGGAACCTTTCTTTCCCGCAATCAATACTTCTAGTAGCTTTTGAGTGTTACCGTCAGTGTTACCAGTTACCCGTGACTCACCCGATATATATATATGTATATATGAATCCTGGCTCACATGTATATACCTGCCCCAGACCAGAAGTGCCATAACACGAGCTCGGTTTCTCGCACTTGGCTTATCCGCGCGCCACGTCTCGCGAAATACATATAATAAAAGAATGAGAGAAAGGTAGAGAGGTCGAAATGAGCAGAGAGAAATCTCATACAGCAGGAAGCTGATGCGGCGCGGTGCATAAGAGACGAGAAGAAGTCTCCCTGTGTTGTTGCATCTGTACAACATATATCGCAACAAGATTCGCACCGAGGGCAAGACGAAAGAGGTGGGGGGTAGGCGAGGGGAACGAGGGTACAAAGATCGGTGCACAGGTGTCCGTTTACTTTTAGCCCGGAAGAGGATGAAGAAAGGCTCTCCGGGTGAAGAGACCTTCGACCCTATCGTTTTATGGCCACACTGTGGCCAGCTCTCCGCAGTACAGTTAACAGAAATTCTCTGGGTGCGCGATTTCTGGTGTGTCTTGTTACATTACACTTTTGTATTGTGTGCACGGTGGACGGGCTGAGTCTGCGGGGGGCCCCATATATATATATATATATATATATATATATATATATATATATATATATATATATATATTAGGGTGGTTAAAAAAGATCGATTTTTTTTTCTCAACGGAAAATTGAATTGTTAAGAAAAATAAAGTTTTGCAAAATTTGAGCGTTCTAAACAATTTTTTAGTTACTGCTCAAACGCCTTTTTCATGTTTTTTTTTCTCATTATTATCGGAGTATTAATGTTTTTTATCTCAATGCAGAAAATGTTAATGCGTGATCCAATGTAAATCTTGATTTATTTTTTTCTGTAGCAATACACAATTTTTATTTAAATAGTTTTTTCACCATAAACACCATTTGCAGATTAAGAATCAATATATGTAATTCGATTGTGAAAATTATATCAACCACTTGATGAATAAGAACACGATGTTTACATCACTGAACGTGTAACAAATACGCGCGTTTTTTTTTAATAATATGTCGTTTTGGAGTAAGAAAACAAATGAAGAAAAAAAATGGACAGAAATTTTTTTTAATCGTTTGAGCACTACCTCAAAACATGTTTAGACCTCTCAACTTTTGTATGAATTACTTTTTCATAACGTAGTAAAATTTTCCGTTGAGTACCGCGAAAAAAAATTAATTTTGTTTTGAACCACCGTTGAACACATGGTTGTATGTGTGTATATATACATATGTGTGTGGATACACAGGGTGGGTGAAAAAGTGACATCCAAAAGGAAAATCTAGATGCCTCATATTCAATGACGTCGAAGTTTGCATCGTTGGAACGCAATAAGAATTTTTTTCAAAGGCTCAAATTATGTTTAGCCGATTTAGGTTGCAAAAATCAGTAAATGATTTGAACTATTCTTATGAGAGAATTGCAACTTCAACTTGCAAAAATAAAGGCTTTGGATAATGATAAAAATGAAAAAATGTCAAATAATAAAAGAAAAGTCGTTGCATCCCAACGATGCGAACTTCAGAAGCGTTGCATCAATGCCTACCCGGACCACCTCCATATTCTACACTCCTTTTTGGTTTTTGAGAGAAACGCATTAAATTGGTTTTTCCTTTTGTGCATGTACTTTTCTCGCATTTTTTACTCCTATTATCGTTATAGAGTAGACCGTTGAGCAGTAAAAATAATATATAATATTTAGAAGATATATATAATAATAACAATAATAAATGACCAACTGAATACTGCCGTCATTGCCTTAGATTTTGATCAGCAGTTCAAAAAATAGACGTTCGAGGATCAGTCACTAAAGTTCAGATGATAAAAAAATATACTCATGTCAGTCTAAATGACTCCAAATTGCTTTCAAAATCTAACAAGAGACATCACTTAAGCGTCCGCCTTCTATTCTGTGAAAACTCATTTATGTGACGAAGCATTGAAAGCCATTAGACAAGTGTTTTATTAATTCGCGGAAAGACCGTGTGACAGGGGGGAATCACCCCTCAAAAAAATGCGTGTCACCTCTTAATTCATTTTCGTTTTCAATACTTCTATAGTGAATTTGTCATCGCTTTACATTAGGAGAATTTTGTTTATTGTTTCATTCAGACTGGTGGACTGCTCGCGGATGAAACTGCAAAATCACCCCCCTCTCTTAAGTCCGTTTTTGTACCAATTAAAACAAATTCGTCTGCTGCAGGGAAAACTCGAAAAAAAATGCTTTTTGAATCTTGCATCTATAAAAAAAATCGCAGAACATACATAGGAGTGATTCGGACAGGTATCGATACGAATTAAGCGTTAAGATTTAATTCTTATTATGAGAGGAAAGTACATGAACAAAAAAGAAAAATAAATTATAAAATAATATTTAAATTTTACAAATACATATGTTGTTAAAATATAATTATCGATATATATATATATATACATACATACATACATATATATGTATGTGTGTGTGCATGTGTAAATCGATACGGTGTGTCAGTAAATGGAAAAAAGATCGACAAAGTAATACAATAATTTATTGAGTTTATAAATACATATATTGATATGATATCATTATATATCTATATATATATATATATATATATATATATATATATATATATATAATTATATACATGTGTGTGTAAATGGATACTGCGGCTTGCACGTCCTCCGTTCAATCCACACTCGAACGATTTCGAACCTCATTACAATACATTATCCCATGACAGATATATTTGTTCCTATATGTGTACGTTGGATTATACTCGCGGTGCGATGCACTGGTGCAAACTTGGCGTTCATGCAAGCGCGAGTCACGACAGATCGACGCACACTGTCTCGCGATGTCACAACAGATCCACGCAAATATCCTGCATAGATTCACTCCAACCGCCGCGCCGTTGAATTTCTCGCACAACTCGTCACCGGAGTACGCGCGGTCTCGTGGAGGATGAAAAAAAAGGGAAAAAGTAATAATAAGAAGGGAAAGAACTTGTGAAAAAAGATTTTTAGATGGTTTTTAAATGTGCATGGTGGAATGCAACCAAATGTTCTTTTTCCGAAATTCCCAAATTTCCTTTGACAGGTTTAAGGGGTAAGGCTATTGTTAAAATGACGAACGTTCTTTCGAGAATTGCAGCGAGACCATGCGGCTGCAGTTCTTTTAATAACAGGTATTGCAGCATCAACAAATCGATGGTGATTTTTCGAAGAAAATCATCTTCAGCGATGAGGCACATTTTCAACCCAGTGGCTACGTGAATAAATGAAAATATTTATCCGATATTGTGTTCCACACATAACCTCCATGTTTGTACCTTATATCAAAATCAAAATAATCGTACTTTTCAAATAAACAATACGTTATATTAATAAATTACACTGTCAGGTGATTTTGAGATACCCTTCAATCAAAAATAGTGCTCTAACCTGAAAATTATGAACGTTCCCAAAAAACTTTTCCTGCAAAAGTGTTAGTTTTGGCCTGACAATATTTTAGGCGAAAAAAATCATGATCCCGCTTTAAAAAACTTGTGAGCCATCTCAACGTCACCGATTTGAATTATGGACCAAAAAAGACTTTTTAACGTTTTAAACGCCCTTTGAACCCTAAAAGTTTTATTACACTCGATACTTGATTAGAGCGGTGTTGTTCGATATTAATCAGGTGCAAGATTAAAATGGGACACCCGGTGTATGGCAAGATGATAACCAAGTGATCAAGTAGAGAAGACCACGAGAAATGTTTGAGACAACGAGACAAAAATTGGACCACATTGAGCCCGATGATGCGCGAATCTGTAATATCGACGAAATTCCGCCCTGGTGATCCAAAATTGGAGCGGAACACTCGCACATGAATGCATACGTATTTACGAATATGGGAAAAGGTGGGGGGTATATAGGTGAATCGGGCGTGACCAGGGGGGCGAGAGGGGAAGCGGAATAAATTGCTCTCGGTCGCTCGAGGGCCATAGCAGAGATGCGCGATTCTCTCAAAAGCGCATATGCGTGTGCCCGTTGCATTCTGACGGCGGCAACGGAGCTCTCTCATTCACGATCTCCAACCTCAATTAAAATGAAATCAAAGTGGCAAAAGATTAAAAAGAAGAAAAAGGGGGAAAAACGGGCCCGCGCCGACGAGAAAATAAAGCAACTGGAGTATTGAGAGTCGTTGGCGGTGGTTCGCGACTCACTCACTGTGCGAGTGCCCAATCTCATGGATAAATCGTGATTTCGCAGTGTGGCGAGAGAGGCGCGAACCCGCGGATCTCCCGAGGCCGACAATGTGGTGCGGCGCCTTCACTGCGAGAGCTGTATCGTTATGAGGGATTGAGAGAGAGAGAGAGAAAGAGAGAGAGAGAGAGAGGGGGGGGGGAGGGAGAGGGAGAGGGAGAGAGAAAGAGAGAGAGAGGGAGAGAGAGAGGAAAAAATGGTACGTCCAGATGACGTGACGGATCTGACGTCGACTAGACGGGGTTAATGGCAGTGGAAGGAAGCTGTGAAACAAAAAGGCTACCAGGGCCAAAAAAGACCAACTGGCTGTGCGGATCCAAGGAGGACTTCGGTAAAATTTAAAGAATTACACTATCACTGATTACTGATTATATTACCTATTACTGATTACGTTTTACCGATCTCCTTACCGATGCTTATAATTCTTCAAGGTCGGTGACATGTAAAGAATTATGTATATGCGCAGATAATTCTTTAAATTTTACCGATATTTTTCTTGTTATTGCGTGTGAGAGGAGGAGATCAGTGAAATATGGAGAATTATTTATACATATATACAGATGTTTAAATTTTGGCGGTCGGGAAGAATTTTGTATATTTATATATCGGTAAAATGTAAAGAACTGTGCATATGGATAAATCATTTTCATGATATATGTACATTAAATAAATAATACACACAATACACACAATACAAAATAAATTCTTATATGTAATTTGAAGAGTATGTGGCTTCCGGATGGAGGCCGTGTTGAGAATCAGCGTTGTGCCGACGTTTCGCAAACGTTACAGTCTGCATCATCAGGGCTGAGAGCTCCGATACTGAAGCTCCCGTGTCTCAGGCATTCCTTATATACTTGCAGTCATCGTTCCAGATCACTGCACCAGCCAATCAGATGTTTTAATTGATCGGCCGGTCAATTAAAAAACCGGGAGGACGGTGTGCCAAATGGGATTGACGTGATATCCACCATCTCTGTTTAGATTGTCCGGATGTTTTCGGATTTCCAAGCCTTCTCGGTGTTTCCTAGAAAAATAGCTGTTTGATGGGGCCAGACTTTGGGCTTTATCGAACTGAATGGCATGACCAGTTTCCATCCAATGCTCGGCCAGGGCTGATTGTCCAATGTGGCCATATTTGATACACCGTTGATGTTCTTTGATCCGTGTACTGATCTTCCTCCCGGTTTCTCCTATGTACACTTTACCGCATGAGCAGGGTATCTTGTACACTCCTGGTGCACTTAATGGTGGTCTTTGGTCTTTTGCACTCGGAACCACTTGTGCTAGCTTCTTCTGAGGTTTGAAGATGACTCGCACGTTATGTTTCCCAAGGACCCTGCCTATGCGATCGGTTATGCCCTGAAGGTATGGAAGGGAAGTTGTTGCTATTATTTGTCCTTCATTCTCCCCTTCAGGTTCTGTTACCGTTTTCGGATCGGCTATTTTTCTTCTTAGTTGTTTGATCGTTCTTTCGATGTTGCCTGGCTTGTAGCCATTATCTCCTAAAGCTTTGCGTAGGTGTTCTAGTTCATCCTCGAGAGAGTTCGGTTCGGAGATCGCTAGAGCTCTGTAGACCAGAGAGCTTATGACCGATTGTTTTTGGGAGGGGTGGTGATGGGACGTAGCGTGGAGATATCTATCCGTGTGCGTTGGTTTCCGGTAAACTTTGTGGCCCAAAGTGCCATCGTTTTTCCGTTGAACCAGTACATCCAGAAAAGGAATTTGATTGTCCTGTTCTATCTCCATGGTGAATTGTATATTGGGGTGCTGGGAGTTGAGGAAGGTTAAGAAATGATTGAGGTTTTCTTTGCCGTGACTCCAAATGACGAAGGTGTCATCGACATATCGGAACCAGGTTGAGGGTTTGAGAGGTGCTTCTTGCAGAATTCTGTTCTCGAAATTCTCCATAAAGATGTTGGCGATGATAGGGGAAATCGGGGAACCCATGGCTGCGCCTGAAGTTTGTTCATAAAACTGGGATTGGAATTGGAAATATGTAGAGTTTAGGCAATGTTCTATGAGGGCTAGTAGGTTAGGAGCAACTTTTTGGGATTTTCTGACTATTTCTAGGGTTTCATGGGTTGGGACGTTTGTGAACAACGATACAACATCGAAACTTACTAGAATGTCTTCTGGTTGTACCTTGATGGACTGGATCTTATTCACAAATTCCCGAGAGTTTTGGATATAGGAGTTGTTGAGGCCTACGAGTTCCTGTAAGGGTTTGCAGAGAAAACGTGCCAAATGATATGTAGGGCTGCCTATGTTGCTCACGATGGGCCTTAGTGGGATGTTGTTTTTGTGTATTTTTGGCAGACCGTAAAGCCTGGGTGGTAGGGATTCCTTGGGTGTAAGGATTTTGATAAGGTTCTCCGACAGGCCAGCCTTCTTTAGAAGTGTCGTTGTTTTCTTTTCTACGCTTGATGTTGGGTCACGTGGTAGTTTCTTGTACGTGTTGGTGTCCTCGAGTAGGTTCATCATTTTCCTGCAGTAGTCCGTTTTGTCCATGATAACAGTAGCATTCCCTTTATCAGCTGGTAGTACTAAGATGTCCTTGTTTTTCTTCAAATTTTGAAGAGCAAGGTGTTCTTCCTTTGTGATGTTCTGCTGAGGGGGTTTTGCTTTGTGTAGAATATTGGTTATCCGTTGCCTGATATCGTTGCTAGTATCAGGTGGGAGACGGTAGATGGCAGTTTCCACCTGGCTGATGATTTCTCTGGTTGGAATGTCTGTCGGTGTGATGGCGAAATTGTGCCCTTTTGCGAGGACTGATGTTTCAGCTGCGGAGAGTGGGTGGTTGCTTAGGTTTTTTACTGTGTGGGTTAGGATGGGTTGTTTCGTCTGTGGGCATAGTTTCCTGAATTTCTCTATTTGATTCCTGGACCTCAGGTCTGCACAGTGGAGGGCTTGTTCGTGTGTGACCCGGTCAAGATCTTCCCACAGCTGTGGTTCCAAACAGTCAGATAGGCGTAGGTGAAGTTTAAGGAGTTTTTGGGAATTTTGGTCTAAAAGCTTTTTGGTGACAGATATTCTCTCCTTTACCAGTCTCAGCGAGGCCTGGTGGAGGATAGTCTTGGCTTGTTTTGATGGAAAGGGGTTTTTTAATTGAAAACATTTCGGTACCACTTGATGGTCGCGGCACCTTTTTAGGAATGTTAACGAGCACAGCTGGATGTGCAGAGTTTTCCTGAGTTTGGAAAAGGTGTTAACAGGACCCAAAATAGCCTCTCCGTGTAGGCGTTTTATTTTAGTTTTAAGGCTTTCACGGCTCTTTATGTAATTTGAAGAGTATGTGGCTTCCGGATGGAGGCCGTGTTGAGAATCAGCGTTGTGCCGACGTTTCGCAAACGTTACAGTCTGCATCATCAGGGCTGAGAGCTCCGATACTGAAGCTCCCGTGTCTCAGGCATTCCTTATATACTTGCAGTCATCGTTCCAGATCACTGCACCAGCCAATCAGATGTTTTAATTGATCGGCCGGTCAATTAAAAAACCGGGAGGACGGTGTGCCAAATGGGATTGACGTGATATCCACCATCTCTGTTTAGATTGTCCGGATGTTTTCGGATTTCCAAGCCTTCTCGGTGTTTCCTAGAAAAATAGCTGTTTGATGGGGCCAGACTTTGGGCTTTATCGAACTGAATGGCATGACCAGTTTCCATCCAATGCTCGGCCAGGGCTGATTGTCCAATGTGGCCATATTTGATACACCGTTGATGTTCTTTGATCCGTGTACTGATCTTCCTCCCGGTTTCTCCTATGTACACTTTACCGCATGAGCAGGGTATCTTGTACACTCCTGGTGCACTTAATGGTGGTCTTTGGTCTTTTGCACTCGGAACCACTTGTGCTAGCTTCTTCTGAGGTTTGAAGATGACTCGCACGTTATGTTTCCCAAGGACCCTGCCTATGCGATCGGTTATGCCCTGAAGGTATGGAAGGGAAGTTGTTGCTATTATTTGTCCTTCATTCTCCCCTTCAGGTTCTGTTACCGTTTTCGGATCGGCTATTTTTCTTCTTAGTTGTTTGATCGTTCTTTCGATGTTGCCTGGCTTGTAGCCATTATCTCCTAAAGCTTTGCGTAGGTGTTCTAGTTCATCCTCGAGAGAGTTCGGTTCGGAGATCGCTAGAGCTCTGTAGACCAGAGAGCTTATGACCGATTGTTTTTGGGAGGGGTGGTGATGGGACGTAGCGTGGAGATATCTATCCGTGTGCGTTGGTTTCCGGTAAACTTTGTGGCCCAAAGTGCCATCGTTTTTCCGTTGAACCAGTACATCCAGAAAAGGAATTTGATTGTCCTGTTCTATCTCCATGGTGAATTGTATATTGGGGTGCTGGGAGTTGAGGAAGGTTAAGAAATGATTGAGGTTTTCTTTGCCGTGACTCCAAATGACGAAGGTGTCATCGACATATCGGAACCAGGTTGAGGGTTTGAGAGGTGCTTCTTGCAGAATTCTGTTCTCGAAATTCTCCATAAAGATGTTGGCGATGATAGGGGAAATCGGGGAACCCATGGCTGCGCCTGAAGTTTGTTCATAAAACTGGGATTGGAATTGGAAATATGTAGAGTTTAGGCAATGTTCTATGAGGGCTAGTAGGTTAGGAGCAACTTTTTGGGATTTTCTGACTATTTCTAGGGTTTCATGGGTTGGGACGTTTGTGAACAACGATACAACATCGAAACTTACTAGAATGTCTTCTGGTTGTACCTTGATGGACTGGATCTTATTCACAAATTCCCGAGAGTTTTGGATATAGGAGTTGTTGAGGCCTACGAGTTCCTGTAAGGGTTTGCAGAGAAAACGTGCCAAATGATATGTAGGGCTGCCTATGTTGCTCACGATGGGCCTTAGTGGGATGTTGTTTTTGTGTATTTTTGGCAGACCGTAAAGCCTGGGTGGTAGGGATTCCTTGGGTGTAAGGATTTTGATAAGGTTCTCCGACAGGCCAGCCTTCTTTAGAAGTGTCGTTGTTTTCTTTTCTACGCTTGATGTTGGGTCACGTGGTAGTTTCTTGTACGTGTTGGTGTCCTCGAGTAGGTTCATCATTTTCCTGCAGTAGTCCGTTTTGTCCATGATAACAGTAGCATTCCCTTTATCAGCTGGTAGTACTAAGATGTCCTTGTTTTTCTTCAAATTTTGAAGAGCAAGGTGTTCTTCCTTTGTGATGTTCTGCTGAGGGGGTTTTGCTTTGTGTAGAATATTGGTTATCCGTTGCCTGATATCGTTGCTAGTATCAGGTGGGAGACGGTAGATGGCAGTTTCCACCTGGCTGATGATTTCTCTGGTTGGAATGTCTGTCGGTGTGATGGCGAAATTGTGCCCTTTTGCGAGGACTGATGTTTCAGCTGCGGAGAGTGGGTGGTTGCTTAGGTTTTTTACTGTGTGGGTTAGGATGGGTTGTTTCGTCTGTGGGCATAGTTTCCTGAATTTCTCTATTTGATTCCTGGACCTCAGGTCTGCACAGTGGAGGGCTTGTTCGTGTGTGACCCGGTCAAGATCTTCCCACAGCTGTGGTTCCAAACAGTCAGATAGGCGTAGGTGAAGTTTAAGGAGTTTTTGGGAATTTTGGTCTAAAAGCTTTTTGGTGACAGATATTCTCTCCTTTACCAGTCTCAGCGAGGCCTGGTGGAGGATAGTCTTGGCTTGTTTTGATGGAAAGGGGTTTTTTAATTGAAAACATTTCGGTACCACTTGATGGTCGCGGCACCTTTTTAGGAATGTTAACGAGCACAGCTGGATGTGCAGAGTTTTCCTGAGTTTGGAAAAGGTGTTAACAGGACCCAAAATAGCCTCTCCGTGTAGGCGTTTTATTTTAGTTTTAAGGCTTTTTTAATTGACCGGCCGATCAATTAAAACATCTGATTGGCTGGTGCAGTGATCTGGAACGATGACTGCAAGTATATAAGGAATGCCTGAGACACGGGAGCTTCAGTATCGGAGCTCTCAGCCCTGATGATGCAGACTGTAACGTTTGCGAAACGTCGGCACAACGCTGATTCTCAACACGGCCTCCATCCGGAAGCCACATACTCTTCAAATTACATAAAGAGCCGTGAAAGCCTTAAAACTAAAATAAAACGCCTACACGGAGAGGCTATTTTGGGTCCTGTTAACACCTTTTCCAAACTCAGGAAAACTCTGCACATCCAGCTGTGCTCGTTAACATTCCTAAAAAGGTGCCGCGACCATCAAGTGGTACCGAAATGTTTTCAATTAAAAAACCCCTTTCCATCAAAACAAGCCAAGACTATCCTCCACCAGGCCTCGCTGAGACTGGTAAAGGAGAGAATATCTGTCACCAAAAAGCTTTTAGACCAAAATTCCCAAAAACTCCTTAAACTTCACCTACGCCTATCTGACTGTTTGGAACCACAGCTGTGGGAAGATCTTGACCGGGTCACACACGAACAAGCCCTCCACTGTGCAGACCTGAGGTCCAGGAATCAAATAGAGAAATTCAGGAAACTATGCCCACAGACGAAACAACCCATCCTAACCCACACAGTAAAAAACCTAAGCAACCACCCACTCTCCGCAGCTGAAACATCAGTCCTCGCAAAAGGGCACAATTTCGCCATCACACCGACAGACATTCCAACCAGAGAAATCATCAGCCAGGTGGAAACTGCCATCTACCGTCTCCCACCTGATACTAGCAACGATATCAGGCAACGGATAACCAATATTCTACACAAAGCAAAACCCCCTCAGCAGAACATCACAAAGGAAGAACACCTTGCTCTTCAAAATTTGAAGAAAAACAAGGACATCTTAGTACTACCAGCTGATAAAGGGAATGCTACTGTTATCATGGACAAAACGGACTACTGCAGGAAAATGATGAACCTACTCGAGGACACCAACACGTACAAGAAACTACCACGTGACCCAACATCAAGCGTAGAAAAGAAAACAACGACACTTCTAAAGAAGGCTGGCCTGTCGGAGAACCTTATCAAAATCCTTACACCCAAGGAATCCCTACCACCCAGGCTTTACGGTCTGCCAAAAATACACAAAAACAACATCCCACTAAGGCCCATCGTGAGCAACATAGGCAGCCCTACATATCATTTGGCACGTTTTCTCTGCAAACCCTTACAGGAACTCGTAGGCCTCAACAACTCCTATATCCAAAACTCTCGGGAATTTGTGAATAAGATCCAGTCCATCAAGGTACAACCAGAAGACATTCTAGTAAGTTTCGATGTTGTATCGTTGTTCACAAACGTCCCAACCCATGAAACCCTAGAAATAGTCAGAAAATCCCAAAAAGTTGCTCCTAACCTACTAGCCCTCATAGAACATTGCCTAAACTCTACATATTTCCAATTCCAATCCCAGTTTTATGAACAAACTTCAGGCGCAGCCATGGGTTCCCCGATTTCCCCTATCATCGCCAACATCTTTATGGAGAATTTCGAGAACAGAATTCTGCAAGAAGCACCTCTCAAACCCTCAACCTGGTTCCGATATGTCGATGACACCTTCGTCATTTGGAGTCACGGCAAAGAAAACCTCAATCATTTCTTAACCTTCCTCAACTCCCAGCACCCCAATATACAATTCACCATGGAGATAGAACAGGACAATCAAATTCCTTTTCTGGATGTACTGGTTCAACGGAAAAACGATGGCACTTTGGGCCACAAAGTTTACCGGAAACCAACGCACACGGATAGATATCTCCACGCTACGTCCCATCACCACCCCTCCCAAAAACAATCGGTCATAAGCTCTCTGGTCTACAGAGCTCTAGCGATCTCCGAACCGAACTCTCTCGAGGATGAACTAGAACACCTACGCAAAGCTTTAGGAGATAATGGCTACAAGCCAGGCAACATCGAAAGAACGATCAAACAACTAAGAAGAAAAATAGCCGATCCGAAAACGGTAACAGAACCTGAAGGGGAGAATGAAGGACAAATAATAGCAACAACTTCCCTTCCATACCTTCAGGGCATAACCGATCGCATAGGCAGGGTCCTTGGGAAACATAACGTGCGAGTCATCTTCAAACCCCAGAAGAAGCTAGCACAAGTGGTTCCGAGTGCAAAAGACCAAAGACCACCATTAAGTGCACCAGGAGTGTACAAGATACCCTGCTCATGCGGTAAAGTGTACATAGGAGAAACCGGGAGGAAGATCAGTACACGGATCAAAGAACATCAACGGTGTATCAAATATGGCCACATTGGACAATCAGCCCTGGCCGAGCATTGGATGGAAACTGGTCATGCCATTCAGTTCGATAAAGCCCAAAGTCTGGCCCCATCAAACAGCTATTTTTCTAGGAAACACCGAGAAGGCTTGGAAATCCGAAAACATCCGGACAATCTAAACAGAGATGGTGGATATCACGTCAATCCCATTTGGCACACCGTCCTCCCGGTTTTTTAATTGACCGGCCGATCAATTAAAACATCTGATTGGCTGGTGCAGTGATCTGGAACGATGACTGCAAGTATATAAGGAATGCCTGAGACACGGGAGCTTCAGTATCGGAGCTCTCAGCCCTGATGATGCAGACTGTAACGTTTGCGAAACGTCGGCACAACGCTGATTCTCAACACGGCCTCCATCCGGAAGCCACATACTCTTCAAATTACATAAAGAGCCGTGAAAGCCTTAAAACTAAAATTCTTATATGTATACAAAATAAATCATTCTTTAGATTTTACCGATCTTCGTCTTGGTATTGCGTATAAGAGGAGGAGAATGGTGAAATTTGACGAATTATTTTAATCTACATAATTCTGTGTATTTTCCCGATACTGGACGAGATTCCTTTTGGCGAGGAAAAAGTGTACTGCTTTTCATGACTTTTTTTTAAGGAAAGATTTCTTCAGCATTTTTTAGATTCAGGATATATTTTAATTCTACTTTTGGCTGTTACGTGGTATTTTTTTGTTGAATCTTAAAAAATGACGAAGGTATGGCACGACCTTCTCCACTGCATTTCCAAAACTGGCGTGACGTATAGCTGAAAAACTTATCGACCGATTTTGATGAAATTTGGTATAAATCTTTCTAACCTTATTGTCTAAAACATGACCCTAAATGTTTTTGAAAATTGAAAAAAAAATATTTTTATTGCAAAGTGTCGTTATTTTTTCGAAAAATTCAATGTTTTTGTTTCAAAGCGTACCGTTCAAACAATTTTCAACATTGCTCACTTTTTCTTGATTCATATTCTACGTATGAGTGTTAATGAAAGAAAAGTTTTCGTTGATTCTTTTCATATGATTCCCGGCGATGCTGCCTGTCACGCCGTCTGACAACATCCGCCGCAGCCCGCTTAAAAGGCGGTGCCATACTTCCGCCATGTTTAAAGATTAATTTTTTTTCAAAGTTAAACTTTACAACCGCCAAAAGTACTAATAAAGATACTCCAAGTCTCAAGGATGATAAAAAAATCTTTCCTTTACAAGAAATATGTAAATCAGCAATTTTTTCCTCGCCCGAAGGTATTTCCCCCTTGACGCGTGTATCATTTACATACCAAAAATAATATAAACCCTATCACTAGCTTCCCGACGTTCTCCAATTCCGAGAACGCTCACTTTTGTCAGAAAATTAAAAAAAAAATTAAACGTACTTCGACCAGCACTTAAGGATGTTGAGTCCCAAATCGCAAATGATGATAAAATTCTGAAAATTTGGTATGTTTTTGTATGAAGTATTTCAGAGGTCGTGTAAAAATTTCACGACAATTAGGAAGCTCGTTATTGAACAATTAACATTCACAAATTAAATGTCGTTTTATGGAAACTGATGCAACTTTGCAATAAGTTTCTTTTTTGATCTCTCAATTTTATAATATCTACAATATACTGAAAGCAACGGAAACAAAACGAAGTTTATTGATACATTTTTTTAAATTTCTTTTAAAAATTGTTCTCAACAAAATGTTAATTTTTTAATAACGAGCTTCCTAATCGTCGTGAAATTTTAACACGACCTCTTAAATACTTCATACAAAAACATACCAAATTTTCAGAATTTTATCATTTTTTATTTCAACCCTTAAGGAGGTTGCAGCAATGATGATAGAATTCTGAAAATTTGGTATGTTTTTACATGAAGTATTCGGAGGTCGTGTAAAAATTTCATGACGAATAAGAAGTTATTTATTGAACAATTACCATTAACATGTTTCATAGGGACTCAACATCCTCAAAAAATCCATTTTTGTTCTTTTTCTTCACACCGCATCTTCTTCTTCACACCACGGGCCAATAGCTTCGAATATACGGACACCCAAAGAGGTGAGCCAAATTAGCACCAACCGGTTTGCCCTTGAAGGAATCGCGAAAGGTCGGAAGCCCTTCCTATCCCTTCCTAGCCCTTCCTCAAGAGCGTGGAAAAGTGGCCGTTCGGGAGGATCGTTGCGGTCACATCCAAGCCCAAAAAGGCCGAGGCTGATTGTGAGAGAGGAAAATAGCGCATCCGCGCACAAGGACCACACAGAAACGCGAAGCCCATCACACAGCGGAGCGGACTTCTCGCTCAAAAGATTCCCTTCCGCTCTTCGGCGGCTCTGGCGTGTCAAATTTCCATCAATAGGAGGGCGGGGGGGGGGGGGGTGCCCATAATACTTGGGTGCGATGTTTTAGTGTTCAGTTCATCCAGACCCCTCAATACACGCGTAAACAAATCGAACCTCAACCAATTTTAATCCCGATGCTGAATATTATATTATTTTAATTTTTTTATAATTCCCCGCACCGCTGTCAAATACACTTTCCATTTTTTACTACTTTCCACCATACTCCACCGTTCACCTTCGACATTTCCGTCCACCGCAACCTAACCCAAAAAATCCAAATTGGGGTTCGGAGAAAAAAAAATACCATCGTCTGGCTCATTTTGTTTTTCGTTCTCCTGGACTATTTCGAACCCACGACTGCGTTCAGTTGCATCTCTTTTACTTTGCTGCACTGCACTCTGGAAATCGAGTTCGACGACGGCTCGATCGACTGCGTTTGATCGGATGCGTAAGGGACTCAGGCAATTAGTACCGGGAGAGACTGCGATGAAAAAAAAAAGGAAAGTAAGGTTGAAAAGTCCACGCGCGTTGCATTATGATAGTATGCGTCCGAGCCAACTTGGTGACCGTACATGAAACGAACATATATATATATATATCTATATATATATATATATATATATATATATATATATATATATATATATATATATATATATATATATATATATATATATGCAGAAAGGTCATTTTGAACCCGTTACATTCACGTACTGTTTGGTATCAACAGGTCTAGCTGCTTTGAAGAGGGTCCTCAAAATCAAGTGGTTCAAAATCACCTTCCCCTCTACATGTGTTTGTGCGTGTGTGCGTGTGTGTGTGCACAAATGTATACATACATACATACACACATGTGTGTGAAAGGAGAGGAAAGAAGTGAAACGAACGAACGCACCGAGTCGTTGAACTCCCATCTCGTCGTAATAAACCAGAGGACCTGATGGCACTTCCAAAGATTAGGAATACATATTCGCGCACACACACACACACATATATGTATGTGCGTGTTTATATATACATACAGGGTGATTCACTACGAGTGAGTGACTCGAAAACTATAAGTACTAATTTTCGGCAAAAAAACAGTCAGAGAAGAATCGAATTCGACAAAATTGGTTTGTCCATGTCTACATTTTGGTAGCTTTGGATTTTTCCAAGTGGAGCTATCAACCTGATTTCAAGGTCACCTCAAAAAAAGGGAAACCCTTTTTTGTTGGCCGCCAATGTAGAGCACCCAACAACAAAACCAATTACCTACAATATCACGACGTTGGAGTGACCTTTAAATACTACAAAAATTGGACAAGGGTAATCGAAGTAAGGCAAACAAAAAAGGCAGTAGTACCGGACGCTAAAGATTTTTTACTGCATGACATGTTCGAAAATTCGGCCATCAAACCGTGTTATATCCGTTCCTTCATGTCTGAAGGCACTTCATGTTTCGAACTACCGGCCTTTTTGCTTGCCTTGCTTTAGTTACCGTTTTGCATATTTTTTTGTTTTTCAAGGTCATTCCAAGGCCATGATATTTTGGGGCTTGTTTCTTGGTACTCTACATTTTCAGCTGATAATGAGGGTGTGTGTGTGTGTGTATGTAAAAAAGTGGAGGTGACCTTGAAAAAAGGTTGATATCTCAATTTTAAAAAAAGCTCAGGCTACCAAAATGTAGACATTGACGAACCATCTAAGTTTGTCTGTTAGTTTTTCATCTAAAAGCAGTATTTGTAGGTGTTTTCAAGTGACTTACTTTTAGTGGATCGCCCTGTATATATATATATATATATATATATATATATATATATATATATATATATATATATATATATATATATATATATATATATATATGAGTTTAGCTGTGGCGAGACAGCGATGAGAGCTCGGGCGTACGCGAATCTTTCGATTCGTACGTATGTAATCTCAGGAAGTGTCGTGTGGTACGCTGCTGAGAGGTTCAAACGTGTGCCACTCGTCCAGGCTTGTGGACGACGTGAATTTGCATATATTCCATGCATAGGAATTGCCACTAATTTATCTCGTGACTATTTCTTGAAAATTAGTAGCAGACGGTGACCGAAAAGAAACGAAAAAAAAGTCTCATGAGAAACTGGAAAAATAACAAATTATGCGAATGACTCGAAGTGATATTTCGTTCGAGTCGCGTCTTGGCCGATACCTTTCTCTTTTGCAGGTAGGGAAAGATACAAATTCATTCATTTCATTGGCAGGACTGTTTTGCCCTTTATTTCTACAGGTTTAAACATTTTTTGAAGGAAGTTCTCGCGATGTCAGGAAGGGTGTTGGGCGGGGGGGGGGCATATTTGGAAAACGAACATATCGAAAAGAGAATCATTGGACTTTTGGGATTTTTCGCCGTGATATTCTGGTGACATTCGCGAGTCTATGGACTCGTGGAAAATGGCAAAAAATTAATTAAAAAATGGTTGATTGATTGAATTTATTATGCCCTAGTGCAACTTTCGAGCCAATGAAGGAAAATTCAACGAGTGAATCGTAGTACTATAAATATAACAGGAAATATAAAATAAATATATAAAAATATACAAATTATGTAAATTATTATATTATTTTATTACACAATGTAATATTTAATTCGTTATTAAATACTGTAATATATAATTTGTATATTGTATTATATAAATATATAAATATACATCAAAATATATCATATAAATACTACAGGAAGTATAAAATAAAAATATGAAAATGGATGGCGAGGAATGACCCAAAGTTTGTCTCTCAGTGAAGAAATAAGAGATTGGGCGGATGGAAACCCTTTCGAGTGATTTAGAAAAATGGAAAACGCGTTTGGAAAATTAGGAAATGGGGAGACGATGCTGAGAATACAAAGGGTGAAAATTGAGTCGACTAGAAGCTGAGCTAAGAACCAGATGTGAAAATACTAAAGGATCAAAGGATGCAGGGGGACTGGTGCAGAATAAAAACCATGAAATACTGTATAGAGTGTGAATATGGTATAAGCAATGTACGGATGCAAAAATATTGGGAACCGAAAAGAATAAGAGGAGGTGATAAAGCAGAGAGGGCGAGAATGAAGTATGTCACTGTGGGGAGAGAGGGAAATAAAGGGTTCAAAGAAGAATCGTGCAGATTGTACGTGAAGGGAAAAGACAATTTAGAGCATATAAGGCAATGTGAGAAATTTAGAAAAATGAAAAATAGAGATGTGAGAATGAACGTGGATGAACTCTTTATAGAAACAAAGAAGCAGATAGAATGGAATGAGCTGCTAAATGGAGAAATTAGGCCCGCGCTATGTGGAGACGTGAGAATGTTCCAATAAAAGGTGCGGACTAGCGGAAAGAAGTGAAAAAAGATACAAGATGATCATTTATAATGAAAATGTAGTAATAGCGAAAAAGAGAATAAAGTGAACCAAAGACAAGATTATATGTAGACTTGAGGGTAGTATGAGAGAGTAATACATCTAACCACTGTAAAATGATGTAATATTCTCAAGGTTTATTAGGCAAAAAAAATTGATTTTGCTGTATCGGAAAGAGCCAGTGTACTCTATGGTCCTGCAGATGAGGTGTAAGTATGAAACTTTTAATTATATTCGCAAATAAACTTCAGTTTAACTTTAAGGAGTTACGGGGGCTTCGAAGCGAAAAAGCATATTTTCTCTATTTAAAAAAAATAATATATTACTTATTTTATTCAAAATGTTAAGCACATAAAAGACCAAAATTTCAACAATATACCAAAAAAAAAAGTAGGAAATTCAGCCCGTGGGACCTGGTTCCCGAAGACCCCTAAAAAACAGTGGACACGATTTCTCAAAAACTAACTCACCGATCTTGTTTAAATTCTGCAAAATAGCAAAATCTCCTTCAAAATAGCACTAACTTGTGATTAAACGAAGGATTTTTGAAAAAATTGAAATTTGAATTTTTGGCACAGTTGTATAAAAAATAGTTCATTTTTTTGTACAATTTACACTACGTATAGCCTTGTAAAATTAGTTGTCGAAAAATAACCTTCGTTCAATCACTAGTCAATGCTATTTTGAAAAAATGTGCAAAATTTCAATAAGATCGGTGCATTAGTTGTAGAAAATCCGTGTCCACCGTTTTTTTATTGGTGTCCGGAAACCAGGTCCCACCGGCTGAATTTCTTAAATTTTTGGATGAATTTTTTTTTAAATATTATTGAAATGTTGCTCTTTTATGTGCATAACATTTTGAATAGAATAATTTATATATTATATTTTTTTTAATACAGAAAATATGCGTTTTTTGGTTCGAAACCCACGTAACCCCTTAAACGCGGTTCACTCGTAACCACGTTTTCCAAATTTTCGGAAGAGCTCCTATACGCCCTAGATGAGCAATCGTTGTGAAATTTATTAAGCACGTGTACAATGAACGCCTTCATTAGTTAAACTAGAAGTACCCAAAAATATTCAAACGTTTTTATTTTATGAACAAAAAACTGCAAAAATGTTTGGTAAGAAACTAAGTTTCCCCTTGGATTGTTCACTATTTTTTTCATTTTTCAATTTTTCTTAATTATAATTCAGCTTTCATTCACCACAATATTGGAGAACGTAACAATATGTTTGATTTTGTTTACCTTAGATCACCTGTTCAGGACTTGGGACTTCCGCAAGCGAAGAATATCATCGCCGTCACACCGACACACGTAGCTCCTCCCACTCCCAATACCACCTTTTGTCAAACTTAAAGAAATATTCTCATGTTGCAATTTTAAAAAAAAATGTTGAAATTTGGTATTCGTAAACATACCAAATTTCAACGTTCTATATTTAATATTTTTCCCCTAGAGAATTGGCGAAAAATCGAACATTTTTTGGCCCAACAAGGTAGAAACCCCCTTAAGCCCGAGAATCAAGGATTGCCAAATAAATGTATCTATAACAGCAAATAAAATATGAATAATAATGGAGTAGTAGGAAGATCAATGGTATAACAAATAATTGTGACCAAAATACAAATAAATAACAAATATACCAAAAGTAGCAGTGTCACAAACGCGAAATAATCGAAATATAAAAAATAACAGAAAATAACAGTGTCGCGAACGCAAAATAATCAAAAATATAAAAAATAACAGAAAATAGCATTATTTCAAACCCAAAATAAGAAAGCAAAAATGAAAAAGAATACTAAAAACAGCAGCGTCGTAAAAGCAAAATCCTCGAAATATAAAAAATTACAGAAAATAACATTGTCTCAAACGCAAAAGAAGAAAGCAAAAATGAAAAAAAATAGCAGTGTCATAAACGCAAAATAATCGAAATATAATAGCAACAGAAAATAACAGCGTCACAAACGCAAAATGATCAAAATGTCCACAGATAACATAAAAAAGTGTCGCAAACGCAAAATATCGTAAATATAAAAAATAACAGAAAATAACATTGTTTCAAACGCAAAGTAAAGAAGCAAAATAAATAAAAAAATCGAAACTAGTAGTGGCGTAAACGCAAAATATTCGAAATATAAAAAATAACAGAAAATAACATCGTCTCAAACGCAAAAGACGAAAGCAAAAATGAAAAAAAATAACAAAAATAGCAGTGTCATAAACGCAAAATAATCGAAATATAATAGCAACAGAAAATAACAGCGTCACAAACGCAAAATGATCAAAATGTCCACAGATAACATAAAAAACAGTGTCGCAAACGCAAAATATCGAAAATATAAAAAATAACAGAAAATAACATTGTTTCAAACGCAAAGTAAAGAAGCAAAATAAATAAAAAAATCGAAACTAGTAGTGGCGTAAACGCAAAATATTCGAAATATAAAAAATAACAGAAAATAACATCGTCTCAAACGCAAAAGACGAAAGCAAAAATGAAAAAAAAATAACAAAAATACCAAAAATAGCAGTGTCATAAACGCAAAACAATCGAAATATAAAAGTAACAGAAAATAACAGTGTCACAAACGCAAAATAATCAAAATAGCCAGAGACAACGTAAAAAACAGTGTCAAAAATGCAAAATAGTCGTAAATAAAAAAATTACAGAGTCGCAAACGCGACAAAATCAAAAAATATTTTTTTTCAAGCGCGAGCAAGGGCGTGTGCAGGGAGAGAACGAGAGACAGAGTATAAGAAGCGCTAATAGAACTCCCTCGTTCCATTGACGCGAAGTAGTAAAACACCGGAGAGACAAGACCCAGAGGGCATTCCTCTCTTCGAGTTCCTCCTCCTCCTCCTCGTCTCCTTCATCTTCGCCGTTCACTCGTTATATTGCTACCATACACCAAACTGTATATCTGTCCGTCGCCACGTGGAGACCACGGAAAAACACCTTCGCAAACCGTAAAACACGCCACAAAAATTTCCCCAAGACCCCGAGAGTGAAAATAACCGGGTGACGCGTCACCTTTACGACGAACAAAATCTTAAGAACAAACATTTTTTTCCTTATATCTCAGGCCAGTGATTGTGTGAAGTGCAGTACGTGGTCCCCGCGGTTAGCCCGCTACCGGTTTTAACTATTATTGTCAATAAAATAATTTTTTTTTTAAGTCGACGAATGTTAATTTTGGCACCTCTTCGCTCTACGAATTTACCTCATCAGCACATCACTTTTTTCATCATGCATATATACGAACTTCTGCATACGTAATGAGTATCTAAATTGCTTGTTACGTTCAATCAAAAAACAACCCAATTTAAAGTCATACTATGCATTGATAAATATAATATAAGCCTATAACGTAAAAATGACCAATAAATGCAAAGTGAAAAAAAAATTGTTGAGTGGCCAGAATTGACTCCACTAGTGTATATAAATTAGGGTGGCACAATTTTCAGCTCAATTTTTTTTCGTTCTCTCGTCATCGAATTGTCTTCTTTAAAGAAAAAAAAATTGTCGCTGTGAGCGGTAAAAAAATATTTAGAAGTCGCTCAAGCCTCCCAAAAATTCAAATTTTCATTAAAAAATCGTTTTTTTGTCTACTTCTCACCCTTGAAGTTACGCTTTATAATTTTTTAATTAACCTCGCGAAATCTTTGGCCGGCCAATGAGTATTTAGTGATCGCTCAAGAGCTTCGAAATGTCGAACTTCCGCCAATTTTTTTTTTTTTACTCTTCTCATTCATGAATTTGACGATATGTAAAATATTCGAAACAATTAATCCTTTTTTCTTTAGAAACAGATTTGTCAAATTTGCCTCACACTTGTAACCCAACAATTATAATCTTCGTTCTCATAAAATAATTCTCCAAAGTTCGTGTCCGTAAACAAATTGATAAGTCGTTTTATTCGTAAAATTGAAATGGCAGCAGTTTTCCGCGCATCGTAATGCGTCCCACAGTTGGTCTCGTTAGTCAAACTGCAGACCGATCGCAGCTGTACTCTGTGACGGGCGACGTCACAATAAAATAATACATGAAAATACATAATAACACATATCGTCTAATTAGTGTTTGTTACAAATGATTCTAATAAATTGTTCATAAAATGTAACACTTCCCTGTTTATTATGTTTTAATGCTGCAACGAGTTACATCGCATGCGAGATTTATTTTTTGGCGGAAATTCTGAATTTTGAGTATCTTGAGAAACCACTAAATATTCATTGACCGGCTAGAGATTTAGCGAGGTTAATTTAAAAATTATAAAGCGTCAAATTCATGAGTGGACGAAAGATGAAAGGTTTTTTATAAAAATTTGAACTTTTGGGAGACATGAGCGACCTCTAAATATTTTTTTACCATTTGCAGCTACTGCGACAATTTTTTTTTTCTTTAAACACGATAATTTGGCGGTGAAGAAAAGGGGAAAAAATAGAGCTCAAAATTGTGCCACCGTAATATACACATAAAGAAGGAAACCCGGTGCGATGGTGTAGTGGTTAGCCTGCTTGCCACTAAACCTGAGGACCGGGAGGTCCCGGGTTCGAATCCCAGTCGCGTACATTTAGTCGTGAAATGTTTTTTTTCGCAATTTCGGGGTGAAATAAGACCCGTTCCACGACTGGGGGGCGAACTTGATGACCGGCTGTATTGGTATAGGTTTTCCGTAGTTTCCCTAAACCCATGACAGAAATGTCATGATGAATATGATACAGAGGGGGAAGTCGGCTGCGGCCGCAAGGAGGGGCAAATAGGGACAAAAAAGTGAAAAAAGGAAATTTACATAATTAAATAAAATCTCTTAAAAAATTAAACCCCCAATTTAATTTCCCTTAATTTAAATTCACATAATTAAATAAAATTTCCTAAAAAATCAAACCCCAATTTAAATTTCCATAATTAAATAAAATTTCCTAAAAATTAAACGCCCCAATTTAATATCCCTTCATTTAAATTTCCATAATTAAATAAAATCTCTTAAAAAATTAAACCCTCCAATTTAATTGCCTTTGATTTAAATTTACATAATTAAATAAAATCTCTTAAAAAATCAAACCCCCAATTTAATTTCCCTTGATTTAAAAAAAACAGTGGAAGGACGAAAGAGTCACAGTGGAGGAAATAATAGGTAACAAACGCGAACAGCTTGTACCTTAGGAATAAACAAAAAAAAGACATATAAAGAAATACATGTAGAATAGTCATCAGTCCACGAAATTCGGCCATCTCGTTATGTTCAACGAAAATTAATAAGACGGTTAAATTAATGGAGAATAAGTATAATTGTATAAGTTTAATTAGAGGAGAATAAGTATAAGTATAATGTGAAGACATAAATACCCATCTTGTTCAACTCAATTCGGCGATGCCATTAAAATTTCCTTACTCATTAATAATTCCCGTTATTTCTTTTTTTACTTTTCCTGCCAAATTCTCTCTCTCTATCTTTTTCTTTCTCGTTCGTTATATATATATATATATATATATATATATTTTTTTTTTTTTTTTATTTTTGTCCTTTTACGGCAACCAAGAACGAGATAAATAAAGTCAGTACTCTCGCATCAGGACGTGGAGGAGCAAATTCTGGAACTCGCTGATTCGACCGAGCGAACGAACAAACGATCACCTTTCTCCCTAAGAATCAGAAGAGAGTTCTTTTCTGGGCCGTAGTTCAATATATATATATATGTCCATCATCGCCTCGTATAAGGCCGGATCTCCTTAGCATCCTTCGCGAATCACCCACGCACATCTTAAACGTATTTACGAGGATGCGCGCGTGTGTGTCCATATTTGTGTGCTGAATACGTGTGGGTACAGCTCATCTGTATACGTGTGAGAATACATCGCGGTTATATCTATGCGACGTGGCTGTTGGCGTGGGACGTCGTTGATCGTTTCGCGTTCGTGGTGTTCTCCCGAACAGGTACAGGTATCACTCTTTGCCCTGTGCTGCTGATTTCGCGAGGACGGAGAGCGAGGCATGAAGAGAAAGGGATTGCAAGAGCCAGCGGAATTCGGCGGTCACATCGAAGTGACTAGGCGATCGAAAGTGGGGAGAACAAGTGCTCGAGTTTCATACGGAAAACTTGTCATGATGCGATGTTAACATATGAAAAATAAATGAAAACGAGAATTCATGTGGGTTGCGAAAATATAATTTATTCTTCAATGCGTTATTTTATTTGTGTTTATATTATAATATAATTAATTATATTATATTATAATGTTATTAATAATAATGATAATTGTAATAAATATTATTATAATACAATAAGAATTATAATTAATATTATTTTAATAAAATAATAATGATAATTAATATTGGTATTATTATTATATTATTTTTTCTATTTATATTTTATATATTATTATATTTATTATTAATTATATATTATGATGTATAATTAATATTATTATAATATTAATCAATGATGATAGTAATCAATATTATTATGATATCATAATAATAATCATCATCATTATTGTATACTGATAATATATGATAATGCAATATATAGTGTATATGTATATTGTCCTTTCAAAACGGAGTATGCACGTTTTAAATCATCTTTCACATATCTAAATGGAAAAAAATGCCGACAAATTCTGAAAGCATTTATTTTCAGATACCAAGGCCGGACAGAATGTCCGAAAATAAAAAATATCGTCTCAAAATTGTATTTCGATTCTAACTACATTTTGTCCTGAACGAAAAAAAAATACAGAGCGCGAGTACAATTTGATATCGATAAAATTCAATATGTATATAATTTTTCGAAGAACGATTAAAAAAATGTCTACAAACACTCGAATTTCATTGATTTCAATGAAATAAAAACGAATGAAGCCAACTTGAATGAAATAAAAATGAACGTACCTCCAGTCGAGAGAAACTCGTGAACGGACCGAGTGTAGCGATCATGTATACTCTCGGCATTGATTCACCGCCGGATCATTCTATGCGATGAGCGTTTCGAAAATCATGTAGGCACTTGCGCAATACCTGGCCTGATTTCCCATTAAAATTCGGAGCCCCGATGAATTTGGTAATTGGAGCGGATTAATGGGCTCCGAATAAAAATAAAAATAATAGTAATAAAAGAATTCTGTTACCGTTTCGACATCGACCATATAAATGACGCGATTGCTCAAAGCATAGTTTTGAGAGGCCGAAGATCTCTCGTAATATTTTTATTATCGCCATTGTTATTACGTCAAGATCGCGTTACGTTCTCGTTCTTCGGTAGGCTGCGATCTGAATTAATGGATAATCCATTACTAGATTCCAATCGCACGATTCGTATGTTTTATAAGGGGCCTGGGGGAGAGGGGGTACTCGTTCAATGCAAATTTGAAAAGAGTTCGAATTCCATCGCAGCTTGACGATTTTTTTGTACAAAAATGTGCCAAATCGCCTCTATAAAAATGTCAAAATTCTTATTTTTCTATACCTTTATTTTTATTATTATTCGACAACTGTTTCTTTGCGAATTTAGGCTGATAATCTGTCATGGCAATCCGAAAAAAATGGTGGGGATTGTCGTAAACTAAATGTACCAAACATTTTTGTGGCGATTTATATAAATAAAATGTCATTCTTTTTATTCCAATGATGCTAAATTCAAAATTGAAATTTATCTCGTTAGCACCAAATTCGTGCGGATCCGCAATATTCTTAAATAATAAATCAAATGTTATACTAAACAACAATATATGTAAATATTAAATTAATTATGAAGGGTGTCTCAAAGTGACCTGACATTTCAAATTGCGCGCAATTTTTTTTTGTGACCAGCATAGAGTACTAATCTTTGACAACTGGCATCAGGAAGTATCGAGGTTCAGTCATAGAGCATTACGCGATCGAGCAAGACATAGAAATTGTTATTTCCTGCATCGGTACTGCATACTTTTTGAAGACGAACTTTCATGGTCGAGTGCAAAACTTCTTTACAAATGGAATTAAATTCCATTGATCGACTTCCAAATGCATCTCGATAATTTTTTCCTCGATGCGGAATGCATAATAAACGTTTTTCAGGAATGTTTCGTATTCGGAATTCCATTATTCGTCCGTTCTTAAAAGGGAACTTTGATTTTTTTTCGAATGTTCATTTTTTTCTGGCAAATACTACACGTCACAAAAATATGCTGAATCATTTTTCCAAGCGGACTCATAAAGCCAATAAAATCGTAACTTTTTCTGTTGCAGATATTCGCGCAAGACTTAAAAAAACCCACGGCCATCTTATAATCGTCACCGTGTATATATTTGGTCTATGAAGCAAAACGGTGTACAAATTTCCATTATGCTCCTTCACCGCGCGTTGACGAGAAGCATCGCACGACGAGGATTGCGGCGAAAAGATTCTCGTTACGCTATGAGAGGCTGTCCAGCCTCGGCAAACGTGTCACCGTGTCATACTTAAAAAGGATCTCGTTTCTCTCAGCCAACGCTGCTATTTAACGACTTCTCGAAACTACCAACACTGTGCTAAAGTTTTGGTTACCAATTGCCTTGAGCACGTGTCGTGGTTTTTCTCTAGCACTCTCTCCTCTCTCTCTCTCTCTCTCTCTCTCTCTCTCTCTCTCTCTCTCTCTCTCTCTCTCTCTCTCTCTCTCTCTGTCACCCTTTCTCTATTTCTTACGCACAGTTTTACTCTCGCTGTGCGTCTCGTTTTTTAATCGTGGCCGCAACACGAGATCCTTTTCTCGCGGTCCTTGCGGAGGAAAGAACCGCAGCATAGCCGCAAGTGCATCTGCATAGCTAATTATTACGCCAACTGCCTCTCGCCCTCTCGCTCACCCTCCGTCTCCTCGTTTCTTTCGTGAACTGCTGCTGATACTTAACACGATCCTGGAATAACAATGGTCGCAGGTTTTTCACAGTTTCCCCGTGCCCTCTTGTGATACCCATGGACACGGGTATCACGGTGGCCACTTGCCCCACGGTGGGGCACGGTGGGCAGGGTGGCCCACTTGGGTGGGCAAATTTGGGCCACTTTTGGAATGGGATGAGCCCCACTCCATTTCCAAAATAGTCCAAAATTAATACAAAATAGTATTGAAACTATGCGTGGGTAATTTTACTTTCAAACGTTTCATACATCAACCATTTTAAATCGACTTCCAAATGTTCGTCGGATATAGTTTGTGATTATTTTTTTATATGTATATACACTAGACTGAATAAAAATAAATAAAAAATTCCTTTCGGATTCTTGTGCTACTGTTGGGCACTAATGAAAGAAAATTTCCATAAAACAATCGGCGCGGTCACTCAACTTTTAGAGGTGGCTATCTCGACTTTTTGTTACTTTTTTCATAATTTTACTCAATAAATATGATCATGGTATTAGATTATACGGGAAATAGAATAAATAAAGGAAATAGTATGTTTCACAGCTGTTTTGCGACGAAGAAAAGTATATCGCACACACATTGAATCCCGAGAAAACAAAATCAAAAATATTATTATGAATCGGTAAATAAATTGAGCCCAAACAATGTTTCAAACGCTGTTTAATAAAACATAATAACTTATTATTATGACGACTTGTTTTATGATCGAAAATTTAATGAAAACTGATAATAATAATGAACTAAATAATAAAAATATAATATAAGTGTAGCATTTTGAAAATGTAAATACATGATTTATGAATAAAAGCTTATAATTTAATTTTGCGTAAAAAGTGCGAAATGTTAATGCGTATAAATAAATCTACATGAATAACGAGAGTAGTATAGACACCATTATTGATCTACCTGGATTTGAATTGTGAATATTGCAATCTTTTCAAATTGCTAGAGTTTATTTTTGTTACGAAATAGCTGCTGGATGTGATTTTTATCCGTAATCCGAAGCCATGACTATGCTTAAATGCAATACGTTCATTACAACAAATTCAAATACAAAAAAGTCGAGATAGCCACCTCTAAAAATTGAATGACTGCGCCCATTTTTTTAGAGAAATTTTCTTTCAGTAGTGCCCAACAATAGCACGAGAATCCTGAAGGAAATTTTTTTTTTTTTTAATCAGTCTGATGTACACCCATTACGCCGTGTCGGCTGGTCTGATTTCATTGGTGATTTCTTTGCTGTGTGAGGATACACGATAGGGTCCCCTAAAAATGTTATGCATATTTGCCAAGTACGGTTTCCAAAAAACCAAGAAAAAAACTCAAAAACCTAGCCTCTTCCTCTACTTCTGGGCCCTAATTCTCAATGACAACTATGAGAATCTTTGCTTTAAAACCTCGCCGATTTGTATGTAGATGACAATCGAAATGTTACAAAAGTGTCGGGTGACAGACAAGGCAGTCAATAGTGGATCCTAATTTCATAGACTAGATTTGGATAAATAAAGTCTAATTGAGTAATTTCGTCTTTTGGCTGGGGAGGTTTTATTAGGAACATAACAGTACTTGCGGAGGAATTTAACAAATGGCGTCAGTCGTACTTATGTATCAAAGTAAATCAATCTGTAAATCAATCGATTGTAAAATGAAATAAATGAGTACCAAAAAATTATAATAAGCATTACAACCAAATCGTGTATTCGCCAAAACTTTAACCCGATGGTTCACATTTTACTGGTTGTTTCGAAATGTCTATTATTTTATTCTTAGAATTGCCAAATTGTAAATCAGAGCTCCTATGCCAGAATATAGAAAGGCTGCAAACGAGCGAAGCGGGGAAAATTTTGTAGGTACCGTTTCGACATGATTGAAGTGGAACGCAATTTGTGGAAAAATAACTTAAGGCCTTTGGCCACAGTAAAGGATATAAAATCATGTGCGAATTTAACAATGTTTTTTGTATGAAAAAGTGATTCACTCATAAAACGAATTGCACATCTATTTAGTATGAATATCAAACTGTTAGAAAATACATATATTTTTTTTTCGATGTACAAAATGGCCGACTACCCGAAACTTCTCGAAACAGCTTTTTTCCAAATGGCGTGACAAATAACTTCAACAATTTTCACTCGATTTACTTCAAATTTAAAACTTATGTTCCTAACTGCATTTCGCAGAGAAGTACGTACGGAATTTCTGATTAATCGAAAACTTTTCATTTCATGAGCAGTCTATGAGCAGTTGTACCGAAATTTTTCACTGAAAATTCATTTCTTAAGTTCAAAACAATACTTTTTCAATTGCGTACGTACTTTTCTAGGTATTCTAATGTAGATTGCCGAGAATTTTTGTTTTTTGTTCTAGGTGAAAATTTTGATGCTAAATGTCACGCCGCGGAGCGCCTAAAAAAAGATAGCGAGAGAAAATATTAGTATTCGGCGATTTTGGACATCGAAATTTTTTTTTTTAACGGCTTGATATTCATACTAGATAGAGTGTAATTAATTTGATGATTAAATCGCTTTTTCATACGAAAAAAAATTGTTAAATTCGCACATGATTTTATACCCGTTACTGTGGCCTAAGGCCTTAATAAGTAGGTACTTCATATCGACTCCCCCCCCCCCTTTACCCGGAGCAAATCCTGACTACGCCTCTGCCCACGGACAAATACAAAATCTAACGACGCACAAACGATGACACTTTGAATCTTTTTCACATTTGGTACTTCGACACGTCGCTTTGAAAAACAAATTTCTAAATACAATTCTTCGTCCGTATTTCGACGAGCGTGTATCGAAATCGCTCGCCGTGCGGACAGATTTCCTCGTGTTCAATTATAGCGCAATCCATCATGCGCGACGCTAAAGAGGAGGTCGTTGATCTTGCGACAAACCCTGAGCTATGATTTCTCGATAATTGGATAACGAGTGATTTTTTTCTTCGCGCTTCCCTCGCTCGTCTTTGAGTCGACGATAATGGAGGCGTGAGAAAATATGGCGATGGTGATGGGATGAGATCAGCAGAGGAGGGAGAGAGAGAGAGAGAGAGAGAGAGAGAGAGAGAGAGAGAGAGAGAGAGAGAGACCGATTAAGGTCTGTGCACTTGAGCCGCGCGTTCCGCAATAATCATCATTTACGTATCTCACGCAGCGTTTAATCGTCGATTAATCGCTCACTGTTAATAACTGTGAGAGACAACGCGACGCTCATCCTTCCCCACGTGTTACCGAGCGAGAGATTTTGGGCTATTGTTAAGCGCCACGAAAGATTTGGATGTTGAAAGAGACTAATTGGTAAATGAATGGCCTTATGAGATATACAACGATCGTGCGACAGGCCGTCGAGTCATGCCGATTCCATACGTCAGGATAAATCCGATAAATGGGATTAATTTTCGGTACGAAGAATTCGAATTCGATCCAATCAATAGCTCGCACTTTTTTGATAATTCGGTCACGAAAATCGATCAATAACATTCGGTAAGTGGCGCAGCAAGTGTATGTCAGATGGAGCGAGTCTCGATTGAGGGTATGAAAAAATCCTTATCCTGTCAGTTTGTTCCCGAATATTTCGATGTCGAGTGAAAATCATCAAATTGAGGTGAGAGATCCATTTGGGCAGGTGAAAACAAGCGAATTTTCCAGATTTTTTGCAGCTAAACTATTTATTCTATGTAAGAGAAAACTTTTGACTTTTCTATGGAACGCTTTATGTACATGTTATGAGATATTTTAATTTTAAAATTGGCGGCTGTACGACACTTGCTTCCAAGAAAATTGCCGCTTGATCTGTTCCACGGCGTATAACTTAGCGTCTGGTGCATTGATCTGAAACATCAGAGCCAAAGAATTTTGGGCTTTTAAAACCCGCACGCTCTATGTGAACCTGAGAAATCCGAAGAAAAGTACAAATTTGAAAAATGTTACGTGTTTGAAAAAATCCTCCATTTTTCATGACATTTTTTTAGTGTTTGTGAATGAAAGAGTAATTTTTCAAAATGATTTCAAAGAAATTTAGGTCCACACAGATGGTAATTATGTTATCCAGGTGTGTGCAAAATTTTAAACCGTTCGATCCTATAGTTTTTGAGTTATCCCGTACGAGGTTTATGAAGAAGTGGTTTTCAGAAATACGCGTTTAAGAAGAGAGATACCTTTCGGCGAAGAAAAGGTTGCTGCTTTTCGTTCTTTTTTTTAAGTAAAGACTGCTTGGCCGATTTTGAGACTCAGGGTATGCTTAAAACTGGCGGTGGTATGGCACGGTCTTATAAACGGGTTACGGCGAATGTTAGATGGCGTGACACGTCGGCGTCATTAAGGCCCTAGGCCATAGTAACGTGTATAAAATCATGTGCGAATTTAACAATTTTTTTCGTATGAAAAAATGATTCACTCATAAAATTAATTACACATCTATTTAGTATGAATATCAAGCTGTTAGAAAATATATCTTTTTTTTCGATGACAAAATGGGCGACCACTAATATTTTCTTTTGTTCTCGTTTTTTTAGGCACTCCGTGGCGTGACATTTAGTATCCACAATTTGTGACCTAGAACAAAAAACCAAAATTCTCGTCTATCTACATTAGAATACGTAGAGAAGTACGTAAGGAATTTAAAAAATATTGTTTTATTCAAAAGTTGTAGGTATGTTAACTTAAGAAATGAATTTTCAGTGAAAAATTTCGTTATAACTGCTCATAAACTGCTCATAAAATGAGAAGTTTTCGATTAATCAGAAATTCCGTACGTACTTCTCTGCGAAATGCAAATAGGAACACAACTTTAAAATTTGAAGTAAATCGAGTGGAAATCGTTGAAGTTATTTGTCACGCCAAATGGAAACAAGCTGTTTCGAGAAGTTTCGAGTAGTCGGCCATTTTGTACATCGAAAAAAATATATATATATATATTTTTTAACAGCTTGAAATTCATACTAAACAGATGTGTAATAAATTTTATGAGTGAATCAATTTTTCATACAAATTTGTTTTTTTCAATTCGCACATGATTTTATACCCGTTACCGGGGCCTAAGGCCTTAATATAAAAGAACCCAACGAAGTTTTTTCTTTCATCAACCCTCATATGCAGAATATGAACCAAGAAAAAGTGAGAAATGTTGAAAATCAACAAAAAGGTACATTTTGAAAAAAAAAATTGAATTTTCAGAAAAACATGACTACATTTTGCAATGAAAAATACTTTTTTAAATTTTCAAAAACAGGTAGGGTCACGTTTTAGGCAATAAGGTTGGAAAAATGGATACCAAATTTCATCACAATCGGTCGATTACTTTATTAGCTATGCGTCACGCCAGTTTTGAAAATGCAGTCTAGAAGACCGTGTCATACCTCCACCATTTTTAAAGATTAATAACAAAAACACCATGTACCAGGCAAAAATAATAATAAATCATACCCTAAGTCTCAACAATTATGAAGATATCTTACCATTTTCAAAAATCATGAAAATCAGCAAATCTTTTTCCCGCCTAAAGATACCTCCCCCATCAGAGTTTCAAGGCTCAAATATTTTGACAAAATGACCTACCGATTAATCTGCGATTCCAGAGCCATGATTTAGTCCCTCGGCTCCTTCATGGAGTTAATGTTCGACCATTCTCTCTTATTCACGATACTACAGGATGTCCCCCCTTAATGGTATAAAACGAATCGATCGTCTTTACTAATGTCCTATCAAATATGCACTAGGGCGCGAGGAAACTGACCAAAACCGATGTCGATAAATCCAATCACTGAGTTTCCGTTGCGTGACCATCAAAAACTCATTAAGGAGTCATCTCACTCCAGACGCTAAAACAGGCTACTTTCGTTAACTTTTTTTTATAGGTTCATATTATAGATATTGATATAAAAGTTATTACACTTAATAAATACACTTCCGAAATACGTGAAAACACAAGACCACAACAACGGCGCTTCCAGTCAATGAATGTATTTTTAAAAAATCCTAAACATACCTCAATGTACATATTTTCCAATGAAAAAATCCCGAATCCAAACGAAGAATTAGTTTTTGAGATAAAAATACCCGAAGTTTACCCATTTTTCTCGCCGCTTACACAGGGACCTCCCCTTAAGGATGTTGAGTCCCAAATCGCAAATGATGATGAAATTCTGAAAATTTGGTATGTTTTTGTATGAAGTATTTCAGAGGTCGTGTAAAAATTTCACGACAATTAGGAAGCTCGTTATTGAACAATTAACATTCACAAATTAAATGTTGTTTTATGGAAACTGATGTAACTTTGCAATAAGTTTTTTTTTTGACCTCTTAATTTTATAATATCTACAATATACTGAAAGCAACGGAAACAAATCGAAGTTTATTGATAAATTTTTTTTTATTTCTTTTAAAAATCGTTCTTAACAAAATGTTAATTTTTTAATAACGAGCTTCCTAATCGTCGTGAAATTTTACCACGACCTCTTAAATACTTCATACAAAAACATACCAAATTTTCAGAATTTTCTTATCATTTTTTATTTCAACCCTTAAGGAGGTTGAAGTAATGATGATAGAATTCTGAAAATTTGGTATGTTTTTACATGAAGTATTCAGGAGGTCGTGTAAAAATTTCATGACGATTAAGAAGCTATCTATTGAACAATTAACATTAACATGTTTCATAGGGACTCAACATCCTTAAGTGTAACAACTTGTATATCAATATTTATAATACAAGCCTATAAAAAAAATGCATGGAAGTATCCTTTTTTCGCGCGTAAGTGAGAAGGCCCCTTAAAACTCGGTAGTCATTTCGCAAGCCAGTGCCCCGCTGAGCGGTCACCATCCGAGTACCGACACGACCCGCCGCGAGCTGTCGAGCGCAGGCGCGACAGCTCGCACCGATCATCCGCGTCTTCGTACGAACTTGAAAAGTCGTCAAAAGTTTATCTCCAACCATTGAAGTATCCGCCGACCGTCTCGTGTTCGCCGTCAGCGCCCGCGATGCACCGTTACGACGAGCAAGCGAGCACGGAAGAAGGACACAAGGGACACATGCAGGAAGGTGGAGGATGAAGAGGAATGAATTTGCTAAACAGTTGTGACACATATCGCGCCTCTGACGTTCGCCGAGTCCTTTAGCGAAGGTCATACGGTCATTCGCACGTTTCCGTCACTCGTGAGCCCGAACGATCATTAGGGTTGCAACCAAAAGGGCGCAACGGTTGCTTCGCAAGCGTCGTCTTCGTGTCCTCGTGACGCCTCGGTCTGACACATGTGCGGCTGCAAACGCAGTCGTTTGGTAGACGGAAATTTACATAAGGCCGCACCGTACAAAGTATTCATTGAATAAATTGTCCATGGGATAAATATACATATTTCCCCCTATTTTCCCGGCTCGAATTCAACGCATTAGCTATACACTCGCGCATAGGATCCTTGGGAGAAGTATTTCTAAATGGAATCCGAGTAGCTTCACGCTGTGGACGTTCTATCTCCACGAACGATGACTCAAACGCGGCTAGATATATTGCATTCGCTTCTAGGACTTGCATATTATGAATCTGCAGGTAAATGTATAAAATACGTGCGCTAAGATCTATATATATATATATATATATATATATATATGAGGTATTCCACGTGAATTTGGTAGACTTTTTCCCTGACCCCCGCCAATTCGATTTATTTTTTTTTAATCTGATTCCAACGACTCTAAAAGATGTCCTGATTTTTTTTACGTTTGTCGAAACAACCCTTAGTCAAAAAAAAAAATTCCGAAAAAAACGCCCCGATTGAAAAACCTGAAAAAATTCCGAAAAATGCGTGATTATATGTAAAAATTTTTAAACTATCACCCGCAATGGAAGTATGATTTTTTCTGTGCTGAAGACGACTTCAATTTACATTAATACCATAACTTTTTGACTGCTAACGAAAAAATCATACTTCCACTGCGGGTGATAGCTTGAAAATTTTTACATATAATCACGCATTTCTGGGAATTTTTTCAGATTTTTAAATCGGGGCGTTCTTTTTGGAATTTTTTTTTTACTGACTATAGGGTGTTACGAAAAATGTAAACAAAAATTCCGGGTGTCTTTTAGAGTGAATGGAACCAGATGAAAAAAAATATATCGAATTGGCGGGGGTCAGGGAAAGAGTCGACCGGATTCACGTTGAATGCCTCATATATATTAGGATGGTTCAAAAAAAAATAATAATTTTTTTTTTCGCAGCACTCAATGGAAAATGTTACTACTTTATGAAAAAGTAATTAATACAAAAATTGAGAGGTCTAAACATTTTTTCAGGTAGTGCTCAAACGACTTTTAATTATTTTTTCGATTTTTCGTCAATTATGTTTCTTCATTTGTTTTCTTACTCCAAAACAACATATTACTCCAAAAAAACACGTATACCTGTTAGACGTTTACTGATGTAAACACCGTGTTCTTGTTCATCAAGTGGTTGATATAATTTTCACAACCGAATTGCATATATTGATTCTTAATCTACAAATACAAATTGTTTATGGTAAAAAGAATATTTAAATAAAAATGGTGTATTGTTACAGAAAAAAATAAATCAAGACTTACATTGGATCACGCACTAACGTTTTCTGCATCGAGATAAAAAAAATTAATACTCCGATAATCATAGGGAAAAAAAACATGAAAAAGGCGTTTAAGCACTAACGAAAAAATTGTCTAGAACCCTCAAATTTTGCAAAACTTACTTTTTCTTAACACGCTTCAATTTTCCGCTGAGAAAAAAAAATTATTTTTTACCACCTCAATATATACACAGGGCGGACCATTTAACGTGACCACCCCAAATATCTCCGTTGCCTCTAGAGTGTCGAAAAAAATGTGAGGAAATAATTTGATTGATTTCGAAGGGCTGATGCAGTGGTGAAAAATTCATTTTTGTCAAGGTCATAGTTGTTGCGTCTCAAGGTCATCAATGGTTTTTCAAATAGGAAAATTTTTTTTATTAACGCGTTGTAGCTGATATTCAAACGAATCCAACGACCTATGATATCATGACCGTAAAATGATTTTTCACCATAATATGTTGGGTTTGTTTGGGTTTGTTTTCGTCACTCTAAAGGCAACGGAGATATTTGGGGTGGTCACGTTAAATGGTCCACCCTGTATGTATGTGTGTGTGTGTATATATATATATATATATATATATATATACAGGGTGTCCTATTATGAATGGATAATCCTGCAACTATCGATAGGCCAGACTATGTCCTACTATATGCTGCAACTTCAGTTTAGTAAAAGTCCCACGGTTTTCGAGATTTTGGGCTTTATGCTATTTTTGGAAAAAAATCATCTGCTTTCAGTGTTTCGCAAGCCATTTCTACAAATGATATGTATCGACAATAACTAAGCAACTTTTTAAAGTAATTGACACAATATGCGTAGTACTTTTTTTTACACCGCAGTCTATCAAAGTCAGATGTTCGAATTAGTTTGTATGAAAATTCTACATAAAATCTTTTTTCACAAAGTTTTCTTAACAATTAAAGTTAAAAAAAAGACTTTTAGATGAAACAAATAACGAAGAATTTTTTTTTTTAAATCGAGACAAAAGATGTTATCTTTTGTAGAAAGGGCATGCGAAAAACCAAAAGCAGATGATTTTTATCTCGTCATTTAAACTCTATATACGTTTATGAAACGGTTTATACTGAGATCAATACCGGACTTTTATGGGACATATTATTTATCACACGTGAATACGGTCTCGATATTTTTTCAGACAGAAAGGTACAAATAGATGCTGATCCCGATATTTACGATTGTGTACTGGGTTTATTGTGAAGACTTTATCAATCAACGCTTGAAAGTGATTTGGAGGACGGCTGAAAATGTAATTGACTTGCGCGGAAATGTACATTTCATTAGGATTAAAAATATAGGTAAGCATTATGTGCATAACATTAGGCATCAAAGCGATTGTTTGTTGATAAATACTGAAAGGCAGGCAATTCATTTTAGATGAAAAATTGACAGCAAGATACGTGTGTGTTATATAGACCAGAAAATAAAATCCTCTTTCCGTGTCTCCTTGTTGGCCCTCGCCCTCCCTCGCCCTTCGTCGCCTTCCCTCGCCCTCCCTCGCCTACCCTCGCCCTCCCTCACTTGCCCTCGCCCTGCCTCGCTCTTCCTCACCTTCCCTCATCTCCATGAATGAATGACAGCAGATAAGTATGTTATATAGACCAGAACCACCGTCCCTCGCCCTCCCTGACTCGTCGTCGTCTTCCCTCGCTCTCCCACGCCTACCCTCGCCCTCCCTCACTCGCCCACGCCCTCCCTCGCCTTCCCTCGTCCTCCCAAGTCTTCCCTCACCTTCTCCGGCTTCCCTCGCCTCCCCAAGTTTTTCCTCGCCCTCTCTCACTTGCCCTCGACATCCCTCGCCTTCCCTCGCTCTCGCCTGTCCTCGCCCTCTCTCGCTCTCGCCTGCCCTCGTCCTCCCTCGCCATCCCTCGTGACCCCTCGCCATCCTTGGACTTCTCTCACGTCCTCTTTTGCCTCCCTTCTCCTCTATATGAATATATCTGTATAAATGTATATAATAAATTCATTCAATTATACAATCAACATGTATAATAAGTTTCTCAGCCTCGATAGACACTGCATAGTTTCAACATAGGCCCATTAAAAGTGCCTCCCATCCTATAAATAATTTTATCAACTGGCATAAAACGAATCATAACTTAGCCCCATTATTTTGTTTTCTTCGCTACTTTTTCGTTTACCACATCTCACTCCAAATTTCTTTTTTGTCCAGTTCTAGTTTATCCGGAGCGGTTGTTTCACTCTTCACGTGGATGAAAAATGTTCACGATTGTAAGCAGAATTAGAACAAAAACGATCGCAGAACCGATGTGACGTGAAAGGCCACGTGTATTTTCGTATCTGATCCTTCGAGCGATCATCACCCACACACCGAGGTGGTACTCGCACACCAAGTGTTACTCACACTTCTGTGAATGATTCTTATGAAAATAGGCATGTAGTTATTCGTGACGTCATCGGGCAGAACCTCATAATGTCAAACGTGACTGAAAGTCTTGAGATTGTGTTGTAAAAGAGAAGAAAAAAAATCGACAACGTCGCCTCTCAATGAGGAATGGGCACGCTACGGATGAGCATTAAGGATGTTGAGTCCCAAATCGCAAATAATAATAAAGTTCTGAAAATTTGGTACGTTTTTGTATGAAGTATTTCAGAGGTTGTGTAAAAATTTCAGGACAATTAGGAAGCTCGTTATTGAACAATTAACATTCACAAATTAAATGTTGTCTTATGGAAACTGATGTAGCTTTGCAATAAGTTTTTTTTTTATCTCTCAATTTTGTAATATGTACAATATACTGAAAGCAACGGAAACAAAACGAAGTTTACTGATAATTTTTTTTAATTTCTTTTAAAAATTGTTCTTAACAAAATGTTAATTTTTTAATAACGAGCTTCCTAATCGTCGTGAAATTTTATCACGACCTCTTAAATACTTCCTACAAAAACATACCAAATTTTCAGAATTTTCTTAACATTTTTTATTTCAACTCTTAAGGAGGTTGAAGTAATGATGATAGAATTCTGAAAATTTGGTATGTTTTTACATGAAGTATTCAGGAGGTCGTGTAAAAATTTCATGACGATTAAGAAGCTATTTAATGGACAATTAACATGTTTCATAGGGATTCAACATCCTTAAATTGTGGACGAAAAAACAAGACTCGAGCGTTGTGTTCGATCAATTGAACATTGATCGTCCTGTCGATTATTCGTTTTTTTTTTCACAATTGCCTTTCTCTATGATCCATTTTTACTGTCCGAAAAAAAGAACGATTTTCGATTGCGATAGACGTGAAAAGAAACGAGAATCACAAATCAGATGACACCGATATTTCTTTTTGTCTTCCGAGCAAAGTAAGATGATAAAATATTCTCACCTCAATTAATCGGGAATAATTGGCCGTTTGGGAGTCCCCAATTGTCACAAAATATCACTTCGAGTTCCTTGAATCACGGCAATTAATACGCGCGTCTTTGCCGTAGATGGAGAGCCGAGATCCGAGATTGCAGGGAATCGTTGAACAAGTAGATAAGTCACGCACCGGTCAGACAGACATCCCGCGGTACGCTCGAGCGCTACACAAACAACTGCCGCGTCTTCTTTTTTTCTTCAACTTATTTTCGTCTCGTTTCGCGCCGTCTCGACGCGAAATCACCGTCGCGATACTCGTCGCCCACGCCGAATTTGAAATTCAGGTTCGAGTCCTTCGAGCTCCTTTTCAAGACCGCACTCTCCGGCTGTACTCTAACTGTATCGGCAGCACCGATTCTCGCTTTTTCCGCACTTCACGGGATGACGTCACGGAAGTCTCGTTCGACCGGAATAACGCGCGAGCTGTGATCATTCGTCGTTCCTTTCCAGAACGTTTCGCATTCTGCGATCATGCGAAAAAATAAGCTTTTCCTAAATATTTTGTATATTGCGAGTGCGGGGGGGGGAGGTTTTTCGATTCAGGAACGTTTTTGTACTTCGAACGTACTTTTTCTCGGCTTTTCTCGGGCTTTTAGACTCAGTTGCACCGCGAGACGCACCATGCACTCGCTGGAGCTGAAGCTCGAGATCCTCGATGGACGAGAGCGCGATGCAAAGATCTCGCTTATGCTCGAGCCATGTGCAATCTCCGAAGAGTACTGACAACGTTCTCCGCTCACTGAAGTAAAGTACACCCTACTGATACTATTGCTATACCCGGGTATAAGTAACACCATCGCGACAAGAAGAAGCGAGAAATGCCAGAGAGAGAGAGAGAGAGTCGACCATATCTATATATTATTTAAACTTCATATGCACCCATATAGATATGAAGTACATAGCAAAGTACTTTGGAGTGCATGACACCATAGGACTGTCATATATATATATATTACAGTCCTATGGTGTCATGTACTCCAAAATATATATATAGAGGGAGACAGAGAGAGAGAGAGAGAGAGAGAGAGAGAGAGAGAGAGAGAGAGAGTGCAAGATGGTTACGAGTTAGCATGCTACCACGTGCTCGAAGCTCAGGAATAAAGAGCAAGAACGAGTAAGAGAGAAAGAGAGCATTTCAACTCCTTTTACCTCATTTCGAGACCTCTCGTTCCTCCTTTAAGGAGGAACGACCATTACTACGAATCCAACTTTTGCATTTGAAATTTTTATATGCTTTTGACGAATACTTTATGCGCCTATTGCCAAAATTTGAGCTATTTTGGCCTTTTAGTTATTTCGCGATAAAACTGCATAGTCGAGCACTTTGAGTTACCGAAGCACGTCAGTTGTCAGTTTTTGAAAAAAATCCTTCGTTTTATCACGAACTACTTATCTACTAACAGAAGAAATTTGGTTTTCTTAATTTCACATAAAGCTATCATGAGTTATCCTGACCACCACGAGGACACTTTTTGGGGGGTTTCAGGAAACCAGGTCCCACTGGCTGAATTTCCCAAATTTTTGGATGAAATGGTTTTTAAATATTCTTGAAATGTTGCTCTTTTGTGTGCTTAACATTTTGAATAAAATAGTTTATATATTAAATATATTTTTTTTTAATAGAGAAAACATCCTTTTTGGTTTTGAAACCCACGTAACTCCTTAAGCTCCATTGTATCGCATTTACCGATGGTACGGGGAAACTGTGGTAAAGTCGTACTGGTATTGACGGCCCCATATGCTTCTGGTTCTCTGGTGCACTGACGTTTTACTCAAGAATCTACACCAAGGTCTTAGAACCACCAGGGTCGATTTTATATATATATTTGTATGTGTATACGCACAATTTATTCCATACGGCTTCGAGTACGATGATTTGTTCTTCAATTCAGTACGAGGACACTATGGTATAAGGGTCTACTTCGTATACCTCTAGCTACCTACCGCAAGGACACCTATAGCGGTTTCTTTATCCATCCAGTGCTGTCGTGCATCATCAACTATATATAAATTTATATAAATTTCAACTATATATATATATAGTTCAAATATATATTAATTTATATATATATAGGGCGTCCTGTTATGAATGGATAATCCTACACCTATCGATAGGTAAAAAAGGCTAAAAATCATCTGCTGTTAGTTTTCCGCATGCCATTTCTACAAATAACAACTTTTTTTACCCGATTTCTTTAAATACTCTTGGTTATTTGTTTTATCCAGAAAAGTCTTTTTTTAACCTTAAATGTTGAGGTAACTTTATGAAAAAAGATCTCATGCATAATTTTCATACAAACCGATTCGAACATCTCACTTTGATAGCCGACGGTGTAAAAGAAAAGTGTACTGCGCATATCGTGCCGATTACTTTAAAAAGTTACACAGTTATTGTCGATTCTTATCATTTGTAGAAATGGCATGCAAAAAACCAACAGCAGATGATTTCTTTCAAAAAATAACATAAAGGAATTTAGGACATGATCTCACCTATCGACAGTTGCAGGATTATCCATTCACAACAAGACACCCTGTATATATGTGTATGTGTATGTGTGTGTGTATGTGCATATGAGCGTGGCAAAATGCAGCTACTGCGAACGTAGATCACGCATTTGGCACGGTAAAACATATCACACCCAACCCCGTATATACAACGCAAGGCGAACGTCGTTGTATCTCTTCGAGCTTCTCCGGATGCAACCGCAGCTAAGAAAGAAAGAGAGACATTCATGTAACTCTCTCTCTCTCTCTCTCTCTCTCTCTCTCTCTCTGCCCCTCCGTTCCTGACTCCTGTACCCTCTCTCTCTCTTTTTCTCGCTCCCTCTGTTCTTTTCCCTCTTGGTAGCCTTTGCCGACTCCGAGGACGTATTTTGTCACGCTACTGCAGTTCCTGCTCTCGGGTGCATATATTTATCGACAGCTAAAAGTCCGCAGGTCTTATCCGACTTAATTTACGCCGTGCGTGGAACGCTCGAAGCTATGCCACCTCTCATTTGTATCACTTAATAAATTTATACGTCGAATATTGCGGCCTTATTGGAACAATTAGTGGCGAAGACATATTTGGAAAAAAAATGCCCCCTTTGCCGCACTCGCGCGTTCCACACTAGAGATGTCCACAGCTCGATCGACAAACACATCGATTTTTTTTTGTTTCACGATGAGAAATTATTATTATAACGATAAGTGCAATTTAGAATGTATATATGCATGCATTGTGTGTGTATATATATATATATATATATATATATATATATATATATATATATATATATTTACAAATTATATGTAGATAAAATATATAATAAATAATCATTTATATATATATGCATATATATATATATATATATATATATATCGACTGAGGACCTCCCTGGTAGCGCATGGAGACCCTCAGGGCATCTCGAAGTCGTCGGTAGGCCGCCAGCATCACCGATCGAGAGCTTTGAGATATAGAAAGGGAACACCACCCGAGCAAATCTCGGTGCTACGGGTATTATCCCCGATTATATATGTAACGCCCACCGCAAACGTTCACCCATAACACAATCCACATATATAGATATATGGAAAACGTGATTTTAAAGACATCAGACTTCGAGGAGCGTCCTCGTAGACAATTGTACCCATACTCAACATCATGTGAACCCTTTGTTGAATTCACATACGAATAAGGGTATGAATATGCACATAAAAATCATCGCGAAGACTGTCCGGTCACCAAACCAACGATGGGTTTTGAAAATATTCAGGGCTGTCCACAAGTGGGTCAGGTGTGGTGATGGCAAATATTATATGGGTATTAATTCACTATATATTAAGGATGTTGAGTCCTTATGAAACGTGTTAATGTTAATTGTTCAATAAATAGCTTCTTAATTGTCGTGAAATTTTTACACGACCTCCTGAGTACTTCATGTAAAAACATACCAAATTTTCAGAATTCTATCATCATTACTTTAACCTCCTTAGGGGTTGAAATAAAAAATTATAAGAAAATTTGGTATGTTTTTGCATAAAGTATTTAAGAAGTCGTGTTAAAATTTCAGGACGATTAGGAAGCTCGTTATTAAAAAATTAGCATTTTGTTAAGAACAATTTTTAAAAGAAATAAAAAAAAATTATCAATAAACTTCGTTTTGTTTCCGTTGCTTTCAGTTTATTGTAGATATTACAAAATTCAGAGGTCACAAAAAAACTTATTGCAAAGTTACATCAGTTTCCATAAGACAACATTTAATTTGTGAATGTTAATTGTTCAATAACGAGCTTCCTAATTGTCGTGAACTTTTTACACGACCTCTGAAATACTTCATACCAAAACGTCCCAAATTTTCAGAACTTTATTATCATTTGCGATTTGGGACTCAACATCCTTAAATCATTAACCCGCCGTTGACTACCTGCATCGGCTACCTATGTCAATACCATAATCAAATATAACGATATAGGCATAGGTAGCCGACGGAGGGTTAAGTATGAAATGTCCGATTTCCAGCTTCTCAACCTGAATGGTTTCAAATATTGTTGTAACGGTAGTTACACCTTGCTGCGAATCCACGCTTATGTTAAGTAGAAATATATCCTCTTCCACTGCAGATTCCAGCTCATTATGCTTCTTGCTCCCAAGTCACCCACGTGGTTTATTTTAAGGAGGTACGATCATTACTACGAATCCAACTTTCGGATTTGAAATTTTTATATGATTTTGACGAATATTTTTTGCGCCTATTGCCAAAATTTGAGCTATTTTGACCGTTTAGTTTTTTCCCAATGAAACTGCAAAGTCGAGCACTTTGAGTTACCGTAGCACGTCGTCTTATGGAGACGGTCAACCGGAAGTGCGGTGATCGTGGTTTTTCTGCTCACGTATCCAACTAAACCCGTTGGAAAACTGAAATTCGATAGATTAGATATAATAGATATTGTAAAAAATAAGAAAATCAATCTTCACCGTGTAGTTAAAGCCTTACATTACAAGAAAGTTTCAATTTCCGGTTGAAAATGGTCAGAACGACGAAATAGCACCCACAGACTTAGCAATGTCGCGAGTAACAGCTGATGCGTTTGGCGAACATAACCCAGCTTTGTTTTGAAATTAATTTGAATAGAAGCCGCCACAAAATATGCAAACAACAATTTATGGAGTTTTATCATTTATCACTCATCGCTAATATGTATAATTATATTCTGCCTATCGTCTTAATTCCGCTGAGGTAATTGAAGCCTATTAAAATAGGCTTGAATTTTATTACGTTAATATTATTACGGAAATTACTACCGAGTTTTTGACAATCTAATTTTTAAGTATTTATTTGTTCACGTGCAATAAATTCATCATTTGGGACACTATAATCGATAATACGAATAATCAGCATAAGTAAACATCAATGAGAGCTGCTGTGGGTAAAATAAATTTAGACTCTTTTTTGACCCCGTGGAAGTGATCGTACCTCCTTAAAGATCAAAATCGTCATTTCGGAACTTCTGAAACTATTGACGTACTGTACGTTCATTAGCCGCATCCTTGACGAAACACTTGACATTTCGGGTTGTCCAAACTGCATTTGTTCCACGACGGAACTCACATTTGAAAAGAACGTGAATTTTTTACTTATCCATGATTTACAAAATCTAGTCTGCAGAAAACAGTTCGACAGATAATAACAAACGAAAAATGGAGTCTGAAAGCCTGACGACGTATCTGCACAATAAAAAAAAAACAAAAACTGTCGAAGTGAAATATTAGAAATATCAGATATGAAACTTGGTACTTGAGGTAATCGGACATTTCATACTCAAGGAGTTTCGGGACAATTGACAATTCGTTACCCTTTGATTCATATTTATACAGCAATTTCTTTGTCATATACTGAATGCACCCTCGAAATGTTTATTCGATCCTCTACACCGTTTCTATACAGTTTACATTTGAAGAAAATCTGTTTAACACAATGTGATGCCTAACTGTCATAATGTAATGGAAGGCGAAATTGTATAATGTAGTGCGTGATTTGACAGTTTCTTACTCAGTCCATTATGACAATGTCGTCATCAGTTTCATAATGTACTGAGGGATTTGACAGTTTCTCACTCAGTCCATTATGACAATTTCGTCATCAGTGTCATAATGTACTGAGTAATTTGACAGTTTCTCACTCAGTCCATTATGACAACTTCGTCATCAATGTCATAATGTACTGATTGATTTGACAGTTTCTCACTCAGTTCTTATGATAATTTCGTCATTAATTTCATTGATTTAATAGTTTTTCACAACATTTTCAATATTTTTTGCACACTATTTCATGCGTAAAACTGCCATTTGGCGATGAGCATAATGTTAACGAGTGTTTCTTCAATTGTGAATATTACAGAAACGGTGTAGACGCTCGATAAAAAATTTGAAGGGTGCATTCAGTATACGACAAAAAAAATTGTGGTATAAATTATAATCAAAGGGTAACATATCGTCAATTGTCCCGAAACTCCCTACCGACCTAATGTATACATTGTCTGTGCCACTTCTTTTTTCGGGATACATCATTTGATGCCAAACCTCCGCCCATGTTTCATTTATCGTGAGAGACTTCCAGGATTATCTCCTCGTCTCTTTCTCTCTCTCTTTCTCGTTTGTGCCCCAATCTCGGTGCAACTACACTTTGCCAGCCTGCACCCCTATTCCCATCGATCTTTGCATCGCTCTCGCCGATCCCCGGACATCGCGCGTCTCATTACGATCGAGAAGTAATTCCTCTGTTGAAATTTCTCCACTCGACAACAGTTGTAAATTATTTGCGAACCGTTTGCTTTTCTTTTCCACAGTTCATATTAATCACTGACATTGATTATCGACGAGTGGATTTTGAATTTTGTCATATTCGATTCGCTCTGAAGCTATTGAGTGTTTGGGTTCAATGAACACACGTGAGTTTGGACAAATTATTTCGCTTACAGACTTGAGGAATAGAGAGATAGATTCCTTTTTTGATAGCGCTTCGAAGAGAAAGAGAGAGAGAGAGAGAGAGAGAGAGAGAGAGAGAGAGAGAGAGAGAAAACATGACAAGCTTGGACCGACACCTACACAACATAACTGTGCGCTGGATAATTGTTTGACGAGCTACGCGTGTTAGGCCTGAGCCCATACACCCCGAGCCTCGAATACTTCATTCCTTCGTTATGGCGACCCAACACACACACACACACACACACACACACACCTCTTTTTAATCCTTTGAAATAAATTCGCGGCGAAAATAACCCGGAGAACTTCTTTATCTCGTTACAAATGTCATCGTCCGATCTTCCTCGGCACTTTTTCCTCATCCGTCCTCGGTTACTCGTTGTTCTCGCTTCTTTTTCTTTTGCTTCTCTAGATTTTTTCGTTCTCCTCCTCTCCGCGCCCTCTGCCATTTCGTTCACAATCCGCAAATATTTCTCCCCCGTGACCTTTTCAATACCGAATTATTCGGTCATGTGCCTCGTGAATGGTACGCTATATGGAGGATCGCGTGGACGTGTGCGAGGGTAGATTGTACTGTTACGTCGCGTACATTCACTCTGGAATAATATAAATTCTTAAGCATCAACGTGACCGTCTCCTTCTCGCTCTCACATAGTACCCCCCTCTCTCTCTCTCTCTCCCTCTCTCTCTCTCTCGTACGAGAGTTTTCGATCTCCTGCGCGCAAGGCGGTCAGGAAGGATCGCAAAATCCTTCGCCTTGCGATCCATCAGCCCACACGCTACCGCGCGCTCTCTGCCGATGTGTGCACAAAGATCTCCGTACGCGAAGACACCTTGATTGACGTGAGGGTATGTAACAAAAGTTCTCTTTTCCTACACCGCCCCCACCCCTGTGTCTTCTCTTCTGCACGCCTCGTGGGGCACACGACGATCAAACCAACTCGAGAATTTATAAGCAATTTAATCGAGTGTGCGTACGCGCCCGCACGATGACACATTTGGCCCAATGACGCATCGAAAAAAATCCGGACCACGAATTCGTGTCGCATAAACCGAGCACAGTATTGAACTCGGTGTATTGCCGACGAATAATTCATCAGCACGAAATTCAAGTGCGCAGCTTGAATCGTTAGGCTGAGCCACAGTTCTCTTTTTTCAAACAAATTTGCACAAGTTGTTGCATAACATTGCTTTTTTATGGCTGTTGCAGCTTTTTTGTATGATTAAGGTTTTCTTATGATGAGATTGAAATTGAGGAGGTATCCCCCTCTGGAACCTTCGCAAATGGTTTTTTTCGGATATTGTTATAGGGTGAACTTTCAAGAATATTTTGAGACAAACCGGACCCTCAAATTCTAAAAGTTGACGAAGTTACTAAGAGTGAACTTTCAAGAATATTTTGAGACAAACCGGACCCTCAAATTCTAAAAGTTGACGAAGTTACACCTCTTTTAGTGGAACAGTGTGCGTGAGGAGAGTGGACATCAAAGCACAAGACACTCAGGAGAGGCCCGAACTGCCCGCAGATTGCATAGCTGAGATGTGCAACGCCATCTCGAGGATGAGGAAGGATACTTATATTGTGGCGGAATCGCTGACCAGGAGGCGTACATAAATTACGTAACGAAAAATTTCCCAATTTTTAACCCCACCCCCGTAACAAAAGCGTAACGCCTGGCCTGAAGACCTCCCCCCCTATTCCGTTACGTAACGGGTGCTTTGTCGCCAATAATTGCTTTTTTCAATGAAATAACTAATTATGGAAGGATCGGGCTTATACTCATTTTATGAAGTATATATTCATCTAGTTTTATACCAATTTTTATGATTTGTTTTTAACTAGCCCGGATTTGGCGGCGAAAAAAAATTCTCCTCATTATCCCATCGATATCTTTATGAAAGGTTATCTGTAAATAAAAAGTCAACAATTTATCGATATCTATACAAATGTAGCTATCGTTATGCGTAGCCGTTTTTTTATTTTGGTTTTTTTTACAAAATACCGACAGTTTGGATATTTTTTTCTATCTTCAAGGGCCTTTTTTGTATTCACATTAAGCAATTTTAAAAAATAGTAATGATCAGCATTTAAAAAGTCGGCTACGTACAGCCTTAGTCACTGCGATTACAAAAATGTTTTTAAAAAATTGAAAACCGGTTGATAAGTTTTTGAGTATTCGCTGAGACAAGGTCGGAAAAAGTTTTCGTTTCGTTTTTCTTGATATAATGTTATGTTTTTTTCAATAGAATATTGATACATTAGAGTATCAAGTCGCAGGCATTATGACGATTTTTCATCTTTATTATATTTCTCAAAATAATGAGAGCTTGCACTTCATCTATTCTGAACGATGAGTTAAAAATTTTTTAAACTTGAACATGCAGACGTTTTGCTATTTCTAGCAGTTCTAAAATCGTGACGTAACGCAAGCCTCGACCCCCCCCCCCCCTCCCGAGTACGCAGACCGTAACGTCAGGCCGAAATCCCGCCTCCCCCCCTCAATTGCGTTACGTAATTTATGTACGCTCCGCTAGCGATAAGACGACGATATTTCACAAGATCGTGCAAAATATGCACCAAAACTTTGAACGCCATTATTTCGAAACTACATGTCTTGACAGGGCGGGATTGTTATCTCGAGTAACTTTCACACTATTGACTTGAATTTGCACAGTTAGCGTTCAAACAGTAGTCATTTTCGATTCATGATCGCATTTTTTAATTGGATGAACCATTTGTTAATAACAATGACTTCAGCATGCTGTTTTTCGAGAGAAAAATTACGTTTTCTTTGGAGAAGCTGTCATGTTTCGTTTTTTTTCGAAATTTCGAAAGGTGGAACGTGAGCCCATAGCCAGTTGGATATATTTGGAGAAATTTTTTTTTTCGTTTCAGATTACATTTGAGCCCGGTAGAAAACCCGCCGTTTCAGGCCTCGCCGCTGAAGAATTGCAACGTTAAGTGCGGCACCACGAACACTTTGAAAGATTTTCTTCCGAAAAAAATTGCATGTTAACCACAAACATGTGTACAACATGCGGGGAAAACATTCATTTATTCCAACCATTGTGTATTTTCAGCTGTCATTTGTGTAAATGTAATAATATCGTCATCAAGAAAAGTCCTGGCCAAACTATGAAGGCCAGTGTCAAGAATCGTTGACCGGAATTTCAAAATATTAATTAATTGTCAAGTCATACAACTTTAAACTATAACAGTTAATTTTCAGTATGAAACAAATAGGGACAAAATTATCCAGTGCTAACCACTCCAGACTTGAGTTAGGAAGCACAATTTTAGGATGAATTTTTTTGTACACCGAATTGTATGATTTGAATAAGCAATACAGAACATTTTCTTCCATATGCATATATATATATATATATATATATATATATATATATATATATTCATTTATTTATTCTTCGACTTTAATTAAATAATAAATTACATCATTAATCATTATTCGATTTACTGACGATTTTCACTCGCCGGAATACTACTTTTTTCAATCTTCTCGTCTTTGTTTTGACCTTCGATATATATATATATATATATATATGATGTAAGGGCATGTCGAAAAAAAATATTTGCCTCTACCCCTTTACGCAACGCATCTGCCCGTATCGAAGCCAAAAATAAAAAAAATTTCAAAATAGCTGTCATACCAATGTAACATTTGACCGAGTGAAAATCGTCAAATAATTCGTTAATGCTCCTCGTTCGTTTAATTATTGCTCGGTTATGAATCGATAAAACGATTTTTTCGCGGTATCGAAGGTACGATATCGCGTGCATGAAACGTTAAGTGGCATGAAGAGTGCAGACGAACGGCGAAGGGGGAGAGAGAAAGAGAGGGAGAATTTGCCCTGTTGGGATCGTGTCTCGCCCGCGAAATGAACGTTTAATGGAATAACGCTCCGGAGGTTTTACTCTGTCGTCTCGAGTGCATATGCTCCTCTGGGGAGGGGAAGGGCGCGTGTATGCCACTCTCGCGGCTTGTATTAAAGAGCCTCCCTTTCTTTTCGAGCTTTAGTATCATTGGCGGCAAATTAAAAGCGGAGCCTCAAAGCGACCGAACAAAATTGAAAGCCGCGACTCCAGTCTCTCTCTATCTCTCTCTCGCTTCGCCTTTCTTCCTCCCTGTCTCTATCGCCCTCCTTCCTTCAGAGAGAGAGAGAGAGAGAGAAAGAGGGAGCGAGGGTCATTTCTACTTCTCTTCTCCGGGTCATTTCTACTCCGCTACAGTTTTCGAAGTACCAACGCGCTCTCGCGCTGCCACCATCCTGTGGAAATAAATCGAGGCACGCAAACTAATTCCTTTATCGACTTCGAACTGCCAATGATACTTCTTATCGCCCCTCACCAATAAAGAACACACTTCGGTGCGGCTCGAATTATTTTTCCTACTCTTCAAGAATAAATTCGCAGTTATGGACCTGCACAATTTTTTTTAAATAAAACGTGGCCATGACATTATTTTTTCGGTATGCTTGCTACCTTTTGATCAAATTTGACCAAATTATTACGTTGTTTCTAAAATCATTATGGTTCAAGAAAAAGAGGTTTGATCATTTTTTATAGCAAAAAATGTTAAGAATTTATTTATAGAAAAACATGTTGAATTGCGAAAATTGGTAAAAATGTTTAACATTTTCTTGTAGCAAAAAAGATGTTGCAATTTTTTAGAGCAAAAAAATGTCAACATTTTTTTATCGCAACAAAATGTTATTTTTTTGTTGTATAGCAAAAAAAGAGATTTTTTTTATAGGAAGAACCCGAACAACTCAAACGCCCTTTTTATTTTAAAAATCTGCAATAATTCCCGAATACAGCCCTCGGTGTATACTTTTTAGTAATATTATTACGGTTTCTATAAAATCATTATAGAGGTTTTATTTTTTATAGAAAGCAAAGGTTTTTATTTTTTATAGAGAAAAAACTTTTTTTTTATAGAACAATAAGGTTTTTATTTTTTTGTACAGAAAGAGGTTTTTTCAATATTTATACAATAAAGCGGTTTTCATTTTTCATTTTTCTAATGGAAATACGAAGGTTTTTATCTTTAATTATTTACAGAATTTTTTTATTATTTTTTACTTTTTTTGTATAAAAAATCGTTTTTATTTCTATTATTGTTGTATAGCAAAAAAGAAGTTATTCTTTTATTTCTCTCTTGTGTATGTACTTTCCTCGCGATTATTTATTGCTTAACCGTGGCCTTCATAACGATAACACGAGTAGAGAAAATTGCGAGAAAAGTATATACGCAAAAGAAAAAAAAACCTCTGTAACGGGAAAATTGGAAAAAGTATTTTAAAATAGTTTTTTTTCGAAAACTCAAAAAGATCGTAGAACATACATGATGGTATCAATGCGAGACATGTAGATTTTCCTTTTGCACGTCACGTTTCGGGCCACCCTGTATATATATCTATACAAACATATATATATTGCACGAGTAGCAAAATGCATACGGAAGTTCTAAAGCCCATCAGCTGGCTCGCGCTTTGACTGTGTGCATCAAAACCCCGTTACCGCGCGCACGGGTTTATTCTCATGAGACGATGTATCGGCGAGCCTACTCTCTCGGAAGTTCGAATTGGAAGCCTCTCTCTCTCTCTCTCTCTCTCTCTCTCTCTCTCTCTCTCTCTCTCTCTCTCTTCCTCGCAACCTCCGATATTGCGTGTTAATTTTAAATACGCGCATCTTGACCCGACCCAGTGACTTCGCAGGGATTCTCGCGTGAGCTCTTTCGCTCTCATCCTTTACGAGGAAAAGAAAGATTGTAATAAGCGATGGGAATCCACATGTTCGGTACACGATGGGTACGCAAGAGGGGGCGCACGGAAAACATCTGCTTTGGGAGACGATCCACCGTGGACATATAGTTATCGAGCTGCTGTTCGATATTATATTATACTATATTATATTACATATATATATATATATGTATATATATATATATATATATATATATATATATATATATTAAATTAAATATCTAATATAATTTATATATATATATTTTTTTTTTTATTCATTTATATGTATATAATTCATAACATATATATATAAATTAATAAAATAATATATATTAAATTGAATATATGTATAAAGATATCTCGATGCATAAAATATCGAACATGTATTTACATATATGTTCGATACGATATTTTTAGGAATATGCAACTTTGCATTATAATTTGCAATCATAATTGTACAATTCAGCACACACTTACATGTACAATACATATATAAGTGTGTCCCAATATTCTTCAGTGCAAAAATTTGCCCTTAAGATATATATACATATATATATACAATGTATATATATATATATATATATATATATATATATATATATATATGCCCTTAAGATTTTCAATTCAATTCAATTTCAATTTGCCCTTAAGATATATATTAATGTATATATATATATATATATATATATATATACATTAATATATATCTTAAGGGCAAATTTTTAGGGTGGCACAAATATAAGCTATATTTTTTCCCCTTTTTTCACCGTCCAATTAACTTCTTTAGAGAAAAAAAAATTGTCGCATATGCTGCGTGCGGTCAAACGATATTTAGAGGTCGCTCAAGCCTCTCGAAGATTCAAATTATTATTTAAAGTTCGATTTTTTTTCATCCTCTTCTCGCTCATGAATTTTACGCTTCATAATTTTTAAATTAACCTCGCGAAAACTCTTGGTGGCCAATGAATATTTAGTGATCGCTCAAGAGCTTCGAAATTTCCAATTTTCGCCATCGATTCAATTTTCGGGATATATACTGAAGGTCCATACCAAATTTGAAGTCAAGCTGTGGTATAGAACTCTAGATTTTATTATACTTGCGTTATATTAATCGGGCATTCCTGCCTGGTAAAGTGTGTCTTTTTTTACTTCAAAATGATGATTTTCGGAAACTTGTGCTTCCCTGTGAGCAGCTTTAGATTCCTTGGAAGCTCCTGAAATTCGTAGCTTCGGGTCGATCTTATTCTGGCCTCATTCCAGATCGATATTGCAATGCAAATATTGGGAATTTCGAAATTCCCCTTTAGGTTGTACAAGAGATTCTATACTTCCAGAAAATAAAAAAAAATCGATTTTTTTCAAATTTCTACACTAGAATGCTGCCTTCACCCTGCGACTGCCAACTTCTGCCACGAACCTCTGACTGCATATGGGGTCGATCGGACCCCAGGCATTCTTCAGATCGTTGTGAACTTCACAAAATTTATTTGTAAATTTGTCAACTTCACAGAATTCATTTGTAAAGAAAAACAAAAATTAAGCGTCCAAACCTTCAATTAAAGTGGGAGATGCTTTAAAAAAATACGTACTTGCATAAAAAGATAAATTTTTTAATATTTAAAAAAATCCTTCGAGGTTTTTAAACAAAGATTGCAGATACGGAAAAAAAAATAGAGGTTTGAATTTGAGGGTTTTCGGGATAGCGAAAAATGGACAAAAATCGACTGTTTCAGCACGTTAAGTGTTGAGACCGTATATTTTGCGCGTACCATTTTTCGCTACAGTCGGTTGAAAAAAATGGGGGTCAAAACGACCCAGTGTGCCATCGAAGGGTTAAAAGTCATATTTTCCGCAGTCGCGAAATCTCTCAAAAAAAAAACCACTTTATTATTGTCACCCTGTACATGCAGCCATATTTTTGTGTACGTATGCACATTTGTGTATTTTCAATGAGAATTATCTACAGGAACTTGGCCTCCCGACATTTGATTTACGACTCATTACGGCTATACACAGAATCGCCGGATTCATCGTTTCACCCCGTGCATTGGCTCTGCACTTGTCGAAGTAACGGGGCATGCGATATTATATATTCTGCCCCTCCACTCATACGCGGTGTATTCATTCAGTCGCGGGGCAATGCACATAGGGATACCTACGGTAATCGCGCGTACAAGAAGCCTGGCTAATACATATAATATCGCAGGACCGTGGCCACTCGTGTGTACGTGCATATTTTACTCGGTGCATGTATAGGCACATGTAGATGAATACTCCTCATCCGCGTTAGCTTCGGGCGAATCGTATACGGACCGTGGAATCAATACGTAAGATTTATCGAAAAAAAACAAAGTTGCTCTCGGATGTTTACACCGTCTGAGGCGTGAGACTTTTACGAGGGATTTCGTAGTCGCGAACGGACCCGTCGTTTCGACGGCTAAGTATCCGTCTTTTTGTTATGACGGATCTGCGGGGGCAAAAAAGCCGGTCGTTTTTCTAATTGCGTTTCTTTAAGGGGCTATACCAGTGTGAACGCTGAAAATTTGGGTGATTTTCGGGAATTTTTTGGAAGAAAAGTACTCAATTAAATGGTTCGGAAAATTAAGAATATATTTGGCTATATTTGGCCTGTATTACATAATTTTTTCATAGAAAAATATTGAGATCCAAGCGACTTATGCGCTGCCTTCGGAGACGCCAAAATAAAAGTTCCTCCACTGATGACATGATTCCGGCGAAGTGAGTAGCTGAAACCGAAAAAGGAAAAAATGTCGTTAAACGGGAAGGTATTGCCTGTACAATGACGTAGGATTTTCGAAAAATATCAAAATCTAACAAAATGGCGTAGTTATGAAGAAAAAGTCTGTTTTCTTGCCTATAAAATGGTCGTTTTTTTCAATGCCAAATCGGCAATTTTCATCCAATCAAAAATATCCTACGTCATTGTAGAGTGAATATATACAAGAGTACTCAGTTCGAATTTCAAGTCAATCGGATAATTGCTCTTTGAGTTACAATGTCAGCAAATTTTTTTAATCTCATTTCGAGAAAAACCCGCTTGAAGAATTAAGCCATTCGGGGAGTATTAGAGATACGGCCTTGAACTTTTTACAGGATATTCTTGAAAGTATAAACTGTCGAAAAAGGCAAAAAAATCGATTTTTTTAAAGTGTCACACTGGTATGGTCCCTTAGTAAGGTTATCGGGATTCAGGGTTGAGATTTTATGCACAATTGACACATCGTCATGCCACAATCGAGTTTTCTTAAAATAAAATAAAAAAGAAAACGTACTTTTAGTATAATAATGAAACATTCGTGTGACCGGATACTTTTTTCGAAATTTCAAAATTACGAAAATGGCAATCCGTGGGAAAAAAGTTCAATTTTCGTGAAAAAAAACCAAGTTTGATAAATGTTTAACAACAAATCGATGAACATATCAAAAACCTAACCAGTCGTACGATGGAAAATGTTAGAAACTATGCTTTGTCCGGAGTTGAAGTAAGTCAGATTATTTGATTTTCAGATCCACCATAGTTTCAAAAAAAAAACGCAACATTAAAGCCTTAGCGGAGTGGGTGATCTGACCCTCCACAAAAATTGTCATAACTCAGTCAATTTTTGGATTTTTTTACAAAATCCTTGTCGAAAATCAAAGTCAAAACCCTATGCTACAAAACAGGACAATGAAAAAAGTTATTTCCAAAACTTGAAGCTCACGCACACCACTTGATAACATATTTGACCCAAGACTTCGTGCGTCGTCGTACGAAATCGCGAAAAGCAGCTGCAGTTCTAATCTCGACGAGCTTATCGCAGATCCGATCTTCACTGAACGTAATCATTGGTCGTGTACTTCCGTCTTTACCGTTTAAAGATGAAATTCATGTGTTTTTGTCAGAGGCCACGAACCCCATTCAACGTAGATTATCATCGGAGCTATTCTTTTATTATCGTTCTTTTTTCTTCACTTTTTTCACCCTAGCGCACTTTCTTCGGGCTCATTTGACCAGAAAATGCTTGCATGAAAATTACAAAGATTACAGCGAGAGGAGATCCTCTCCTGAGGATATAAATCTGTGGAAACGCGCTCCCTCAGTTTCTGTCAAGGGTGCCGAGACAGGGGCGAGATAGAGCACACATGTATATTGGCAAATGCATAGAAAGTATATTTTCAACCCGTTATATTTATGTTACGATAACTAGCAGCCCACCCGATGTTTTTAAAAGACGATCCTCAAACTTTTTCAAACGAATCGTTCATTTTGGAGACAACAAGGTCCTTGAAATGTCCTTTACGTAAGTGGGCTTTTATTCACCCAAGGGGATTTTGCAGACGTTGGGGTTGGTGCAATGTTGAGTATGGGGACAGTGGACAACTCTGGGGACGGTTCTCAAAGTCGAATATCTTAAAAATCAACTTTCCTTGTATGTATGCAACTCTAGATGTATGTTGATGTACATGGTATGAGATATATATATAAGTGTTACAGAGAAACTGGTTCTCTGATCCAGATTACGGAGTCGCGCGAGAGTTCTATGAAGCTCAAGATCCGCCGATCGGGAGTAACGATCTACGACGATCGAAATGAAAGATGCTTTCTCTCTCTCTCTCTCTCTCTCTCTCTCTCTCTCTCTCTCTCTCTCTCTCTCTCTCTCTCTCTCTCTCTCTCTGTCTACTCCCGAAGGCAGAACGACGCCGAGTTCGATGACTAGTATCAGCCCTTCTGCGATCATACGCATGGGGAATTTCTCGCCAAATCAATAGACAATAATATCTTCTCACCTTTAATTTAATTTTCCCAATGAAATTAAAGAAATGAGACGAGGGGGAGAAATCAAATGGCAATGTTTCCTTTATTTCTCTAAGGACTAAAGCCACTCCAGCTCTTTAAAAAAATACCAATTTTATGAATTTCTTCATCGAGTACAATGAAAGCACTAAAAATTGAAAAACTTTATTATGCATTTTTTCAACAAGTGCAATGAAAGCAGTAAACACTGGAAAACTTTATTATGCATTTTTTCAACGAGTACAACGAAAGCAGAAAAAATTGGAAAACTTTATTACGCATAGTAATAAGTGCAGAAAAATCGTTTTTGTAAATTTTCAATTGAATATGTCGGCGTCAGAGTCCGAGACCACAGAGTACCTCTTGTGCAAAGTGTCCCACGGCCGTAAGATTTCTCCTGAAATTTGTAACCTAAGACAAAAACCAACAAAATCTTTTAAATGGAGATGAAAAGTTATAGAACTGAGGGCGGAAATTAGAAAATTCTCTTTTTCACAAAGATAGTGCAGATTTGTATAAAAACTTTCAATTTTGAGCAGAAGATCACATGAGTAATTGTTTGAAAAAAAAAATCAACAGACAATCTCAAATTCCGCACGCATTTCCACGGAGAATGCATCTGCGAAGATGTCTTCGAAATTTCAGGCCCGGGTTGAAATTCCGAACTTTGAATGCTCCGACGGTGTAAAATTCCTAATTTTAATGTTCCGAAATCACAAGTTTCGCAAAGATGATGCCAGCGAAAGTCTACACAGTTGACTGTAAATGATGTACAACGTATAACACGGTCCAGACAAATTTCAAAATTGACGTAAAATGACTCCTTAATAAATAAATAAATCCTGAAATAATTCGTGATTCTATTGAAAATTTTTAAATTTTTAAAAATTTCGTAGCCAAATTATTTCGACGGTGTTCAGATTTTCGGAGTTTTGGTCTTTCGGGTAAAATTCTTTCAGAGTTTTGATATTTCGGGATAGTATTCTTTCGGAGTTCGGCGTTCTGATCACTCAAAGTTCGGAATTTCGACCCGGCCCCGAAATTTCAAGTGAATCGGTGCATATTTGACTGAGTTACGTTTCCGGCCATTTAAAGAAATAAGATTTTTTTCAAACGCGTTCAAAGTTTCACCTAACATTAAGCAATAGAAATGGTCACTTAACCTTTAATCTGCAATGCCAGCACCAGACCTTCCAGATTAAGATTGCCCTGTTACTCTTTTTTCTTGAAATTTTTTTAATCCCCCAGTAGTTTCACCCGATAACTTGATATTCCCCAATTTAAAAAATCAGTATCTTCCCCTACACCTCGAAATATACGGTCCATTCGTTTTCCCTGGCAATTTCCAAAATCCGAAGACAAAAAAACATTTTTTTCGCCCATCAATTGATTTTCCTCATTTTCATTTCCTGGTTTTTGCAAGGTCAAATTTTTTGCAAAATCTTCGAATTTTTATCTTGCGTCACTTGGCATGGATGCAACCACTGGGAGCTTCGAATGAAGGATCAAAGTGCCAGGATGTTCGCGAGTCACTGTAACAGCCCCGGGTACATTTCTGTGCACTCGTCGGGCGATCCGGGCGTCTTCGTTGATCATCCTTGCACCGTTGGCGCACGCACTACGCAGCACGACTACGCGCAGTCGCGTATATGTGCATAATCGCGATAGCCACGTGGGCATGTGTGAGCGCGTGCACGTGGAAAATGTATTATAATGTGTAATAGAGGCGCACGCGCTCTGATCTACGATCTTGAGACCGGTCTATAGATCATCGCGGGGTGAACCGCAAAGTACAGGCGGCTCGTGGAGCCCCCGAGAGAGTGAGAGAGAGTGAGGCAGCAGCAGAAGACTCCACGGTCTTCACCGATTCGAGCCATACGATCATGGACAAGAGAATGCATGGACGCGGGAAAAGGTGTCTCAAAATGACCTGACATTTTAAATCGCGCGCCATTTTTTTCGTGGCGAACATAGAGTACTCATCTTCCACAACTGGCATCAGGAATTATTGAGCTTTAGTCATAGAGAATCATACGATCAAGCAAGGCATGGAAATTGTTATTTGCTGCATTGTTACTGCATAGTTACTGCAGACGATGTTTCATGGTCGTGTTATCTCGCGCCGCGGTGATGCAAATTGGCCACCAAGATCGTGCGATTCGACACCATTGGACTTCTTTCTTCGGGGTTTGCTGAAAGGAAAAGTATATGCCAATGATCCACAGACCATTCCGGAGCTCAAGGAAGCAATTGGACGCAATCGGGCCAAAATGTTGTTGAAAATTTCGTCAAAAGAGGGAACGTTTGCAAAGAGGGACGAGCCGGAAATTTATCGGATATTGTGTTCCACACATAACCTCCATGATTGTAACTTGTATTAAAATTAAAATATCCGTACTTTTCAAATAAATAATACGTTTTATTAAGAAATTAAAATGTCAGGTCATTTTGAGACAGCCCATAGAGTGCGCATACAATAAAGCTATCCAGTCTCTATCTCTGTCTACCTCTGTCTCTGATCTCCTCGTGGTCCGTACACACCTCTCGTGCAATTTACCTTGCCGGGCAACTATCACCAGCAGCAAGAATCCCAGATAGATATGCTGATGGCGCGCTGAGGACTTCACCAGGCCGAGCTGGATCTCCGCGAAGACGGACAAAGACCAAGGCGACATCGGAGCTTCTCTCTTCCTACCCCTGGCTTCCTCTCGAGCTGTCATTCTCTCTCTCTCTGTCTCTCTCTCTCTCTCTCTCTCTCCCTTCCTCTCTCTCTCACTCCCTCCCACTTTTTATCTTCTCCTCCTTATCTCCACATATGTGTATCTTCTTCAAGAGATGGACCAACTTCAAACTTGGCAGCTGAGATCCGTCCAAGTTGGCGACCTCGACACTCGTTCGAGTGAATGGGGGCGAGAGAGAGGAGGCGAGAGAAAGAGAAACGTTGGTACCGAATGAGATTCAGAGATCCTGCCTCGAGGTCACCATGGAATCCTTTCGTCACAAGGACGATGGCGACCGTCAGGAGTGCGGTCACAGAAACGGGGAGTCTGCAGCCGTTGCCGGATAAATAATAGCTGAAATTCAGCAAATTTATGTAGGTTGATACTTTCATCACCTGCAGGAATATACCGGCGGCCCATTCGTGCAAATCCAGACCCGATGTCACCATGCGCCTTGTTCTTTAGCAGGCTGGACGAAAATAATATTTTGATGTTGCCGTCGTTGGGATGCTGTGGAAGTTCTTTTGGATTGTGGCATCTCTTCGTATTTGTTGTTACGCAAATGGTTTTTCGAATGTTTGGTTTAGGGTTATTCAATAAGTATTGGGTTGAAAATCGCTATCTTCGTTGTAGAAAATAATTGAGACAAATGACCGAAGATAACATTAAGTAGTATCTTTTGGGTAGTACTTTCAAGCAACCGACAATAACTGCTAAGGTCGCCGCAACCGCTTGGACCAATACTCGGATGGGTGACTGCTTAGCCGCGCATCGACTGCGCCGATCAATGGAACTGGACATGCTGGTGCAGAAATTGTCGAAGGGAGCTAATTAGATTCCCATAATTGTCCCTACTTCCTGATGGGGATCCAATAGGTCATCACATTGGATCTCCATACTAAACGTCACACTCGTACAATGGATTATAAGTAGGATTCTCCATTGGAATCCAATATACGAATCCAATTTGAATCTCAAAGGATTCCCACATTATCGAACATAATCCGACACGATTCTTGATGGATACCATCGCATTCTGTATGTCGATTTTTCTAAGCAAAATAGATGTACAACATGTTTTTTAAACATATCGATGTACGAAATGAGTGGATCTTAAAGAAAGTAAAAATTTTATCTCAAAGAAGTATTTAAAAAAATATATGTTGAGCATCGATTTGAATCACGTCACTGAAAATCCACTGTAATTATCGTTTGCAATTGATTTTACTGCACTTTGTCGTAATATAGGGGGTCTCAAAATGGCCTGACATTTTTATTTATCAATAAAACGTATCATTTATTTGAAAAATACGAGTATTTTCATTTTAATATGAGGTACAAACATGGAGGTTATGTGTGGAACACAATGTCCGATAAATGGCCGCTTCGTCCTTCTATGCAAACGTCCACTCTTTTGACGAAATTTTCAACAACATTTTGGCATAATTGCGGACTAATTTCTTTAATGGTGCGTTCAATTGCTTCCTTGAGATCCGGAATGGTCTGTGGATCATTGGCATTCCCGTTTCCTTTCTGAAAACTCCAAAGAAAGAAACAACCATGAAACTTCGTCTGCAATAACTATACAGTAACAATGCGGCAAATAACAATTTTTATGGATTGCTGGATCGTGCAATTCTCCGTTACTAAACCTCAATACTTCCTGATGCCAGCTGTCAAAGATCAGTACTGTATGTTCGTCACAAAAAAAATGACGCGCAATTAAAAATGTCAGGTCATTTTGAGACGTTTTGAGATGTTTGAGATTTAGGGACTCCCTAACGAATTTCTGCACGGGTAGTCGAGTGACACATGAGGTGGAAGTGAAAGGTCGTCAAAGCCCGCAAGGCAATACAAGAGATAAAATTGCATCAATGAAGTGGAGTTTTTACCGATACGTGAGAAATTCCGTTGACTGGCACGTTCCTACAAAGTCCTGCTCGAGATGAAAGTCCGTTCTTTAGGGCTTCGCACGGCCACTCGTTCGAACAAAGAAACGTTCGACGAGGCGAGAACTCGAAAGGATTCTCACACTTCTTGACGACTTCCGGTCAACTCACTGCGGTATCGATGCAAATGACCTTCGAGCATACACCTGCATATAAACACGTACGTGGCTGCATATCTAGACTTTTAAAGCGAACCGCGTGGCAGGCGTAGAATTTATTAATTGGTATCGAATTGGTATTCGATTATGCACATTTTTAACCGCGTACCGAGAAATCCCGAACAGGAAACAGCTCTCATTGTTGAGCTCGAACAATTATTGAAATATTTGAGGCAACGCTTGGGCGACGTCGAGGCTTCGCAATCTTGTCGCCATGTCGAGAGCCACTAATGAGCCTCGATTCCCTCGTTATCGCGTTCCAACAATACCATTTTTTTCTCTTCCAAACTCTCGCAACTACCGCTAATAGAACGAAATAACAAAGTATCGATATGTTAGCGAGACAGAAAAAAATGGCGTTTTCCGAGAAAAAAATTCCTCGCGCCGCCAATCAAATAAATCAATTAGCCTTGCGAGGCTAATCTCGCAACTTCCTACTTTGTGAAATACATTTCGCCTCGTTAAAGTTTATCTCGCTGAGGCAAACTCTGATCCGACATTGATCAATTCAAGTTTTCCGTCTCGATTTAAAATCTCCACTCTGTTTTTTTCCACGAGCATAGCAGCAGGAAATGGAGAGTTACGAAATTGCTTATTGGTCTCAGTCTTGGTCCATCTTGAGGCCATCTGAACGGCGTCCAGTCCTTGATGACTTCCAACGATGGGAACACTTCCACTGAGTACAGATGAACACAAAACACGAAGCAAGGGCAACATAGACAGGCCATTCCACATGAAGATGCCAATGTTCATAATGATTCCAACATCGATTGTCCAATGTTCCATAACTTGCTCAACAGCGCTCGTTATTCCTTGGAACGTTCTCATCATCGAATCGATTCAGGAGGATGATCGTCGAGAATTCCCCTATTCGCATCCCTGGTCAACAAAGCTGTCGCCATTTCTAGCCATAAGGAAAGATCCGCCTTTGCCTCAAAATAGAATAGCTCAAAATTAAAACTCCCCAAAATGGCATGCCTCAAAATGGAATGTCCTCAAAATATAATGCCTTAAAATGGAAGGCCTCAAAATTAAATGTCCTCAAAATGGAAGACCTCATAATAGAATGCCTCGAAATGGAAAGCCTCAAAACGGAATGCCTTAAAATGGAATACCTCAACATGCAATGGCTCAAAATGGAATGCCACAAAATGGAATACCTGAATATGCAATGGCTCAAAATGGAAGACCTCACAATAGAATGTCTCAAAATAAAATTTCCTCAAAATGGTAGGCCTCAAAATGGACTACCTGAAAATGGAACACCTCATAATAGAATCCCTCAGAATGGAAGGCCTCGAAATGGAAAGCCTCAAAACGGAATGCCTCAAAATGGAATACCTCAAAATGCAATGGCTCGAAATCGAAGACCTCATAATGGAATACCTCAAAATGGAATACCTCGAAACGGAACGCGTCAAAACGAAATACCTCGAAATGAAATGCCTCAAAATGGAATACCTGAAAACGTGATTGCTCAAAATGAAAGACCTCACAATGGAATGCCTCAGAATGGAATGTCTCAAAATAAAATGTCCTCAAAATGGAAGGCCTGAAATTGGAATGTCCTCAAAATGGAATGCCTGAAAATGGCAAACGTCAAAATGGAATGCCTCAGAATAGAATGTCCCAAAATAAAAGGCCTCAAAATGGAATGCCTCGGAATGGCATGCCTCAAAATGGAATGGCTCAAAATGGAAGGCCTTAAAATAGAATGCCTCGAAATGGAATGCCTCAAAATGGCACGTCCCATGCGAGACACGCGTGCCTCTCAAATGACGTAGGCACACGTTGGCCGGTGTTCATTTCCCATCAGCGCTGAGATTGTCGCAGTACCGGGTATGTGTAACACAAACCATAAAGCGTTACGCAACCAGACGATGTGTTCGGAGGTTAATGAGAATCTTGGAGGAAACGGCACGTGTTCGTGTATTATTAAAGTGTACAAAGAACACGCGCGCACGCACGTACTCACTCACGTGTATTGTACATTCCCGGCTCTTCGCGATGATCGTAACGAATGAATATATCGCTATTTCTCAATGGCGCTCAAATAATGCAACGAGGATTTTACGAGTCCTTGCCTTCGTCCCACACGCGTCTATCTACGCCTCCCTCGCGTATAGCTTGAAAGAAAAGACTTTCAGGTTTTGTCCACACACGCAAACACAAACAGGCTTTATCGCTTGTCCGGTCGTCTGGACGTGGTTCGTCACGAACACAACTGGCATAGTTTCATACCGTGTACAGGTGAGTTCGAAGACAATCGACTTTGAGACCCGCCCCCATGGTGCGGTGATGTTGAGTATGGGGACACAGTGACCTATTATCCCCATACTCAGTATCGTGTAAACTCAAACGTCTCCGAAATCACCTTTCGATTCATGCAAGCGTATCTTTGTAAAGTTCATTTCACGAAACGTTCTATTCCAAAAACCAACGATTTGTTTTTAGAAAGATGAGGGTCGTCCATGTGCATGTATATGCAGGGTGACCCAAAAAGTGACGTCCGAAAAAAATCTAGATTCCTCGTATTAATTTCTCTCTGAATCAACCCATGCTTGTTCTACGATTTTTTTTAATTGTCGAAAAAAAAACAATTTTCTATTTTGAGTTGAGCAATAGATAAAAGACCAGCTGAATTCTAACGCAGATGCCTTAGATTTTGATCGAACGTTCAAAAACGTGGTTTGAAAGGATCAGTCCCTAGAGTTCACATGACATAAAAATAATTATGCTAGTCTCAATGGCTGCCATTTGCTTTTAAAGAATTATAAAAGGAAAGTACATACACGAAAGTGAAAAAGCAATAAAAACGTGGATTACGGAAAACACGAAAAAAAAATTGAAGGTGTGTTACCACTGTGACGGGTGAAAAAAATATTTGTTTTTTGCATTTTCTCCAAGTATACAGATTCAAGAATATGTGGGAAAAAAAATTCAAGTTGACATATTAAAAATTGACCAAGTTTCGACATTGACAGTTCGCGACCTGGCCGGAATCATAACTCTATTTAAAACTGTACGATTTTCAATGACGAAAAATCGAAATTTCAGTACTTGCAATAGCTGTTGTTGTACCGTTTTTCGTTTCTGAACTTAGTTATTTTCAAACCGCGAATATAAGTAAAAATTTCGCAAAAATAACATTTAAAAAAAAGCGGCTACGGACATTTATATAGATTATAATACATTTTTATTTTTATTTTTCAGTCCAATCATTATCAAGTTATCGATGCGGCCAATGGACAACATTTTTATAGAGAGGCTTTATTGTACCTCGATAACGCTATTAATTTTTTTTAATCAAAATTTGCACGGAATAAGTTCCATATATGCTTAATTACGTACCGTTCTTCCAAATCCTAAATAAATAATCAAGTGGACAAAAAATAGTAAAAAATAACTTTTTCGGACCGTCGCAGTGGTGTCCGCCCTTAATGATTTTTTTTGGAATAGTAAAAAAGATCATAGAACATATAGGGGGGTGATTCAGATAGGTATTGATACGAGACGAATAGATTTTTCTTTAACACGTCACTTTTCGGGCAACCCGATGCATGCACACGGTCACACAGAGAACGACACAGCCAGACACGCGCACACTCATAATCTATACATATTATATATATATATATATGTCATCAAGGCGATAAATCAATTACTCGATAATATTACAAAAAGTTCGATCGATCCATCAGGTTGTACGTATCCAGTGATATTTAGTGTATTTATAGTAATACAGACGGATCTCTGCGCAAAGGTAAAGGATAATCGAAGAGCGGATACATTAGAGACAAGCATAAAGTCTCGGAGAAATGAGTGGTTGGTATTATAGCCGATTTCTAATACCAAAGTATCCATGTTTATAATACATAGTTGCAAGTGTGTTTACATATATATATATATGCATATGTGTGTAAGTAACTTACAGTAACATTGCTAGTTAATGTGTAAGGCTGCAAGCCAATATACAGGGTTCCTGGTGGATGTTCACGATCTATGAGTCATGAGAATTCTCCCATGCTGTCTGCGTGCCCCGGTCAGATTCAGCGCCCCCGCGCGCCGGCAATCTCCGCACGGAGAATATTCCCAAGTGAACCAACATATGTATATATCGCCAGGATGCAAAACGAGATCTCCGCGGTACACGTGTCGGTCCCATCGGGGCCGCCACTCTGCGAGATTCCCTCTCGCATATCGAGGATCGTGATGTTTCCTGGGGATCCCTTCGTCATGAGGAGGATGAAGCTGTCATTGAGAGGCTGAGACCTGATGAAACCACCTCGGGCATTAATCTTTCTTTCTCCCTCTCTCTCTCTCTCTCTCTCTCTCTCTCTCTCTCTCTCTCTCTCTCTCTCTCTCTCTCTCTCTCTCTCTCTCTCTCTCTCTCTCTCTCTCTCTCTCTCTCTCTCTCTCTCTCACCCATCCTTGTTGTTTTTATTGGAACGTATACGTAAACGCGACTATGGTTAAGGGGAAGATCCCTTTAGGCAGCCGAAAAAGTCGAATTGTTAAGATTTTTTCCGCCGAAAACATTTATTTGACATAATTAACATTTTATGTACAAATTATTAAGTCATGGTTTCTCAAAAAAAAAATGTCTGGTGTTTAAAAATGATTTCTGTACACTTGCTTCAGAGACTTTTGCCACCTGACAATGAGCTGTTCGACGGCGTACCATCTAGCGGCTGGTGCATTGATCCGAAACATCACAGTAAAAAGGTTTTAGATCCCTGAGACGTACACGCTCTATGTGAACCTAAAAAATCCAAAGAAAAAGAAGAATTCGTAGAATAATACGTAGTTGAAAAAATATTCTACTTTTCGTTAAATTTAGGCCACCGGTTTGATTAATGAAAAAGTCCTTTTTTAAAAATAATTTTTTAACAACTTTAGGTTCGCATAGACAATAATTATATTAGGTTAAACTGTGTTAAATTACAACATAATCGATGAGATAGTTTTTGAGTTATCTTGTTCGAGATTCTGGAAAAAAATTATCTTGAAAGAGAAGGAAGAGCAAAAAATCGAAGCAGAAGAAATGAACAAGTGTGTATAGGACAGCTTTTATACCTTTCGTTGACATTCTGACGGATGGAAATATGTGCACCAGGCTTGGCTCGACGACTGATTTCGAGCGACGGACATTTTTGAGGGTTTTGAAAAATGGGCATATACCCCTTTAGGCGCTTTGAAAATTATATATGCGGGGTAGTTGGTCAAAATAAAGCTTCACTATGACAGTCTTCAAGTACTCATATTTTGGAATGGAAAAAAAATCGTAGTAGGATGAAGTCCAATTCCTTTAATGATATTTTTATAATGAAATTGTAATATAAATGAGCGATGCTTATTCTGTACGGTGGCTATAGGCGACGTGTGCAAACGTTGCTAGCCTCGATGTGAAATATCGTGAGATAGAAACGGTAAATCTCCGTGGAATTTGTAGAACAGTTAGACATTCTACGCGCCCACGAACAATTTGAATAAATTCGGTCGAAGAACACTCGCCTTGAGAGGTCTGCAGAGGCTTGAAATTTGGAAAATGCGATTTTTACTTTGTGTCCGTTCATAGTCTAAGATCTTAACTTCAATTTGGTTCAGAGATCTTGTATAAATTGTGAAAATTGAGCGAGTTATGGCGATTTTTGTGAAAGGTCAGATCGGCAACTGCACTGATGGCGAATCCGCAAACTGTGAATTAAGGTGGGATATAAATTTAGACGGGAAAGAAATAAGCAATTTTGAGGGATTTTTCAAACGAAGAAAGAATTATTCTTCATTTATTAAACTGAAGGTATACTTCAATAGTATATTTAACTATACAAAACAATATTTTGACATTCATGTATCATCATAAAAATGGCGGAGCTGTGGCAGAGTGTTACAGCAAGGTTACCGCGGGAGATGCCCATCGACGTGCAGTCTAGCATCCCGTAGACTTTGATTTCCAAAAATTCAAAGTTCTTTTTTCAGTTAGGATATGTATCGTTTCTATTTGACAGAAATTAAAATGAAAAACATGCAAATTCAAGGCACGCATAGTTTATCCTATGATCAACCGAAGGAATTTCCGAAATATCAAATTTCGAAAAAATGGCGCGTGATGAAAGTGAATTTTAATTTTTGTAAAAAAATCGATAATTTTTCGTTCACCAAATCAAAAGTATACATCGGGACAAAATCTTCGAAAATACTTTCGAGAAAAAAGCGTTTACAGTTTCGGACGACACTCCGAGCGTTACGACGAGCGTCAACGTAACAACCAGTAAGTCTCTCAATTTCGATCCGCTCTCCTTGAAATTTTCAGGGGACATTTATAAGATTATATACTGATATAGTATATTGGTTTCGAAAAAAAAGTCATTTTTTTAGTTTTTCATTTTTCAGTTAAGGCAAAGCTCCTTAACATTATTCTTTCGCGTGTTTCTCGAAACTGTGTTCCATAAAATGGTGTAAGTCGTATATAAAAATCGTCCGATTTACTTCAAATTCGAACAGACCATAGGTTATAACATTTTCTATCGCATGACCAAATGATTTCTCCGTATATTTAGCCATTTATTGATAACAAATTATTGCAGTTGTTTTTCGTCGGATTTCGAACTTTTTTCTACATTTGCGAAATTTCCAAATTTCAAAACGTGTCCGACCATACAAAACTTGTATTATTATACTAAAAGTACATTTTCCATTTTTCCCTTCACACCATCCTAGTTGCCAAAACCGCCTACACCGATTGGCCATGCAGAATCGGCGGCCCCTTGTACAAATAATTACAAATAAAATACAACTCCATTGTTCGCCAATATTTTTCAATTTCAAAAAACCTCAAACTCCACGAGACTATGTATCAACTGTATGTCAAGTCCCAACCTCGCCATGCCAATACTCCCGTCAAAAAAAAATATTGGAAACCGACCTGTTTCTTCCAGTTCTAAGCTTATATGCAGACCTATTGAGAACATTCTCCGTCCGCAAGATGGCCTCACGTTCAAGCGTGGAATTGCGAGAGAGGCCGATCATCGCTATTGCAATTTAGCCGGAAGTATAAATTTTACAACGAACATGCTCGAGTCACGAGACATTTTTTTCCTCTATCTCGTTATCCGATTCATGATTCGACAGAAGCACGAACAAACCTCAAGCGTGTACTATTACCAGGCACATGTGTAGCCCCATATCGGTTCGCGTTGTTTAGGTTATAAAACGAGAAATCGCACGCATCACGCTCGCGAATGAAGCTCGCCGGTCAAACGTGCCAACCATGAGCGAGCCGATGTTCGAGACGTGAATACAAATGACGATGTTCGTGTATCGACAGATCGTAGAACGGTAGAGTCCCGATAAGACCGAGGCTGTAATGGAGAAGTATATGCGCGCATGCGCCTCGCCCGGCGAGTTTCACGCCACCTTGCGATGGCGTCTTCAACCTCGGGACTCGCGAGGGCGCCGCAGAATTACAATCGCCCGACAACACCTATGTCGCGTCGTGTCTCTCTTTTTTCGGAATTAAAATATGCGAGTATTGCAATCGAGCGCAATATGCGTGTGCACCGGTGAGAACATGCTTTGGGTTGGCTTTGAAACGACAGCCGAGAAAGAGCGCGAAGTGTTGACGTCCACAAAAAAAAAAGAAAGGATTGTTTGTCATTGTCCCGACAATGCGCCAAGGTACATCGAATGCTTTTCGCAGATCATTTTTCTCGCGGGCGAAGATAATTATCGATGGCTCCAACGTGCGGAACGAATTTTTATTGCTTGATGATTATTTTATTTTTTTAAACTTTTTTTATGATTTTAGTCATGCAGGGCGAATATAATTCTTACGGTTTTTTCGCAAAGTTTATTTTGACTAATTGAAATTGAATTCTTTCTTTTAACGTAATTATTTCGATGCACAACTTCTATCTGCAATCAAACGGATTTTTTGATACTGATTTTCATGATTTTTATTTTTATCTCTCGCTGTCGATTTTCTTTTCGATGTCGACTTAGTTTTAGAGTTTAGTTTGTTTTGTTTCTGCACGGAAATTAATATTTTACGGTTTACTTTACTTTCACTTATAGTACATGGTGTAAATATTTGTAAAAGTTCGTTTTTCACGTTTGTTTATAATGTTATAGTATTAGATTTATCGTATTTTGGTTTACTTCTTGTTAGTTTTAAGTATTAGTCATTGAGTAAGTTATCTATACCTATAACCATATACATTATTTCTTAGCTATACTTTTTTATTGTAATAATTTGATATTCTAACCATTCTATATTTTATAGTGTGGTTCAAGGTCCAACAAAGACATGGATAAATAATCAATCGATCAATCATTTAATTTCGCTCTGCCTCTCTCTCTCTCTCTCTCTCTCTCTCTCTCTCTCTCTCTCTCTCTCTCTATTGTACTCTTCTTGCTGATTTGATCCAGCATCTCCTCTTAACTTCATTGATATTTATTAAGTAGGTGTAGTAGTGAAAACTAATTTAGACGGAAAAAGTTAGATAATGGAAAAATCTGTTGGACATTTATTTGTATTTACATTAACAAAACGGTGTGCCAAATTTCATTTAAAAAATAATAATAATTAATGAAGTTATACGCAATCTCGTGAAGAACCTTTGAACGTGAAGGGCTTAAGGATGTTTCTTGATTTTCGCCACCCGGTCGAGCTGAAATTTTAAAAAAATCTTAAAATAGATAATGTTGGCCAAGACTTGGCCGAGCTTCTTCTGGTACTCCTGTTTCAATCATAAAAAAAAGGTCTGAATTTTTTCCGCTTTTTGGACGATAAATGTCATAATTATTGTTAATAACTAATGAAAAAAGTATTTAAAAAAAAACGTCGGTCAAGACGAAACTACTGTTAAACCAAATGAGTTGACCAAATTTCAATTCCAAAATTCCTTTAGGCGACGAAAAAATTTTTGATTTACATGATTTTCTTAAAGGAAAGGTTTTTCCATCATTTTTTAAGCCGGGGGTATGTTTTATTACTACTTTTGGCTGTTACATGGTATTTTTTTCATCAATCTTTAAAAAGCGCAGAGGTATTTCTTTCATTAACACTCATACGCAGAATATGAACCAAGAAAAAGTGAAAAATGTTGAAAATCGTTTAAATGGTACGCTTTGAAACAAAAAGATCGAATTTTCCGAAAAAAAAGACTACATGTTGTATTAAAAATACTTTATTTTTTATTTTCAAACCCATTTAGGGTCATCTTTTGGACAATAAAGTTAGAGAGATTTATACCAAATTTCATCAGAATCTGTCGATTAGTTTTTTAGCTACACGTCACACCAGTTTTGAAACTGCAGACGACCGTCCTATACCTCCGGATTAACAAAATGAAAATACCTCCTAACGGCAAAAAGAAGTAATAAAACATACCCTAAGTCTCAAAAATAGTAAAAAAAACGTTTCCTTAAAAAAAAAAATCATGAAAATCGGCAATTTTTTTCCTCTCCTGACACCCCCTCCTTAACTCTTCATTCTTCTCACTTCCCCACCATATCTCACACGATTTCCCAAGCTTGCCTGGTCAGCCTCTAAATTTCATTAGCCCCAAACAGCATTGCTATAATTCCCTCCACATTGATAATTTCCTTTTACTCCATATTTCCTTTTCTCTCGTTTCTCCCTTTTGCCCATCCCGTCAATGTGGCGTTGTTTCGTTGCCCCTCAATTAAATTGCCCGAGCGTGTGACTGGGGCATAATAAAATGTATCAATCAATCAATATCGCCCTCTCCCTCCCGTGCATTCGTCAGCCAGCCTCCGAATCTTACGGTGAAGTTTCACCGGCGAAAAAGAAATAGGACGAAGGGATCGCGGCCCGAGGCTCTTTCGCGAGTTCTTTTCACGCGTCCGAACGAGTTCGAAATTAAATGTTGTCGAGGCCCCAGAGTAGCTTCTCTCCTGACGTTTCCTTTGTGGTGGCCTCCGCTCGTTCCACCGGGCCCACGTATAAGTATATCATATCTCCGAGCAGCTGTCTCGCTACTGGCTCTTCTGAAACGTTTCACGAATGCGCATACGCGATATTTCAGTTCGAGCGCTTCCTCATACTATCTTGCTCCTCGCCTTGGCTATCACCGCATCGTGATTCGACCATCGTGTATGCATTATTCAAATTGCCAAGCCGCGAACGCCCAACTTTGCCGTACACTCCGTACGCAACGGAAGAATCTTGAGAGAGCCAGTCTCGGATCGCCTTTGCATCGGAATTCCGCATGGTATCTATTTTTATTTTTTTATTTATTTTATCCGTACAACCGTATCCGGTGCGGATTTTTTCAGCCACTTCCTTCGACATTTTTTTCAAGAATGCGTTACGTGTGTCAATATTGGCCCGGTACATTCGACCAGAGTGTGAGAATTTATGGCAATTTATATTTAATTCATAACGATGATATTGTTATTATTGTTATTATTATTAGTATCGTAGTCTAGGTCGGATAGAGTGGGAAAAGGAATGTAGAAGGAAAAAAAACGAGCATGAGAATTTATGGCAAGATATAATAGAAAACGATGATATTGTAATACCTGATAGTATTGTAATGTATGGGGCGTTCCACGCCAAATCGACCACTTTTGGACCCGACCCCTTTTGATTTGGCTGAAATTTAAATATGTCATTTTATGCACGAGCAGCTAACCATGCGCGTGCGATTTTTTTCAATTTTTTTCTACGTGATCGGAAATGTGTAGTGATTTTTTTTTAATTGACGTTTTTTTCGAATGCTCGTAACTTTCTAGAAATTGACCAAAATAGATTTTTTTTTTTCAACTTTTGATATGAAGTGTACTTTATGAAAAAAAAATATTCAAGAAATATTCAGTCATCTTTTATATATTCTTTTAGTTTTTTGGAAAAACACGAATTTTTCTGAGTTCGACCTCTTTGATATTCGATTTTTTTCCGTAAAAAAAGTATCACAAGGTTAGCGTTTTTTGCCGGAAGACCCATCGTGGTAAAACTTTCCTCGCTATTTTTTCCCAAATTGAAAAGTTTTTTTCCGTGATTTTTTTTTAAATTTAATCTTTCTATGATACAATAAATCCAGTTAATACATTCTATGGTTAAATGAAATGCAGTGGACTATTTCATTCAGATTAATGTTTTACTCAGAAGATTTGCGAGTCACAAGAATATTGAACGAAAGTAATGAGGGCAATAACGCCAAAGGGTTCTAGGACATGTTTTCAGACATTATTATAATTTTTTTAACGAGAGAGATAGGCAACTTCAAAAGTTAGTTTAAGACAACTGTTGCATGGAAAAAAACTTTTTTTTATTATTTATAGTTTGCGGACACAGTAACAAAGAATTATCAACAATAAAATAAGAATAATCTGCAAACATTTTTCAATAAAGGGTTTAAAACTCGGCAAGTGTAAGAATTATTCTTATGTTATGGTTGATAATACTTTTCTAATGTGTTCTCAAACTACAAATGATAAAAAAACGTTTGATTCCCTACAACAGTTTTTTCATTAATTTTAAAAGTTGCCTGCACCTCACTTGAAAAAAATAATAATAATATCTCGAAAATGGTTCACTTTTGTATAATGCATTTCTGGGTTTTTTGATAGCTGAAAATAAGGGTTCGTAACCAATAACCAGTAGCTCTGTATATGTATGTGTGCATGTATGTACAATAACAATAATAGGAATAATAACAATAATATGGCAAAAAAATAATAATAGTACAGCAATTAAGATAGAGTAGAGAAATGCCCTTTCCTCACATGTTACTTACATGTTGTGCTATTATTTTTCGCTATATATATATAACACTATTATTAGTATTAATATCATGTTTTTTCAATGATTGTTTCATAATAGATTTCTTGCTCCGGGCAACGCGCTTCCTCAGTTTGCACTGGAAATCATCCACCTACCGTTGCAGGTTAAACTCGAGCTTAATGTAGACCGGAACGATAATCCTGGATGACGCTTAAGGGCTCTGACACCACCTCGGGTGTCACGTAGTAAAAAAAATCAACTATCATTATTATTATCGTGTTATCATCGTTATATGTTATATATTGTCATCAATTCTCATGCTCGTTTTTTTTCCACATTTATATTTAATATTTTGTCTATACATACGATGTTTTTTCCTAGATATATTTAGATATAAATATATATACTGCACTGGACGAAACAAATTGCGCAGCTTGCCATTTTTCGTCATTGTTCTGTGCTTACTCATTACTTACTCATTACTTACTATATATGTATGTTGGATTAAATTGGAAATTGGAAAAATTACTGATATATATATGTTGGATTAAAAAAATTACCAAACACTATCCTTCTCTTATTGCATAATAGTCGTCTCTACAGTATGTCAACTACTAAGTAAGCCTGACCCAAACAATAAGGGAAAAATAGAGTTTCATAAATTTTTTGCGACAAACTTTATCCTAAGTTCTAGTTCATGAAATGTTCGTCAGTTTTCCGGAGTAGAGCCAACATTCCAAATACTAACTCTGGTGAACTGAGTGGTATTCAAGTTTGACAGGTCGGAGCGTAATATTTTTTTGTCTTTTACTCTTTGTATTCTACATTATACACAAACGTTTTTTTCCCAATTAAGTTACAAGTCCCTAATAAGGATCGTAAAAAACGTTCAGGTGATTTTTGGAGGCTGGATTTGCTAAAAAAAAATTGGGCTATTAAAAAACGAAAAATAATGTACCATGCATTCTAACTATGCAAAACTTCAGCATGATCGGCACAGGAACTCGGCGCCCCCCCCCCCTCCGCCACACACATCTCTTTCTCACCCTTATTCCCCGTGTATACTTGTCTGTCCTAAATCACTTACATCGCTATTATCCAACGCGGAGCTCTCGCGCGCGTGTATGTAATTACCTGAAATTATCATTACTCATCATCAATTCGTGGTGCGCGGGCTCCTCTCCCCCCTTCTTAACCCGGACCGTTATCCCACCTCTTTCTCTCTCTCTCTCTCCCTCTCTCTCTCTCTCTCTCTCTCTCTCTCTCTCTCTCTCTCTCTCTCTCTTTCTCTCTTTCTCTCGATGCTTCTCGTTTCTCATTCGGTGTGTAGCAAGTCGGTATTCGCGCGGGAACGCGCAAGCGCGTATCGAAGCTTAATAGTATGACTCCGGGAGAGGAGATCGAGAGGCTTTCTCGAATGCACCGAGAGAGATCATTGATCGTTGTCACGATGCGGAGGATATGGAAAGTGATGTACTCACTTCTCTTCGCAATGCACATACGGATATATATATATATATATATATATATATATGTACATCGGTAGACACGCACACAATACGCACATTCGTCTTCAGTACATGTACGGGCTGTACTACGCGCACCACGAAGTATATGTTTTTTTATTCACAATACCTGCCGATGAATCTTTCAAATAAGACTTTTTTTTCATCCTCCTATTTCTATTCTCTGCTTCTTTTATTGTGATTATTACTGAATAAATAAAATCATAATCGCAATGAAAATGGCAGCGAGAAGAAATAGAATAGATATGTGTACATGTACATTTGTTGATATGAGAAGTAATGGAAAGGAGGAGAATTTCATTCAATCAAATATCTATTTGATATTGATTCGTGTAAAATTAATATTCTCTAAAAATAATTTTTTCAATCCAATATCAACAATCATATATACACACACAGGCAAACGCACACACACACGTACATACATATATATATATATATATATATCAATAAATATACACAATTATATTGCACTTTTTACGTATACATATATATACATCTTGCGTATATTATTCAATATACATATTGAATACATATACGTAATATTATATATACAGGACACCCTGTGTATATATATGTGTGTGTGGGTGTATATATATATACACCCATCTGTATATCTGTATATCTGTATGGGTGTATATATATATACACCCATCTATATATATATATACACATAGGGTGTCCTGTTATGAATGGATAATTCTCCAATAGTCGATAGCTCAGATCATGCCCTACTACGTGCTGGAATTTCAGTTTAGTAAAAGTCCTACGGTTTTCGGGATAAAAATCATCTGCTTTTGGTTTTTCGCATTCCATTTTCACAAATGATAACTTTTTTAGACCCGGTTTTTTAAAAAATACTCTTGATTATTTGTTTCATCTAGAAAAGTCTTCTTTTTAACCTCAAATGTTGAGGAAACTTTTCGAAAAACGATCTTATGCAGAATTTTGATACAAACCAATTCGAACATCTGACTTTGATAGCTTACAGTGTAAAAAAATGTACTACGCATACCGAGCCATTTACTTTAAACAGTTACTTGATTATTGTCGATTCATATCATTTGTAAAAATGACATGCGAAAAACCAAAAGCAGATGACTTTTTTCAAAATATAACACAAAGCCGAAAATCTCGAAAACCGTGGCACTTTTGACAGCTTCGTTGGCATCGACGCAATAGTGCGTCAAATAATTCCGTGCCCTGTGTGGCATTGACGCTATAGTGCGTCAACCTTTATTTCCCTATATAACTTGCTCTGATTTGAAATCGGAGCACGACTCGGGGGTTTTTGGACTCGCTGAATCCGAATTTGAAGTCATAATTTGGAAATTCAAAATGGCGGCGCCAATATGGCGGACAAAAATCGAAAACTTTACTCGATTCAGATGAAAATTAGTACTCCGGGATTTTTGAGGTTGCTTATTACGAATCTGAACTTTGAATTTGAAAATTCTAAATAGCGGCGCTAGAATGGCGAACCGAAATTGAAAACTTTACTCGACTTAGATAAAAATTGGTACTCTGGGATTTTCGAGGTTGCTTATTACGAATCTGAACACAAAATTCAAAAAAATTCAATAGCGGATCTAATCTGGCGGATGAAAGTGGAAAAAAAAGCTCGATTTGGATAAATCTTGGTACTCAGGGGTTTTCGGGGACGCTGAGTGTGATACTGAACTCCAAATGAAGGATTTTTCCATGGTGAATTCAATAACATGGAGCATAATACAATAAACAGGTGGAAATATATGAAGCTTGAGTACCGAGTTTCATCTAAATCAATCTGTATTATTTGTATTTTCATTCGCCATATTTGTTCGTCATTGTGAATACCTGAATTTTTAGTTCAGATTCGTAATCAGCACCCCCAAAAACCCCAGAGTACGAGTTTTCAGCATAAAAAAATGTTCCTGTCATTTTGGGCACTTTTTGTCGAATTCTCTCTGCCAACGAAGGGGTTAATAAACTGCAATTCCAGTATATAGTAGGACATGATCTGACCTATCGACAGTTGCAGGATTATTTATTTATAACACGACACCCTGTATATATATGTTTGTATGTATTTATATTATATTTACTTATTGATTGATCTTTGTATGTGTATATATATATTATAATATATATTATATATATATATATATATATATATATATATATATATATATATATATTATATATATATATATATATACCCAAGTATTCTACAATCGGTTCACGCACGCACTCACACACTCTGGGACTCGTGAATTATCCCCATCCTTGATATGCACCGGCAAGATCCTATCGATCGTTGGATCGATACTACGGATGCCTCTCTCTCTCTCTCTCTCTCTCTCTCTCTCCCTTTTTCTATCTCACTCCTTTGCTTCTATCCTTCCGCTTTTCGCATTTCCACGAGCATACCAGAGAATGCAAAGTCCCCGAGAGACAGTATACGTGAGTAGATTGTGTGTGCGTGTATATAATATAAACAGGATCGATGAATCCCGAGCGTACATGCACTCGATCTCCCTCTCTCGCGCAGTTGCTCTTTTCTCATACCCTCGCCCCGAGCCACTTTGAATAATGAATGTAAGGGATTTTCGCCCGCAGGTATAACGTGTGCGCTTCATTGGCTGGCAAATGCTCTCCGGCAAAATACATGGCGAAGCAGCGGCAGAGGAAGAGAGGGAGAGAGAGAGAGAGAGAGAGAGAGAGAGAGAGAGAGAGAGAGAAAAGAGAGAGTGTTTTGCGCGTGATTTCGCGACTTCGACACACCGCACTTTATTCTCAACGCGTTCGAGTCGCTGAAGCGAAGATATTCGTATGTATGGGTATGCGTAAAGTGATAGGAGAGACGGGATAGAGAGAGAGAGAGAGAGAGAGAGAGAGAGAGAGAGAAGAGAAAGAAAATAATAGCGAGAAGAAACTGTATCGTGATAGTAAATTATGCGCTCAATGTGCAGTCTTCGACAAATTAGCAAGAGCACAAACAGTCATCGCGAATGATCAACAGCGAGAGAGAAAGAGGGGGGAGGGAGAGAGGAGAAATAATGAACAGACGGGAATGAAGATAGGTTTAAAATCGTCGTGAGAATAACTATCATTTTCGCTTCGCATATCGCAAGAGTATTTGTAATAATACGTATGAGAAAAGTTGCCTCCTTGAAGGAAAATGATTTTTCACTCTGGCAAAAATCCACTCATTATCAATGAAAAAATAAAATTAATTATAACTATAATTACACGATCGACTATGGAGGAGGCGCGGCCGGTGTGAGGAGCTTCGGCGATTTCCCGTGTCAAGCAGCGTTGACCTCGACCGATACTCGGATGGGTGACCGCTTAGCATTGACTCGTGCTCCGTCTACCGAGCGCAATTTTACTGGGCTCGCAATGGTACGACGATGGAATGTCAGGGAAAATACACACGGCTCTCTTTCACACAAGATTTCCACGGATAATAATAATATTAATCATAGCTGTATAAATTACCAAGTTCTATTGCAATTAAGACAATATATAATAATGAAAAAAAGTTTTTTTTTCGATATAATTATATTGTCATATTATAGAAGATCGAAACTGCTGTAATAAAAATGTCGATATCCAATGATCATAATAACAACGCAGGAACGAATTTAACACTTCGGCATCCAAGAATCATCAAATGTTAGATCCAAATTCTCAATCAAAATTTTTAAATATCAAAAGGAATTTCCATTTTTTTAAATATAAATACAAGAGTGGTGTTTTTCGGTGATGAATGAGGTTGGAGCATTAGCCAAGGTACAAGATGAATTTTTTTTTAAATATTTATATTTTATTGTCTAGACTATACTGAGTTTGTACAATTTTTTCCGATTTCTTTCACCACAAAACACCGGAGATAAAAATAGTTTAATATATGTAATTTTACGTGCGGTTGGATAGCTGGTTCCCAAAAAAAAATCATCTTGCCCATCGTAAACCATATATATTCAATATTGAACCACCAAGGTTTCATGAAAAATTACGAATCTTGGCTGGCGAATGAAGAGCACTGCCAACCTCAACGTCGGCGAAGTTGCCGTATTTCCGCAGCACTTAATATCATTTAATGGTAATAATCCATAATCTCGTGACACAAATATAAATATGCACAATTATAAATGACTCAAAATTTCATTCTGAGTTGTATAAAACATTCGCTGACGCAGTTTTTCCACAATGTTCGTCGATAACTCTATACTTTTTCAAGTGTTAGTAACGTAAAAGTTTTTCTTGTTTATGTAACAAAAATAAAAAATCCACAATTGTGCCCTTTAATTATATATCTTACGGAAAATTAGCATCTACAGAATAAATCTCCACCTCGCATGCATTTTTTGAGGTTTATAGAAAAAAATTCATAAACGGTTTACGAGTTTTCCTTAAGGGGGCCTCCATAAGTGACCATCTCTCTCTGGAAAAATATAAAAACCGTTTTTCTGCATTAAACTCTTTTACCCAATATAGTAGGTAAAAAAGTTTTTTCCCAATAGGTCCCAATGATTTTTATAGCCTGAGACTGCTAAACAAAAATTGAGTTATTGAAAAACAAAAATTATTGTTCCTTGCATTTCAGCGATGCAAAACTTCGGCATGATCAGCACACGAACTCGGTGCAACCCCCCCCCCCCCCCCCCCCCGCCCTCCAATATATTTCGAGTAAATAAGGCATAAAAAGACACGATGTACAGATAGTCGCATTGGGGTATTTCTCGGACAATCGATGTTCCCACGTTGTTGTATGAGTTCGATTGTGTGCCTCGTGTACTTCGTACGAATGCGTTAAACGGTTTGCGTTGATTGTCGGTTGTATAACACGCGTGCAATTATCCACGTCTCTCTCTCTCTCTCTCTCCCTCTCTCTCTCTCTCTCTCTCTCTCTCTCTCTCTCTCTCTCTCTCTCTCTCTCTCTCTCTCTCTCTCTCTCTCTCTCTCTCTCTCTCTCTCTCTCTTTCTCTCTTTCTCATCCACTGGTACAGAAGCCATCGGCATTCTCAGCTCATCCAATGCGTTTCTACCGCTGTTTCAGCTACTCCCACATATGCGTACGTGCACCAAGCTATACGAGATGGTAATACTCGAACGTTGTAATATGCCAACCATTGCCTCATTGATAGACTGTACCGTGTGTGAACATGCTGTGAATTTAATTGCGCCCCCCCCCCCCCTGCCTTCACCGCGTGTACATTAGAGCTTACATACACGACTATTCGAATTGCAGACTCGCTCGACATTGTATACACACGCCGTATAATCGCAGGCACTAAAACGCACAGGTGTAGCCCATTTGTTGACGGGTAATTACATTTTTTCGATGAATATCAAAAATCGTTGTCTTCCGTTCAGTGTTCCGTATTTTTCGTGGTATTCGAAGGTTTTTGTAAAAAAAATACATGGAAAATGCTCTTAAAAGATGAGAAAATTCCGTGAACGAACCTTGATGCACATGAATCAATGCAGATCGATAGAATTTAAAAAAAATTTCGAACACTATCAATTCTAACTTTAATTTCCAATAAATAAAATCTAATTTATCATTTTTATGTTGTTAAATTGAACGCTGAATATCAATAGAATTGAATGTACAATTGAATTTAAATAAATCAACAATTGAATGTAATTATATTCACAATTGAGTATAGGCAATTGAATTTACAATTGAATTAAATTGTATTCACTATTTAATACAGGTAATTGAATTTACAATTGAATAAAATAAAATATTTAATTGAATAAATTAAAAATCTATTAAATTTGATATTGCAATTGAATTGAATTATGTTTTTAAATCGAGAGATTAATATTCTGAAATAACATTCTCTATTTTTTAATTGATTCAACAATCGGCCTGTTGATTAAACAATCAAATAGTATCAATTGTAAATCTTAAAGATTAAACAATCAAATAATTTTAGAAAAAATACATAATGAATACATAGTAAATCGTAAAGATTAAACAATCAAATAATTTGAGAAAAAATACATCAACGTCCTCGTCCGAGTTACAAAAATTGCCTCAATAAATAACATGGACCTCTGTGCGTGAGTTCTTGATCGACGACGAATTGTGTAGCTTTGCAAAATCTCACCCTGTTTTTTTTTTGTTCCAACACTCAAAAGGTTAACGGGGCGGACGAGAATTGATTTATCTCCCTCCCCGATTTTTTCGACACGAACATCCATATAATATGCTAATGAGGAATCATAAGATACGATTAAAATTCTGACGCGCGTTAATTAATGCACATCTGTTGCCGCGTTGCATCAGCGAATCGTCCAGGGCAAGTGAGAGCGACGGAGGAGGAGGGCGATTTGTTTTTTTTTTGTTCCGTGTGTTTCCAATTTATAAAATGGCCCGAGTATGTGTATATCGCAAAAATCGAGCCGACAGTTGCGTCACTCCGATTTTATTTTATCAGCGAATTTCACCTTCTGACATTTCGTGCACATTAAAGAACCATGCGTTTTTTTGGACCAATTTGCATAATTCGCGTAGTTATACGCGTTCGAGGATTGGTACACGTGTATATTGAATAGCGAAAAAAATTCTCTGCCCGAACCGAATGTAATTTTGGCACTAAAAGAGCCGAAGAATTTTACGATCGATTGTCAGGCGATCCGAGCTAATTCGGTGAAGCGTGAATACGTGAAAGTTTTTCCTCGATTGTCTGTCGCCTCATCGAACGTACAGCCAGATGGAAATGAGTTAGAAAATACTCTCGCGAGCTGTAGAAACAGATTTTCTCTCGCTGACTACCGATCGGTTGGAAATAAGAACGTGAATTATCCATAATTTTGATAGTCCATAAATTCAAGCGAATTTGCACAAATAAAATCGTCTATAAAGTTCCAGTTCGATAATTTCGTATTCCTTCGCGTTGCTCTCGTCGTAAACTCCAACGTGGATTTTACCGCTAAATTGAAATCTGGCTGCACACGACTGTCGATTTCGATCATTTTTTTAAATTTTTTCATTCCCCCTCATTACATATTATATACGTATAGTTCGTGAGGAATAAACGCTGTGCAGTTTATTATTAATGCGCGGGGAAGAACGTGCTTCCCGTTTCAACTCGCCTGGCAAGGTTCGCCGGCTTTCTCTTTTCGATATTTTCTTTTTTTCTCGCCAAGCTTAATGAATCATGACCGAAACGCGGAAAAATCATGCGATCGCGAACGCACGCAGCTTCGTGTATGTACACCAACTTCGAGAGAAAGAGCGCGCAATTGCGGTGCGTCTCATCCCAATTTCTACGATGGAGGGGGGAAAAAAAGGAAAAAAGAAAAGAAAATGCAGCGCAATTTGCGTCCGTGAGAACGAAGGGAATTCCGTTGTGCGTCGTTGCATCATGATCGCAGTATCGCGTTGCTTCGAACGGCTCTTGCGCAATACCAAAATGTAAAGTGTTCTTCTTTAATTGTACGCTCTTAATTCCCTTTCTCTCTAATGATTTATTCACACTGAGAGAAAAATCCATCGATAAAAATAAGCGGAGTTTATTGGCAGGACAATCGTCGTGCAACTGGGGGACTATATTAAGGGAGGACATCACTGTGACGAGCCGAAATAAAGTGGATTTTTACGAATTTTATTCCGTCTACTAGATTATTTATTTTGGATTTAGAAAAAATGTGTCATCGAGCACACATCGAGCTTATTTCGTGTAATTTTTTATTTTGAAAAGTTAAAAATTAACAACATTATTTAAGTATAATAGAACCTGTGTATAAAAAATGTGTGAAACACGTTTAATAATCTATATAAATGTGGTTGTCGTTGTACACAACCGTTATAGGGCAAAAAAACCGTCGCTCAATGGCCCGTGTTGAAATAAGTGTCATTTTGGCGAAATTTTTACTTATGTCAGGGGCTAAAAAAATAATATATTTGACAAAATCGACTTCGTACAACGATAGCTATAGCAATTACGATTTTTTTAAAATCGGACAATAATAGGTAGAGTTGTGGTTCCAGCCAGGTCGATAGAAGTCGTTTTGAGAAAAAGACGATTGAAAATTGTAGCATACGTAAATTGTTGCGCTAGGTGCTCTCAATAAATCGTCCTTAGCTTGGTCTATTTTCAATATTCGGACTTCAACATTTTTTCACACTTTCTTGACTGTGTATACAGAGAAAATGCGAAAAAATCGACTTTTTACCCATCACAGTGGTGTCTCCCCTTAAGGTGACGCTGTCAATAGTTTCATCGTAGTACGTCAAAATTATAGAACAATAAATTATGCAGTTTTGTGGAATTGTATAGTTACCTACCTTCAATGATATAATTATTTGGTTATATTAATTTTAGCAACTATAAAAAAATACTGCTATACTAAACCACATAAATAGTTCGACTTCAGCATTCTGTCCGTTTTTTTAATTTAAATAAAATAATACATTTATTCATATTTACCGAACAGTATAATTTCACAATAAGAGTTGTTATATAGCTATATAAAATACCGTTAACGTTGAAAACGTTAACTATCCTTTTTTTAAGTATGTTGACTATATTTTAAAAGTATAGTTAACGTGTGAAAACTATTTTCTTTTTATTGAAAAACGGATAGATTTTTTCGTTAGACTCAATATACATACTTTCATATATATATATATATATCTTACCTTGCTCGACTGTAATAAATCCTATTGACTCTTTTCCCCTTAATCTATTGTCCTTGCGATTTTTTTCCAAACGCCCTAATATATCCAATCAATTTTTTGCACCTCTGTTATTATTTCCGAAAAAACAATCGCCACTTTTGCATAATGGATTCGGACTATGAGGAACATGGCGACACGCAGTCCGAACGCTGGAGAAAAAAATCTTCAATTTACGTTTAATTCTAAGCTCTCGTGAGTGTCCTTACGTAACGGGAGACTCGCTTAGGGATAAATTTTGCGCGAGACGTGGCACATCATTTAGGTTAAACTTGGCGATTGCTCGGACCCCGTGGAGCGTTGTTCGTGTGTGAAAAAAAAAATCTCGAGTATCTCGAAGTTTGTAAAATTACCCAATTGAACGCGCGTCTCGCGTAAATGATCCACGATACATCTAATTAAAATTTTAATTACGCATCTCCACTTACAATTATAGAAATATTGCGCGAGCAGAGTGACATTGATGATCCGTTACCGGCACATTGGCGCTCTCTATGGAGCAATCAAATTCCGTGTTTACGCCACGTGCATCGACGTACGAGGGGAAGAGGAGGGGAACATAGACGGCAATTAAAAAAGATGCCCCGTCGAGCGAACCGCGTAAAATCGCCGTCACTCGTTCGCCATTAACTCTAACGCCATTTTCCCAATGATTTGATAAAAAGAGAACGCGTGTTAATCGACGTATAGCCGCTCTCGTAAATTTCAATTGCAATTCAAAATCGTTTACTTCGAGTTCTCCAACCGGGGCGACTTTTCTGTCATCGAATAACTGTCACTTTTTATTATTTCATGAGGATGCAATTTATTGAAAGTTCCGAACAATGCGGAGGCGATGTTTTTTCCGTATTTTCAAACAGTCATAGTCTCGCTATGGAACACGGCGCTCACGTTGTCCAAAATCCAGTCAATATAGCGATAAACTTTCACGTAGACATCCGGCAGGCCGATACCGCAAGGATAATACCAGGACAAAATTCCAATCACGGTTCCATTGTAGACCAAGGGACTGCCATCGTCGCCCTTAATGAGGAAAACAATCAGACGTGTACAATCAACGAAATCATCAGCATGCTGCTGACCGTCGAATGGCAGATGAAGGAAATTGCACGAACCTTGCAAACGCCTGAAAAGCTGTTCTTGAAACCGCAAAGATTCTCATGGCCGATCGTGTTTAATTTGTGAAGGCGCTGACACTCGTCGTGCGTGAGAATCGTCATGTCAGACTTTTGCAGTACCGCGGCATAATCACCGTCGGGATAATCGTCGTAGGCCGTCTGACCCCAACCGCTCACCAGAGCTACCACGTGATCCTTGGTGTCCCCCTCGGGTAGCTCGATCGGCGATTGATACGTGTTCACTTGGACACTTCCGTGAAGCTAAGTGGCCGAATGGCAAATCAAGGGTGTTGGAATGATCGACTCTTCCGACAGTTAAATCAAAGCGAATACACTCACGGTTATAACGGCAACGTCGTTGGTCCAAGAGCCATCGGAGTTAGAGGAGAAGTTCTCGTGAACTTCGATATCATCGATTTTCCATACCTCACCACCTTTCTCGAGACTGTTCGTTCCCGTGACAACTGTCAGATCGCCGTAGGGCGGTAGCACTTCAGCGACGCAATGAGCTGCCGTTAATACGTGCCTCGTACTCACCAGCGCACCACCGCAACTGTGATGGCCATTGAGGCTCAGGGATACTTGATAAGGGATCTCTCCAGGCACCGCATCCGACCCACCGATCAAACGCTGCGGAGGTTTCGCCCACACGTCTGTCGGAATTTATCGTTAGATTCACAGCCGATTGAGTTCATCGGCAATCAAATTGTTTTATCCATTTGATTGCCCGGTAAATGAAACCAGTTTGATTAACAATCAAATTGTTGTGTCCACTTGATTGCCCGGTAAATGAAACCAGTTTGATTAGCAATCAAATTGTTTTCCCCACTTGATTGCCCGGTAAATGAAACCAGTTTGATTAACAATCAAATTGTTTTGTCCACTTGATTGCCCGGTGAATGAAACCAGTTTGATTAGCAATCAAATTGTTTTGTCCACTTGATTGCCCGGTGAATGAAACCAGTTTGATTTGGGTCTTCGATCATTGGCTTTGATTCGAAAAGTGGATTCTGTTCATTTGGTAACTACGGTGAAACAAATGGCGTTCACAGAGATATGTTGGCGCCTTACCGTTAACGACGATGCTGGCGAACACTAACAGTGCGAACTTTTTTAACCGATCTGAACCTCGTCGAATCATGACGTACTGGGTACAACGCACGGTGAAGTTTCGAGATTCTTTTGCGGGGTTGAAAGTTTTTTCATGTTATATATGAGCGCGGGTACCGATTGTCGAAAATTCACAGCTGTCTATATTTGCACTTGTCAGATAGATTAAGATCAGGCTAATGCGTCCTTGACCGAGTGCGCTTCTTTTCATTTTTACCTGGATCTGCAAACTTTCGTTGATTTTGCTCCAGATATTCAGTGTAACGAAAACATCGCTCTTCTTACGATGAATAATTACCGGGGCTGCGAGCGCATCAAGTGGGTACTTTGACATAACTTGCCCGGATGAGAGTCTACCTGGCATGCTATTGGAGGCATTTGTGACGGTTAGATCAATAATGCAAGCGGAGTCAGGGAGAATTTATTTTATTAGCAGATTATTCGTTTGTGGAACACAATCTAACGACTCAATCCCGAAATAAGGTTTGGAGGAATCAACACCTCGTTACCACTTTCACGACTATCAAAATGGTAAGTCCCATTTTATAAAAATCCTCAAATCCATTTTGAAGATAAAACTTGACAAATACCCACCGCTTGCTCTTCAATACTGTAAGCTATAATAAGCCGTCGACCCTAATATGCTTTCAATTGGTAGTCCACGGCTGATTCACGAGACTTGTCAACTTGCTCTGTATTCAATGTTTTTCGACTGGCTGCCGAATGAAAAAAATCGAAACATTCTCCAAATAAAGATTACCGTGCAAAACAATCGCTTGGCCTGATTCATGCTTCCCGATTCTTTTCCCCACAGGCTACAGATTCACCAACCATCTGGGATCGAAATAATTGTTCCAGTAGCTCGACAAATTCGAATACATATTTATTAAACGTTAGCATTAAACAATAAGTTGATAAAATTACATCAGTCGAATCACGATTGTCTCATCACGTTTCTTATCCAATCGAGGTACTCGTGCACCCTCGTGAAGACATCGGGATAACCCAATCCACAGCGATACACGAACGAGGCGACACCAATGAGTTTTCCGTTCTCAACGAGAGGTCCGCCACTGTCGCCCTTTAAATGTACACACGTGAGCTTTTCAATCGAGTCAAATGTACTCGTAGTTTGGAAAAATGAGTCAATCACGTGAACATACCGAGCAAAGACCAGAGCCCCGTTTATTAACGGCGCATAGCTGAGTACTGTAAACCGGTGCATTCCTAGGCAGATTACACATGCCTTTTGGAATCACTCGTAGTGACAATTTCCGAAGATTCGACGGAATCTGACCATTCGGATGACTCAAATCGCCCCAGCCACTCGAAATCGCCCACACATCACCCGGATCAGATACCTTTGGTAAGTCGACATGTTTCGTTTTCTCATCGAACTTGATGTCGGTGGCGAGCTGTAATTCAAATTATGCTCAATCAAATCAAACAAAAACATTCGTGAAATAAACTAAAAGGGGTAAGATAGTCTTCGATTGTGTTTTGGCGAACGAAAGAATGTATGCACTTGATGATGGCTCTTAGTTGGGAGCTAAGAGTTGTTGGGCTCTTAGCTTGGAGCTAAGAGAACCAACAATCACATTCAAGCTAGAGTTTGGCTTCTGACTGCTTAATCGAACCAAACAAGAAACATTTGCACGATGAAACTAAATGGGCTAAGAATAATCGTTGATTGTACTTCTGTGAACAAAAGAATGAATGTACTTGGTGATGGGTGTTGAATGACATGTTGATGCCAAATTGCGCTAAAGTACATTTTCCCTAGACAAAGCTAGAGTGGAGCCAAGTGAAGCTACAATCACCATCAAGCTAGTGTTCGGGCTTATACGAGTTGGTGAAAGCTAGTTTGGGTAGATGGTTTCTTTCAACGGGTATAGCGATTCGATTGCAGCAATGCAATTTCATTGTCGTTCTGCATTCTGACCAAAACGATTCTGTACGTTGCGAATGAGTTGTCAAAACTGGAAGAGTCCATTCGTGTAAGATTCGATAATCAGCTTAGGCTTTTGAATTCTGGAATAACGTGAGGAAATTTAGCTCACCGATGGAGCCTCGAAAGACGCGAAGAAAACAAAAATTCTTACGGTCACGATGGCTATGTCGTCCGTCATCCCTCGGAGCGGTGAGTATGAAGGGTGTTCCTTCATACTCTTGACGCGATAGGAACTTCCTAGCCCGGACGAAACATTGTTCGTTCCGGTAACTATGGTGATCTCGTTGACCAACTCAGCTGGAATGTCGTGGACGCAGTGAGCAGCGGTTACAACATTCCTCGAATCAATTATGCTACCCCCGCAGAAGACCGTACCCCGCAGAGTCAACGCAGCCATGTATGGAAATTCACCATCCCCCGCTACCTCACCACCGGTGATCGCGCTCGGTGGTTTTCCATTGACACCTGCAATTCATCGCCACCAAACGCGATAAGCCTACAATGATGATCGTTCACAAAAGACATCGATAGAATGTCGCCAAAATTGTTTGAGGTTTTTTTTCAATGGACGACAACTGGATTTCCTCTCTGGCAAATCATGCTTGACTGGGACTGCAAGACCATCAGCCAAAACCAATGGACTTTTATAGTATTGGGTCTTTTGGCTGCTAAGGCAGTTTCTTGACGCGTGAATGGCCACACTTCCTGTGCTTACCGATAACTGCGAGAAGCAGACAGGAAACGAGGCTGGATGCTGACATGTCGGTGAGCTTTGACTTTGCCAGATGACGCCTCAATGCCTTAACGAATTTGTTTCAACTTAATCTTTATATACAAGCATCGCGTGGTACCAGTCCTCAAACATCTGGAATTATCGAAACTGACATTCTTCCAATATTTTCACAAGCTTACAAAGTTTACCCGCCCCGCTGTCGCAATGTTAAATTATGAGCATGAGCATTCGATGTCAATGCAAACACATGTCGAAAGACATTCACATCTGTTTCCGCTTGTACCGCCTTCAACCGTGCGCCATCAAATTTGTATTGGCAGAGCTTGTCTCGCACATCGGCCCGCACAATTATGAATGACTACGACCGACTTGTTTCTCATTCAACACGACCATTGCCGGAATCACGAGCCGACAGAGAAGGGCTGAGGGCGCAGAAATATTTTACACCTTGGTACGTCATATTTGGAGATGACAGTGCTGCGTCCAAATCATCGGGAACTACTGATGCGAGACTAATTGGAGACAAACCGTTTTTGGCAAATTATTAGCTGATGGAAATTAATCTGGTTAATTAAGGATGTATGAGAGATGCAATCTCAGCTGAAGATAGCTGAAATTGACCACCCTTGGATATATGTCTTAGGTGTCAACTGAAATATATAGACCTAGTCTCAAACTTCCAATCAAAGATGTCTTTCTCAATGATTGTTTCACCGGAATTTATTATTTTTTAACTTGGTTAGAGTAAAAGCTCTTTAGAGTATACGGCTCCTCACAGACTGCCACAATTTTCGGGCCACTCAACTGCTTACAGCGCTGCAAGACAGTCTACCGAGTGTATGGATGAGTTAAACGAAAAGCCAGCAGCGTTTCGGTACGTTGCAATTAATTACACCGAAGTTTCGTAGTCAATAATTGTGAAAATTTCCAAAATGCTCCTTCCACAGATAAATAACCTGCCGAAAAATCTAAAACATTCTGTATCATATTTTCATTAGGCTTTTCCCCATCATACCTGAGAGTGAAACAACCTCCCATCAGAGCGCATGTAAAACTGCTACCACGCAAAGGTATTATCAACTTTCAACGGGCTAATGGCTCGATCGCAAATTTTGCCGGCAGACTCAAAACAACCAACACAAAAATGCATTGTAAGGATTTATTTGATTTTTCTTTATGATGTCTTTATGATGCGATAGAGAGCAATTCCATTTCGATAATCCACGTTCTGCTTATGGTCGTTCGAGATGTCTTTCGTACGACGTTTGGTGGCCGAGAGAAAAGGAGAGAAATCTTTGATCCAAGCGGAGACTCCTACGATTGATTAAGTGGAAAGAAAGTACTCTCGCTACAATATTTCAAGAACGCGGTGTCGGCGCTAAGATTTGAAATTCTTATGATCATTGCAGCATCCACTTTATGCCGCCAGTGTAGCTTTTCTGCCCAACTGCCATACATCCTTAACTCCCAAAGTAACTTCCAATGTCGCCAGATTCATAAAGACGATCAATCATGAACGATAGATCACCTCATTCCATCACAATCCTCTTCCATGCCAGTTTGATTCCATCATACTCTTGCATATGGCAAGCCGTTTTTACGATAAATGTGTTCTGTTTTTTTCCACGACACGCGTATTCAATTTGAGGCCGAATGTAGTCCGCGTCTGCGGTTACGGTCGCGATATCAGTTGGATCGAATTGCGCATCGTCAGTGCAGCGAGCGGCGACCAGATTAAAACGTGGATCGATTATTTGTACCAGTGCATGTGTAGAAGTTGTCCAATGCCTTGTTTGCCATTTAATATACGAACATTCCTTTGGTTCAACTCCCCACTGTCGATAGTACGCAGTGATTTACCATTGATCGCTACGATTGCTTAGTTCAATAGGAACTAATAAGGTACACATTGCGAGACATATGCAACCGTCATCAGGGGGAGTGTATGATGATCTTCCAGATGTGTCCTGAAACCGCGGCACAAATCAAAAGATCCAGACAAGTTCAGCCAGTTCAGAATACGAATTACGACGGAATAACCAAAGTATCGGGCGTCAAGCTAAAGATAGAGAACGCGTAGATGATTCCTCAGTTCATCGAAGATCGAGGAGTAGGAGTAGAATGAGTGAACAAGAGTTCTGTTACTCTAGCAAGATGGGCTTACTATAATTTATTTGGTTGAAAGAAAACAAGTGAATGATAACATTTTTTGGTCAATGTGAGCATGGAAACGACGTAGCGGTGTCCTTCTAAATCACGTGGTCGCCACAACTTTTTTGATGAAGTCCAAGTAAGCGAAGACTCTGGTGAAAACATCGGGAACACCTCTGGCGCAAGGTACCACGAACGAAGCAATTCCGACGACAGTTTGATCGTCAACTAATGGCCCGCCACTGTCACCCTGTTCCACAATCAAACAATCAGAAATCAAGATTCAAAGATGGCTTTTGCGGATGTGGCGAACTATTGGACTTACCGTACAGAGCCCAGTTCCAATAGCTTCCTGAGCGCAGAGATGACCGTCAGAAATGTTACGTTTGTTGAAAGCATTCGTGCACGCCTCGTTGTTCATCGTCGTCATTACGACCTTTCTGATGTTGATTGGTCGAAGTCCCTTTGGATAGGACATGTCACCCCAACCGCTCGCAACGCATTTCCTCTTTTCCGGCGTGTCTTCAGTCGGCAAAAGTATCGATTTCGTCAGCGCACCAAAGACGATGTCTTTCTCCAGCTGGGATCGAACGAAGTATCACATAGTAGAGCAAAAGGACAACCACCCGGTTTGATGTTTCTAAACCGATGGAGGATTACGCTACCGCTATAACTGCAATATCGTTCTTCCACGAATCAACGGCCGAACCGGAATATTCCGGATTCACAACGGCCGTCTTTATCGACTGACTAGTTCCAGCCCCCAGAGCCACAGTGTTTGCGCCAGTGACAATGGTAAGCTCCTTCGAGGGATTCTTCGACACTCCTTGGATGCAGTGAGCCGCTGTGAGTAAATGTCGCTTACCGATTATCACGGCGCCGCATATCTGCTGATTTTTCTTCATCAGCGCTGCCGTATATGGAAATTCACCGATCGCGCCGTCGTGACCGCCAACTACGCGACTTGGCGGCTTTGCTTCGGTGCCTGAGCAGCGTAAACGCAGATCAATGAAATTGACATACGATGGCAGATTCGCAACGGTGTTGCTACCTTCCAGCATGCCTATGCAAGATCTGATTATGCCTGTTGTATTAGACATATCAGTGTTTGTTCCAATCAAGGAATAACAAGCCACCTAATCATGGTATCCTGACCCTCATTTAGACCTGATAACGTTTCTTTGATTCCTACTTGTCTCCACTGCGGATTCACTTTAGAATTAGTGACATAATTGGACTAATTTTCTTAATTGAAGGTATAGACAGCTTGACTTGGCACAGTGCATTTTCCGTGAGGCGAAACAAAGTTTGAGCCAAAAGAAGGCAATCAGTATTTTGGAGGTATAAGATTAGATCGAAGCGGGTTAACGAGCCTTTTTCGACTCGGGTAGCTCAATAGAAATAACAGCAACCGTCCGAGTGCAATACTTTCATGGAATCAAGGTTTTCGTTTGAAAGACCTACTTTAGGAAGCTATAAATATAGCGGCGAAACTATTATTGCGTTTTCGACAAAGAGAAATGGATAAGTCAAGTCAGCTTTAGGATTAATCGGTCATATCGTCATGGAGGAATGAATAACTCAGCTTTTGCACCTAACGTTGATGGAAAATCGTTGACACTTTGACGAGATTAGCCTTAAAAAGTTCTAGCTCTACAGTTCCTTTCCTTCTATCAACGAACATGAGATTACCTTGAAGGACACCGACTATGGCCACTAGGACAACTATTTGCCTCACCGAACTCATACCATTGATCATATCACCACCTCAATCACGATTAAGCAAAAAATTCCGAATGAATCGAGATCGTACAATTATGCATGTATATATACATGTGCAATGCGTTAATTAATCAAAAGTCCATATTTGTTCGTCGCTTTTACAATATACGTAACAGCTGTTATCATTCAAGGACACGAAATTCGCAACTCTTTGAAATTGTAATTTTCCGTGAAAAAGTTACTCAATCGCTGTATACAGGATGCATTTTTTTTTACCGTCCGCTCTTCCCCGACACGATTACGCTTTTCGAAGGTAAATTCGACCGCGTCGCAATAGTGCCATTGAGGACGAGAATTCAAATGTAACTTTTGTATGGATAAATATTCAATGAACTGTCATCCCGTTGACGAAAATCAAGGATCGTCCTCCAGCTGCAAAATAACAATCACTCGCTTCGTTCAGCAAATTTTCGCATCGAAATTCTCGTTGGTCGATTTGTCTGACGTTCATTTGACAGAAACACATTGAGCAATTCAATTCGTGAATGGGGGAAGTTGTACGACATCGTTCTTTATTTGGATTATTAATTATTACTTCTCAAGTTACATTCAATTTCAGCGTCTCCGTATTCGCTATCCCGTCAATGAATTTCAGGTATCTGTTGACGTTGGTGTAGACGTCGGGATAACTGCACACGTCCGGAACATACCACGAAACAATTCCAATGAGCTTTCCATCGTGAACAACCGGTCCACCGCTGTCACCCTGCAACGTCGGGAACACACTTTTCCAATAGTTTTACACAGGGTAAAAAATGGACAGCTTTGGATATTACTTGCAGGTGATAAAAAATCATTAAAAAAAAGTTAGTGGCGTTAAATAAGATTGATGTCACCAGTTATGATGATGCTTATAGATTGTGCTTTTGCGATCGTTGAGGATAACGAGGTTTTAACGAGCAGCCTACTTCAAAGGCTTTTACACGTGAGACTCGCTAATTAGCATGAGCTAGTAATTAGCCCAGGAAAGTTGTCAAGCCTTATTTATATTATATCTAAGTTCTTATTTTTATTATATCTTACAAGGAACATCACTTGAGAGTCCGTCTTCGATTTTGTTGAAACTCATATATGTGATAAAGCATTGAAAAATATTTTACACGTATTTATTTTTCGGTGGAAAAATGGCTTTAAGGGGGCAATTACTTTAAGGGGGTCATTATTTTCCAATTCAAGTTTTTTCTCCATAATTTGAAATGTATTTTACGGATGATTATTCATTTTTATTTTATTCACTCCTGATAAATTTTGGTTCGTGTGTTTAAGAATTTTTAGGAAAATGTTGTCGTAATTGCGTCATGCGAACTGGAAACGCGTGATTTTTCATTTGTGGACTCACTTTGCAAACTCTGCAACCGTTCTTTTGCAGCCCGCAAATGTTATTCTCGTGCAGCTCGTACTTCATGATTTTTTGACAAGCCTCCCGCGGCAATATTCTCGATGAAATAGCCCGAAGTTTTTCCGATAAATATGGATTTTCGGGGTCCGTACGACCGAACCCGCTGATTACTGCCGTGGCGTTCACTACTGGGTCCTTTAGTGTCAACTTTACTGGCATTTGATTCACATTAACCTCGATATTTTGCGCCAACTGTTGGAAAACATGCAAAAAAGAAGCGTGATCGATTGACCGCTACGATTTAACTTTAAGGGGGGATTGTCTTTTTTTTCGCAAAATTTACCGCTTTTTGGGAATTTTTTTGTGAAGAAAGTATACAACGGAAAACTTGTGAAACTTGGCATATAGTTTTATTGATCTGTTTACTACACACAAAAAAATTTTTAAACAATTTCATCAAAAAATCCGCCTCCCACGCCCCTCGACGCGCGATGGTCCTTTTTTGATGGTGTGCACGATTACAGCCTTCACGTTCATCCTGCAACAAAAACCCAAAAAGCATTTTACTTTAGACACATATAGCTATCGTTCGATGAAGGGAAAAAAAAATTGACGATTTGGTGATGTTTTGAACTTGAAGTATCGATTTTTCGAAAAAAATTGATCGATTTTTTGTTATAAACAAAAAACTATTAAACGTATTGCTTTTTTGCTTCATCAAACGATAGCTATATGTGTCTAAAGTAAAATGCTTTTTGGGTTTTTGTTGCAGGATGAACGTGAAGGCTGTAATCGTGCACACCATCAAAAAGGGACCATCGCGCGTCGTAGGGGGTGGGAGGCGGATTTTTTGATGAAATTGCTTAAAAATTTTGTTGTATGTAGTAAACAGATCAATAAAACTATATGCCAAGTTTCACAAGTTTTCCGTTGTATCCTTTCTTCACAAAAAAATTCCCAAAAAGCGGTAAATTTTGCGAAAAAAAAAGACAATCCCCCCTTAATTAGCCAAGGGTCCAGCGATTTATTATTGGTGTATCATGAAAATACGTATTAACGGTACAAATTTCGAAAAACATTCGTCAAACTTCGAAAAAATATACAAATAATGAAAATTATTTTCTGTTATTGCATAAATATATAAAAAATATAATATAATACGTAAATATAATACAATAATATAAATATATTTGAAAAAAGATGATAAATTATGTAAAAAATGTTTGTGGAACTTGAAGAAAATATACAAATAACGAGAATATTTTAACATTATTTTAATTTAGAATATTTGTTTCAAAACTATAGAGTTCTTTTAGAAAATCAATGTGTACGAATTATTTATCCGCTGTGATAGTATTGGCGATTGGCTATCTGACAGAGTCACTTTAAAAAAGTACTTCGAAGAGTACAAAAAATTAATACTTTTCCACGACTTGTTGCAAAAGTTCGCATTATTACGATTAATATTACAGTAACAAATATTCCAGTATCGTTCGCCAGTATAATTTGTTCGTACAGTATAATTGATTTCTTTCCATCCCTGAGCAATCAGATGGGTAGGATTCGTTATAAAAAATTGTTTGTGTGGAATTTTATTATCGTTCTTTGCTCAATTGTTTTTATTACTTTTTTTCATTTTCCTTCAAATCTAGATTGAATAACGATATTTATTAAGATCTTTTTCCCGGATTTATAGTTTACAATAGATCTCCAAATCATGTTAAAAAATAGACGAGCTTCTTTTGTAGGAAAAATGTAGCCAAAAAAAATTTGAGCAGCTAAAGAAAAGATAATATTCCATCTGATTCCAACACGTAATTAATTCAGTTCGCAATTCCAACTATTTACGTATTTACTGCAAATTTCACGAATCTCTGAAAAGCAGTTGATTTTCGTATGTTCGTATTTTCGTCACATCTTACAGTTACGACAGCTATATCGTGTATCCAGACATCGTAGAGCTCGCTCGGTCGAGCGTCATGCGGCCAATCGATGCTTTCGACAAAATGATCGGTTCCTCCGTAGAAAAGATTGTCCGTGCCGGTTACGACGGTCAATTCTTCGTAAGGTTCGTCGAAAAGATTTGCGACGCAGTGAGCAGCAGTAATCACGTGCCTGTTCGTTATCAAAGCGCCGCCGCATATGTGTCGATCGTTATATCGTAGCGACGCATAGTACGGTACATCGATAATTTCTGTAGAATTCCCGCCTGCCAAACGCCTCAAACGCGCACCAACTGTCCCTAAGTTAACGCAAATAACGATAAATAATTAAGGGGAGAGATACCTTTAAACGAGGAAAAAATTGCTGATTTTCATGATTTTTTTAAAGGAGAAATTTCTCTGCCATTTTTTAGATTTAGGTTTAGAATTTTAGGGTACTTTATTACTAGCTTTGCCTGTTACATGGTATTGATTTTTTTGGATAAGGCTTTTAAAAGATTTTCTCGCAAATCTTTTTAAAAGTATTTTTTTTATTTCGAAACGTAGTCATTTATTCGGAAAATTCAATCTTTATTTCGAAGCGTACCATTTAATTGATTTTCAATATTTCACACTTTTTCTTGGTTCATATTCGGCGTATGAGTGTTAATGAAAGAAAAGTCTCCGTTGCTTTTCTTTTCAGATTAATCACGCCGACGCTACGTGTCACGCGGTCTGACAATATCAGCCGCAACTCGTTTAGAAGACCGTCCCATAACTCCACCGTTTTGAAAGATTAATCAATAAAAATACGATATAACAGTCACGGTAATAATAAAATATACCCTGTGTCTCAAAAATGGTGAAGAAATATTTACTTTTTTAAAAAAACCATGAAAATCAGCATTTTTTTCCTCGCCTAAAGTATCTCCCCCCTTAATATGTTGCGGGATTGGTAACAAATTCGTCGGTGATCGAAAGACGACTAGTTTGGGGGCTTCGGTTGAATGGAAAACGATGTAAAATAGCCGAAAACGTCAAATGGACTATTCATCTTACATCGGACAAAAGTACAATCAAAGGCCCAAATGCCCAAAGTTGATAGAAAATTATGCGAATCACAAATTCTTGAAATCATGTTCTTAAACTTCGTGTCCTGGGAATTCAACGAGTATTCCTTTTTATGCTTTCCCCTTCTATATTTTGATTACTATCCAAAATCTTTTGCAAACTCACTTTTAGAGTTCCAATATATACGATAAAGATTCCTTTATCTACGATAAAGATTCCTTTATCTACGATAAAGATTCTGAAAAACCGTTCGAGTGACTTCGGTAGCATGAATCTACCAAAAAGATTTGAGCAATTCGAAAAAAATTACTACTCATTGCATTCGAAGGACGCAAACTTAAAATCTACCTAAAACCTCGATCGATTAGCTTACCGCCAATTGCAAGGAAAATGATGAACAGCAGAATCTTCATGGCGCCAGCTACTTCTTCAACTCCGTTTTCGATTCGTGTGATCCGAAAGAATGACTCCCTTATATAAAACGTCAATGCACGATTATGCACTAAGTGAATGGAGAATAATTCTGTTGCCGACCGTTCACACTCTATACGTTCAGCTCAGTCAACTCAGGTGGCTTTGCGAACGAACGCGTAATTTATTGCGCAAATCGTATCCGAGTCTAACCGCTAGCCAGGTGACCAATTGACGCGTAAGAACACTTTCTGACATATGAGCTATTTGGTAAACCTTCTGACACTTTTTGTAGAAACTGGCGCGCCAGTAGTGCACCTCATGACTCTAGTTTATTTACAGCCTGAAGGTACACCGCCACATGAACGCTGATGCCATAATGGAACCCCCAACCAGTGACCTCGTCTTATAAGCTACCGAGCTATGCGAAGGCACGTATTCTTTTGTACCATCTTCTTCTACAAGAATTATTGCGTCAACAATCTTTTGCGTTAACAAATTTTGCGCAGCAATTTGCTGTTACGCTGAGCTATCGACTAGAGTCTCTTCGTGACTACTGGTCGTGATTTATCGGCTGTACATTTAGCTGCCACATAAAAACATCGATTTCTACATTTTTACTAGTACACTTGGAAAGAATATACAGCGCGGATTCTCATCGTGAGAACTTATGTCACTTTCCTACATTCCTCAATCCCCATTTGGAGCTAGTGGTAGACGAATCTCTGTCAAATCAAATCTTCTTCAAATCACACCTTCATCAAATCAAATCTTCAAATCAAACCTTCATCAAATAAAATCTTCAAATCAAATCTTCTTCAAATTAAACCTTCATCAAATAAAATCTTCAAATCACACCTTCATCAAATCAAACCGTCATCAAATCAAATCTTTAAATCAAATCTTCTTCAAATTAAACCTTCATCAAATCAAATCTTCTTTAAATCAAACGTTCATCAAATCAAACCTTAATCAAATCGAATCTTCATCGAATGACAACTTTATCAAATCAAATCTTCATCGAATAAAATCTTCAGCGAAGCAAATCTTCATCGAATGACAACTTTATCAAACCAAATCTTCATGGACTAAAATCTTCTTCGAAGCAAATCTTCATCGAATCAAATCTTCATTAAATCAAATCTTCATAAAATCAAATCTTCGTTAAATCAAATCTTCGTCAAATCGAATCTTCATAAAATCAAATCTTCATCAAATTAAACCTTCATCAAATCAAATCTCCGTCGATTCGAATCTTTATTAAATCAAATCTTCATCAACGCGGCATCGACGCAAATCAAACGCAGTGCCATTTCTAGGATCAAACAATAAGTATTGGTCGCACGTTTTCCAAGCCTAAATGCATACTCTCCAGCATGCAAGATCCAGATCAATGACGTTTGATCTCATTGTACTTTATCATCCAAGTCAACATTTTATCAATGACTATCTTTCAGGCCTAATCCGCCAACCCTGATTTCGACCTGGTAATAAATTATAGAAATTATCAAATACATTATATATCCTAGGCTTTGTACTCAGTTTTTCAGAGTTTTTTAATATCCTGTATGGTTTGATCTCTGCCCAATCTTGGACATAAGGCCCAAACGAATTCAAGACTCAATGATCTCAATCTAAAGATTCGACGGGTTGACCTCACACTGGAGTATCGACATTTCTCGGCAGCTCAACGTAAAGAGGAATATATCGAATCCTGAAGAAGCAGCTCAGCAGGATCAAATAAGCGTGCCCTTTCGGACTAAACTTCAATCAACTTGAATGACAGTCCATCAAAGACCACGCGCCTACGTATGCAACGTCACGATAAATCGATATACGTTCGAACGTGTACATGAACAACTTCTGGAATTTCTCCCGGTCTCATCATCCCCCACGGATGTTCTGCACAGGCGCCTATTTCCCCCCTGACGTACGGCTAGAAACGGATACTGGACTGGCCTGTGGGCATGTCGCTCGTGCTATGCGGGTCAGTAGAACACGGCCGTCTCACGAAACGGCGCCGCGTGACTCATCGTCGCCACGAAACAACCCTTATCCCCTTTCATCCCCGTATAACCGAGGGAAATGTATTCCCATGTTTGCTTGACGTTGTCGTACGTCCATACGGAAAGCCAACAGACCGTGTCGTTGCGTCGAAAAAGGGTGTAGCGAAAAGTTCCTTTTTACAGCCGGAACGGACAAAGTGTTTTTTTTATTCGATCGAAGCAGGGTGCCTTCCCGGTCGCCGGAATGGCACTGATAAAGTGTTGCTTCGAGATCGAGCCTCCCGAAGTTTTTGAGAATGCCGTGAGAAAGTGCACCGATCCTGGCTGTGAGTTCAAAAGATCTTCGGCTTACCGCTTTTTCCTACTCAGGCCCAAAATGGGCCTAGATTGATGACTCGTTGTACTTATATTAGAACATAATCAATGACTCTTGGAGGCCCACACAAAGATATTCATATCTCCGTATAGAAAACGTTTTTAGGTCTGATACTTGGAGGGTGTTCTTACATTGACTTAGGAATGTCAAAACGTAGAATAAAAGCCTGAAAATATTTGTTTGACCAAACCGACTAAGCGGAAGTGTCAAAATGATGTGCCATGTGATTAAAAGCTTAAAACTTGGTTTGAAAATTAAGTTCGAGTTTTAAGACATTTAATCGTGGTTCCGACGGGGTGGTTTAAACAGTGGGTGTATACGAGTTCGTGATTTTGTTCTAAAAATTGCACGTGGAGCCGCGGGAGGTTATGGGATTCGTTCAAATGGGGGACAAACGTTCTTTGAGTACGGGTTGATGAGATCTAAGAATTCACCAGTTCTCGTCCGTCGGTGTGACATTCTTAAAATCTCTGAAAATCACTTAAGAAATCTTTTTAAAAAATTTAAATCTCTCAAAAGCACTCCAAAACTCTCTTAAAATTCTTTCAATCTCCCACAATAACTTTAAAAATCTCTCAACATTCTTGAAATTCGAAAAGTTCCAAAAAATCTCTCAAAACGACTTAAAAGCCTCCAAAAATTCTTGAAATACGAAAAATCTTTTAAAATTCTCAAAATTTCCGAAAATTCGAAAAAGTCTTCTAGAATTCGAAAAAAATCTCTCAAAGCGACTTTGAAAAACTCTTAAAATTTCTCAAATCTTAACAGCGTTTGTGCAAATTCATGCATTTGTTTTAAATGTAGTACGTGGGGCCTCAGATGGTTAAAGTATTCCTTAAAATTGCGGACAAACATTTTTCGAGTACGGGCTCGCGAACTCTAGGAAAAATTCATTCAAACTCGTCCATCGGTGTGACATTCTTGTACCCTATTTTTTTTTAAAGCTTTTAAAACCCCTATTTTTAAAAAAAGCTTTTAAAAACTCTATTTTTTTTTAAACCTTTACAAATCCTTACAATTCTAAAAATCTTTCAAACTGGCCTAAAAATCTCTTAAAGTTATTAAAATCTGATAGATTTCTCACAATTATTAAAAAACCATGAAATGACTTTTAAAAGTCTCTTAAAATTCTTAAAATATTTTGAAATACCTTTAAAAATTAGTTAAAATCGCTTAAAATGACTTTTAAGTTTTGGTTTTGATATGAGGAAGATTGTGTAAAAACCTTCAACACAATTCTCGTGAACCTTGGGTCAGGATAAGTATTTAAACGAGCTCCGAATCGACTTTCGAAGTCTTATCTCTGCAGCAACACATAGTGCCCGGAAATTATTGAGCCCTGTGTCTCAGGGAAAAATGGAAAGGAGTCTGGCTCTTTTCCTAAAACAGCCCAATTGAAATGGCAATAAAACTCGCTCTCGGTTTTCACGGCTTAGCGCAGGCCTATGAAATACTATTTCGCGTTAATTCCGAATTCCTAAACGCGTCTATGTGCATCAGGTCTTGTACACGACGGCTGTGCGGAAGATTTTGATAGCCGCCAAGGTCGGTTCGCGTAGGTAACCTTCGCATAATCCCGATTTGTGCGGATTCACTGAATTCCCTCGCGATCCCGCCGATTCTCGGCCGTTTGCGATAATCGTATCAATCACAAATCGTTGGAAAAGAAACCGAATTTCTTCGGTAAAGTGACGAATTTTCGAAAGCGGTTTTTTAAATAATCATAGATTCGATCAATTTGCGGTTTTGCAGTGTAAAAGTGTCTTAAATATTTTTTAACTCGCTTTTTGGTTTCAGATAGAAATTGATTACTTTTTATAATGGATAAAATTAATAGAAAAAATATGAATGGACTAAGAACAATATAATATAAAATCAATATTTATGGATATTATTAAAAAGAACGTTATAAATAAAGCATGTCATAAAGTATATTATAAAAATATTCAATTATATCATAAAACGCAAAGAATTGTTATCCGCAACCAAAAAACGCATCCGCAAGCAACGACAGAGCAATTTTTCATTCTTCAAAAATTCGCGCAATAGCGAATTTGTAGAAAAAAAATGTTATAATCTGCTATTGTACAAAAAAAGTATTTAGTGAAAGTCAAAACATAAAAAAAATGTTTTCTTATTATCCTAATATTCAAAAAAACGGCTCCGTTTAATTCTTAAGCTGAGGAGTATATTTAACAGAAAAGCCTGTTTTTCCTTTCGAATAATTCAAAAAGTTATGATGCACGCCGCTCAAACCTCCGAAAAAAAGACCAGCGGCGCAATTCTTTTTTAACGATGAATATTTTCTATTTTATATAAAAGTATTGTCATAATATACTTGAATCGACTGCAAAATTACAAATCCATCGGATACGTATTTCTTTTTCCCGCTCTCGTCTATCTACCTCACACTCGTGGTTCAAGCGTTGCCCCAAAGCTGCTTAGTCGGTAAAAATCCTCTACTTTTTTCCAAAACGATTGGCATTTCGGGAAAAAGACGAATCCCACGCCCTCCTCCTTTCGATGGAGCATAAAACGGGACTCGCCTTCTTTCCGAAACGTCAGACGTCTCCGAGAAAAATTAGAAACGAATTTTCCACTCTTTCTTTATCGACTCCCACGTGGTGCGGCGTGACATTTCGCTCGTCACGCTTTTCATATCCTCTCACCACCATCTAGCGGCCAACGCTCCAACTACCTCGCCCCTCAACGGTCAGTAAGGAAATCTCGTGCAACGCAACACATTCGTGCGTATGTGCATCGTGTGTCAGAGCTGTTTATTTTTCTTGTTTCGTAGAAACCTGACAGGTGCGGGCTGAGTCAGTCGCGACGAATGAATCCACACAGTATCAATGAAAGAAGGAATTACTGACTCGGGGCATCTGTTGCTTTCCACGTGTTTACCGCGCTTACGAAACACCGTTCCCGATCGTACAATTCTACGAGAATAAAAACTTTTCGTTCACGAAACTCTTATCGACGTATGTTTGCATTGAGCTGAAATGGCGCCACCGTTTCCAGTACTGTACAGCAACAGCACGCAGTCAATAATTTAACGCGCACGTCACGCAATATAAAATATATATATAGACACTCCTCAGTGTAGGTGCGCAAAATCCCAGAATTTTCGCGTTCTCGGCGAGCCTCGCTGGATGACTGATACGCAACGATACGGGAACGTGCTAAAAAAAGAAATTCAGAGAAAACGTTCATCCCAAAGGTCGTTTGTCACCGCGTGCGTGTGTGTGTGTGCGTGCGTGTGCGCTGCGTGACGTGCGCTCGACCGTCATGTTTGGTAAACCGATTGTCTTTCTTGCGATAAAAAAAAACCTCTTTGTTCCGTTGAATCTTCCGGTTCATAAATTCGTTAAAAAATGAAGAAAAAAAACGTTTTCCCGAAGTGTTTTTGCGATCCGTCGACAATAACCGTGGGCTTGCGTGCTTTCAGGTTGCTGCTGGTGCTGTTCGGCCTTACGGCCGAGGTACAAACGCCTCGTCGACAATATATTTCCCGTCAATCCGCAGGTAACTTTTGGAATGTACGAGTTTTTAACGAAGAAAATGAGTATTCAAGCTGGAGAGAATAAAAGTCGGAAGGGAAACGTTCTGCTTGTTTTTTTCGGGTCCAATTATCTCATCGCTCGTTCGCTTTAATAATACGCGTTAGAGGTCGAATGAGTCATATTTTAGCTACTTTACCCCGTGAGCAACTAAGCTCTCCCATTAGGTCTTCATAAACGACTCGGGTAGCCATTTCACACACACGTTATGATGCATCCAAGTTATCTTTTTGAATGACGTTTGAGCTTGCATCGTTGAAATGCAACGATTTTTTTCCTTTTATTTTTGTTTTCTTTTTTTGCAAATTGAGGTCAGAAATGTACAATCATATGTAGCAATTCTCAAGTGATCTTCGGAGCCTAAATCAGCCAAAAAAATTGGGCCATCAAGAAAGAATAAATTTTTGTTGTATATCAATTACGCAAACTTCTACCTCATGCTTTTGGATGGCTATCAACTTGACGGCTCCGGCAATTCTTTTGGTACCCATTTGGCCGACTTTTGGACACCATTTGAAAATGTTTAAGTTCAAACATGCCTGACTTTTTTCTTTACCTCCATGATTTACAATTGATGTAAAAAAAATCATGCAATGAGAATTAGGGAAAATTACAAGGACTCTAATATCCACTGCAAATCCATTTTTCTGACGCAAGCCCTTCCAGTGGCTCAACTAATTCGATACGTCAGCATGGATACCTCACCAAAAAATGCTATTGCCAAAATCTGAGTCCTCGAGCACTGGATCAACTTTTTGGAACCAAAGTTTGAAGATTAGGCTACCACGATGACCCAAAAATCAGGGTTATTTGGAAGAATTTTTTTTTAAGGAATAAGCAGGGTGATGAAAAAATCGGTTTGGTAATTTATTTCTATGGACATTACCAAAGTTGGGTACCAAATTTAATTACAAAATGTTAATAACTGAAAAAGTTATTAACATTTAACAAATTATTAACAAATAACATTAACATTAACAAATACAAAAGTTATAGTAGGCAAGAAAATAACTTTCAAAAATCGATATCTCGAAAACTATAGCGCATCGCCAAAAATCCATTTAGGGGATCGCTTAAAATATTAAAAGGAAGATGTAGGCCAAATTTCAGATTGAAATTCGGTTTCTGCTTTTCAGAAGTTTACCCAACCATAGTGTCGAGCAAAAACGCGTTTAAAGTTTTACTAGCAGTTCTATCATGGTAGTAATAAGTTTACCTCCAACCCGGGATTCCTGCACCATATAACTGGCATTAAAAATTCAATCCTTTGGCCGACACTTGCAAGATCCTAAAAATCCTACGGTGACCCGCTTCCTCAAAAAATATGCTGACAAGGCAAGATTTGATGAGGTTGAAGTTGGCAAAGTCGGAACGCAATGAAAGTTATTATATTTTAACTGCTAAAAGTTTCTTTCGGCAAATCTTTGTTACGGTAAACTCTCAACAACTTACTAGTCGCTTATTTAAAGATCAAGAGTTAGCAGCTGTGAAAAAAGATTTGGTGAAATAACAAAAAGGAGAGTATAAAAGTATAAAAAAGAATTTCCGTTGCGTTTCAACTATGCAAACTTCAAGACCATAAAATTCGCGAAAGTTGATCAGTTCCGGCTCAATCGAATGCGTGTAGTCGTACTCGTACGAGCGACTGACAAATGCGCGTTATCCTTGCAGGATGGCTTGGTCAAAAACAATATGGAAAAGCTGACCTTCTACTCGCTGAGCAGTCCTGAAAAGTTGGATCGCATAGGGGAGTATTTGTTCCAGCGAGCCTCCAGAGACATTTACAGGTTCGCAATGACTTTTTTTTCATCGCTGCAAAGCACACGTTACTTCTCAATCTTACCCTGCTCCGTTGGCCTCTCGTTTCCTCGCAGGCGGAGAAATGGCTTCGTGGTCATCGCGATGGAGGCGATGGATCAGCTGTTGGTGGCGTGTCACGCGCAAACGTTGAATCTATTCGTCGAAAGTTTTTTAAAGATGGTACAAAAGTTGCTGGAATCGACGGATCCGCAGTTGCAAATTCTGGCGACGCATTCGGTAAGTATTGGCGGTAGGATTTTTGTACGGAGCAGAAATCGACCGACACTTGTCGCACTTTACTAACCGACGATGCAGAACGAAAAAAAGACAACAGTGGGCTTGAAAACACTTTGCTATGAAAACATTGGGAGCTCGAAGAGTTGATGCATTCGGACGATTAATCAAAGTTGAAAAAATTGCTTGCCTCTTCCAGTTTGTCAGATTTGCCAACATCGAAGAAGACACGCCGTCTTATCACACACGTTACGATTTCTTTGTATCAAAATACTCTTCGATGTGCCACTCCAACAACGACGAATTGGGAATCCGCAAGCAGATTCGACTCGCCGGCATACAGGGATTGCAGGTATCGCAAATCTAATACTTTTTTCTAGAACTACGAGGTCTAGAGATCATTATGGAGGTCGGATCTCAAATCGAATTTGTTTTACCACAAATTTTAATATCGTTAAGGGGCTACATCTACCTTGAGGCCCAAAAAAAATGGAAAACGGTTGGTGAAAGAGAAAGGCATTTTTTTAACACAACGGTACATATATCAAGAGCCTTAAAAAAGCACAAAAAATACCGAAAAACCACAAAAACATGGTTGCCGTGTAGATCATGGATACGGGTTTTCGATGATATAAAAAAAAAAACGGAATATCGGACGAAAAATCCGATATGGAAAAACCGACATTGGACTGGAACAATACCGATATTTCGATATCAGACTTGAAATAATTAAAATATCATTAAAATTGTCATTATTTCCATTCAAGTTGCCTTTGTTTATTTTGTTTACTACGTTTAACATCCTTAAAATATTATTACCTATGTAAAGTATCTCCGAAGTTTCAACTTATTAATCCACAAGTGTGGAATCGGAACGGGCCTTTTCTTCCGCAAAGACGAAACGTTCGATACCCTCTGTTTTTTGTGGTCATCGTTTCAACAATGCCAATCTCGTGAATTAAAGTGACCATGCTGCTGAGTGCCTGCCACAAGCTATGCCATTTGTTTGCATTCTGGTAGCCACTACTACGCTGACTTGCATCAAACTTCCTAATTTTAATTTAACTTGTTTACTACTTATTTGATTTGCATGAAAAGCCCTCTTTTGTTGTTTTTTTTTGTTTATTTATTTCACCTTGAGTTGGATATATTTAAGAACATAGCAGAGTGTTTAGAAATATATAATAAATGAATATCTCATCAAAGGTGGTGATTGTTCACGAATCCTTTGGTTTCACTTAGCTTTGGTTTCACTTCACATTATTTCTACAACTTCCATCTTCATCTTCAAGCTTCTAATATTTTTACTCAATGTTTTCCATAAATGTCGGAAAATATCAAAATACGGGTATTGCGATGTTAAAACTCGTCGATATCGAAATAATACCGGTAATAGACAAAAGTCCGATAGTTCAAGCTCTACGACCGACAGATGATGAATTTTTTTCACGACGTTTGGCGGTGGACTTTCTCCAGCTTAAACGTCCTATCTGAAATCTAAAAACCAAATAAGTTACTCAAGTTAACAATAAATACGAGTCGTTGACGATCGTCGATTTCCAAAATTCTTTTTTTTCACAACATGGCGACTAATTGAAACTCGAGCATACAAAATCTATGAAAAGTGTCGTCAATTTTAGGTAACTATAAAAAAAATGAAGCTGCAGCTCATTTCGATTTATTATTTTATCGAATAAAAATATTTGTGGAAAGTGACATTTTTTACCCACCTAGATAGATGTAGCCCGTTGATTTTTATCGATGGGCTCAGATCGATCGAAGAATCCATGCGAGAATAAATATGAACCGTCCTACGCTTCTCTTTTTCAGGGTGTCGTAAGAAAAACACTGTCGGACGATTTGGTGGAGAACATTTGGGACCCCGTACACATGGACAAGATTGTGCCGTCGTTGCTGTACAACATGCAAAACGCAATGTACGCATCGCAGAAACTGAAAAAGCAGCCACGTATATCAGAATATGAGGGACAACTTGTTCGATGCCTCGAAGAAATTCGTACAAAATCGAAATTGTTTTTTCTCATATTCGCATGTAGCCAGTCAGGCTACATGCCAGTCAGGCTACATGCGAATGTGTCAGGCTACATGAGCTTATCCTTTGACAATTCAGGTACGCCGGCAAGGAGGACGCGACTCCGGAAAGTCCAACCGAGGAGAGATCGGATCCGCCGCAATTCGCGGAAACTTGTATGCGCGAACTTGTCGGACGCGCGTCCTTCGGTCACATTCGTTGCGTGATAAGGCCCGTATTGAGGCAAGTCAAATCGGACGTTCCTTTATATACTTTTATTTTCTCAGCTGTGCCCTCGCGGGCTTTTACTTCCCCGGCCCCCACTTCTACCCCACACTTGTCACTTCCTCCGGTTCTCCCACCACCCACCCCCCTCCCTCCCGAGTTTTTCCACAGCACTGCCGCGCGAGGGCACCGGGAAACTGTGGAAAACCCGCGCTGGTAAGGGTGGCTACATTTTCACTGAGTTTTAATCGCGTTGCCATCGGACAAAAGATCGCCTTGCGCTCGGTTGCCGGTGCCCACGCTGCGAGTCGGCTGTCACCCATCCCAGTATCGGCCCAGGTCAAGGCTGCTTGATTCTACACATGTACATATATTTACGTGTACTTCGTTTCCTTCAGGCATCTGGATAATCACCAACTGTGGGTTCCCAATTACTTCGCGATTCACACATTCAGAATCATAATGTTCTCCATTCAAGTGAGTCTGAACAGAATTAATCCAACCCCGCATCTACTCGTTTTTGACGATTTATTTTTTAAATCCAGTTTTTCACTGGTCACACTTGAGGCCTGCGAAGAAAAGAGGAATATTTGTTTTTTTTCTGGGACAACTCGCACAGGTTTTCAATATTTTTTATATTACATAGGGTATTAAGTATCTTTTGCAATGTTTGTAATGAAAAATATTTATAAGTGAGGTAGATACAAACGTCCTTTGCGGTGACCACAGCTGCTCGTAAACAAATTTTCCGCCGTAAAAACATCAAACGCATTTACTTTTGGCATGATATAATCTAGTGCTTGGACGAAGGATTTAATAAAATATTTATTTTGGAAAACATGGCCGCAGTCCAAAGTGAAAGTATCGATTAAGCTCTATTAAGGAGGTACGATTGTTACTACGAATCCAACTTTCGGATTTTAAATTTTTATATGATTTTGACGAATACTTTTTGCGCCTATTGCCTAAATTTGAGGTATTTTGACCGTTTAGTTTTTTCGCAATGAAACTGCAAAGTCGAGCACTGCGTTACCGAAGCACGTCGTCTTATGGAAACGGTCAACCGGAAGTGCGGTGATCGTGGTTTTTCTGCTCACGTATCCAACTAAACCCGTTGGAAAACTGAAATTCGATAGATTAGATATAATAGATATTGTAAAAAATAAGAAAATCAATCTTCACCGCGTAGTTAAAGCACTGCATTACAAGAAAGTTTCAATTTCCGGTTGAAAATGGTCAGAACGACGTGGAAGTGATCGTACCTCCTTAAGCTTAATATCGATTGAGCTCTAATTTCGTTGTTAAAAAAACGCCTTTTCTTCACATTAATTCTTCGTTGTCACACTTACCTGGAGAAACATGCTTGTCACACTTGGTCAATTTAACCCAGTGCGACAAGCCTATCAGTCGAGTGGCGATGAAAAAAATCATGAACATACTTTGAATATTGCATAATATGTGCCAAAAATGATTATATCAAGAATCAGATGGCAACATGTAAAAATAACATCGTGAAGCGAAATAGTCGCGAAAAGAAATTGACGATGCTGGGTCGTTCAGACCCACAGTGACACCGAAGGTTTAAACAGTATGGTTTCAACTATCTTTTACAATTACTGCATTGAAAATCATTTTTAAATGTGGGAGATACCGTGGTTGGCAGAGACCGCTGTTAGAAAAACGTTCTTCACCACTGCTGCTCGGAAACAAACAATCAAAGGCATTCGAGTGTTTGCTCAAAATAATCTAGGACTTGGACGAGGCATTTAACAAAACATCGATTTTCGAAAAAATCGATATTTTCGATATCGATATATAATCGATATTTTGATATATCCAGGTATCGATTTTCGGGAGAAAAACGCTCTAATTTCGTTGATAAAAAAACTATGTATCGAAGCATTTTGAAGCACTGTTTTTTTTATATGTAAAAGGAGCTTGTAAAATTTGATCGATGCAGTGATTTATGCGATATCGTGATCACCGATTTCGAAAGTTATTTTGAAGAAAAAAACGAGTTTGAAGTTCTCCTGTTCTCGGAATCCATCTATAAACGCCCATAAGGCCCTCATTTGTAAGCGAATCGACTTTAAATCTTCAACGAATCATTAGAGAATCCGTCGGCACCCAAAAATCGATATTTTCGAAAATGTCAACTAGGTGTAAGCCTTTAACGCGATTTCTCGTTTCTCGCCAACAACTCCGCAGTCGCAATATTCGTACACCGTCGTCGAAGCATTGATGACCCATCTCGACGATCACTCGAAGTCATCGCCGAAAATACGAACGAGTATAGCGGATACCCTGTCGAAAATTATTTCGATCGCGGCCGGAGAGAGCGTCGGTGAGTTTGAGTAAAAACTCGTGTTTGAATAAATTCCACGTCGGTTACGCAAATATTAATTTCGAGTCGTTTTTTTCAGGGCCTTCGGTTCTCGAAATAATAAATTCATTGCTGTCTCATCTGCGTATAAGCGTGACGAGAAATCAATATTCGAGCAACGACGAGCAGCTGTATCAGGAAGCGTTGATAAACGCCCTCGGCGAGTTTGCGAATCATCTGCCGGATTACCAAAAGATCGAAATCATGATGTTCATCATGAGCAAGGTGCCGTACAGTCAGCCCGACCGTATCGTATCGGTCGGCAAGGGAGACGTATTGTTGCAGAGTATACTTCTCAAATCGCTCTTGAAGGTGAGATAGAATGGACGACCGTCGCAAAATCGTCTTCGATTCCTACTTCGATAGCAGCTCGTTAAACACGTGATCCCGCAGGTTGGCACGAAATACCAAACGATACACTTGAACACAACCTTCCCACCGAGCTTCCTGGAGCCACTTTTGCGAATGTCTCTGGCACCCGACGCCGAGATGAGGCTGTTGGTCCAGAAGATCTTTCATACTCTGATCGACAGACATCGGAACCTCGAAAAACTGGCTGTTCCGTCGTGAGTATGCGTGAGAGGCAGTTGATGCATTTTTTTCGCCACCTTTGGCGGTGGACACCAGCTTAGACGGTCCATCTAAAATCCAAAAGCCAAACGGGTTATTCAAGTTAACAGTAAATACGAAGCATTGAGGATCGTCGGTTTTTGAAATCATTTTTTTAACTATGATAGCAACGAAAGCCATTTCCCGGAAGAATCATTTCCCGAACGAACAATTTCCTGAACATAGTTTATCGAACGGACAACTTCTCGTACAAAAACTCGCCGAATGAACAGTTTCTCGAATACAATATCCCGAGTGGACAGTTCCCCGAATGGACACATTTGTTCTGGGTGAACGATCAAATTATAAATAAATTGCATAACTTCAATTTTGAATGATCAATGCATGCATTAATATTGCATCATTAATCGAAACAAATACTTTGTGGGAAGCATTTTTTACGTTGGTCAATCGTAAGATTTATTCGCTGTATCATTTGGCATAAAAATTTAGCGATTTTTTTCAGTTTGACGCATTGAAAAAAAATTTATAAAACGTTGAATTATACTTTCGATTGGAAAAGCGTATATCTTAATTAAGATGCTAATTTAATAATAGCTGAATAATTAAACTATTACAAAGCTATGAAATTATGAAATTAATTATTAAATGACAACTGGGTTTGTTCGAGTTTGTTCGGGAAATTGTCAACTCGAGAAATTGTTTATTCAGCAAATTCGGGACCAGGTTATCGAGAAATTGTCATTTGGGCAATTGTTTTTCGAGAAATTTTCCGCAAAGCGTTTAAAGTTTGAATTATGGTGTTGCTACCACTCGCCCGGCTGTAGCCCATTCGATTTTCGGGATATTTCAACGAAACGTTCAGGGAGTATAGTTAATAGGTGATACAATGAAATAAAACTTTTTTGGAAAAAGCAATTTTTCGACCCACCTAGGTAGGCCATCCGTAGCCCGTTAAATTCTCTTCCGTAACCGAATACTTTTGTCTCCCAGGGTCATCATGTCGGAGCTTGATCTCGTGATCGAAAAAAGCTCGCGTCCGGACTTGATATTCATACGGAAGCACGGTCCCGAGATTTACCTCGCGCTGTACGAGTCGCTGGAGCTGCCGAGCAACACGGTCGAAAATATCGAGGCGATATACACGACACTTGCCCTGCTGGCGGTCGAATTGGCGTCGGAGGAAACCGTTCTCGAACAGCTGAGATTGGTGCTGAGCCTTCAGGACCTCGCACTCACGAGCGGACAATTAACACCTGCGCTGAAGTTCAATTTGCACGCTACAGTCGTGAGCCTGTTGGTTCTCATATCTTACGTGTGCAATATCACCTCGTTGATAGATTACGCGAACAAAATCGTCGAGACACGCCGAAGGGAAGCGAGTCATCTGTTGCCAAAGCTCAGAGCGAGTTACGAGAGCAACTTGCCGAGTCGTTTCGCACTGACGCTTCTCGTTGATCAGGCTGTGGTCACCGAGTGCCTCAAGGGCGCCGGACTCGATACTGGCAAGTTCCAACAGGGCTCGGGCTACAGCAGCAGCTCCTTGCAACACAGGTATGCAATTTTCTTCACCGCGGACCTTGTTCCGAACGTGTCTTCGGAGATTGTGAACATTGGAGCGCTTTATTCCGCCACAATGTTCGGCACGGTGGCTTATGCGTCATGTGTCAAGGTCACTCAAGGTCACTCGAGGTCACCAAACCCAAACAATCACTCATGAAGGATACATATTCGCGCCTGAAAGTATTCAGCCCCCAAAGACCTGTGCAACGTTGGTGTCGCCGGAGTTCAAGACATCGAAATAATTGCCACGTGTTCAATTCCGTTCAATCCGCTTGCAGGCACTCCTGGGTGGACAGCGCGGGCCGAAGCTCCACGGCGGATGTCAACGCCGGAAACGCGGAGCTCGACAGTGGTGGATCATCGCCAGGCGTCCTAAAGGTACCCGCACGATTCTTCATCACGATCCCTTCGAAATACCCATCCTACCGTTTCCCGCAATTCTCGTGATCAGATTTCGAAGCTTCCGTACACCGAGAGATTCCCCAGCTGGAATGTCACACGCCTGGCGGGCTCTCCGATGCAGCGAAGCTTCTCGACCATCCCGAGCGACGGCGTTTGTCCCCCGAGCCTTCCCGTCAGTCCCTCCAACAGAGCCAAACCTGTTACTCCCTTGAACTAGTTTTAACGGCCTACATCGTCAGCCTGTTGAATTGCCCTTGATATTACATTTCGAGGAGAATGATCGATACCGCTATTCTCAAGGGATAACACCACTCTAGCGGCACAAAATAAGGCCCAACTTTGACAATTCATTTTCGGAGTATGGAAAAAAGAATAGGATTTATTTTGAGGGCTCATTTAACACATATTGAATTATAAAAAGAAATTTATTATAATTTTCATACAAAATGGGGCGACTGAGCCCATCGTGACAAAGCCCATCTTCATTTTTTTACAAATAGCTTCACGGGAGGACGGTTTTCTCGTGAAGTACAAGACCTGGAACAAAAACCAAACAAAATTATAATCTATATATTATTAGCTATGGGACTACGTAGGGATTTTTTTTGTGCAAATTTAGAAAATAATGGCGCACTTTGAAATAAATAAATCGATTTTTTGCCGTGAAAAAAAGGAGTTAATTGTTTATAAAAAAAAATGTACATTTAATCAAAAAACGGCTACGTACTCCCATAGAGAATGTAATTGTGGAGTTACTATCAACATTTCAAATCGATCTATGCAAAGATGTTCGAGTTATCCGTCCTCCCAGTTTGAAACAAATTTTGGGTTCGAGACACTGCGGGAAAAATCTATAATTAAACCATTAAAAAAAAATTCTTTGCAGGACCACTTGCATATTATTTTATGAGCCCAAAGTATTTTATAAGCCAAAAAAAACGATTTTTCTAAAATCCTAGAGTGGTGTTATCCCTTAAAGGCCGATTTTTCACACTATTACTGCCGACCGTATTATCGGTGATTCCGAATTTCATAATCATTTGTTGGTTCCTTTTCTGACGTACGAATTTAGAAACTACCCGGGGAAGAATTGACCTTCGACAGTATGAAGAGAATCCTGACTGAATGTAACAATAATCAAATTCGTGACGAGGAGAAACGCGTTCAGCTGTCGCAGTGTTTCAGAAACGCACCGTTCCAAGAACTCGTCACAAAGACCCAACCGAAGGTACGAGATTGCGTGTATCAGGTCGTAAAAATGTACTCGATAACGAAGCACCGTTGAAAAGTAATTCCTGCCTAGCCTGACCACGATCGAGGCATCCTGCTGGAGTGTACATCGGAAAATGGAAAAAAGTTTTTTAAGGTCGATCATTTGACCCATGAGGGTTGAAGAATACGGGTTTCATAGACGTAGATACGTCCAATTAAAGTTTGTCTCCGGAGTTCCAATAAGTTCCACTGTTGTATTCAATTGTCAATTCAAGTTGTATTCAATTGTATAAATTCTAATATTTTCTCGAAAACGATGAAGTGGAACTTACGGAAACTTCGAATTTCAACGTTCATCGAACACTCCTCAAAAGAAATATTATTAGCCTTGAAGATTCATGGGTGAAATTTCTCGGTGTTAGCAAAGTAGCGGTAATTTTATCTCCAACCGACCAATTATGAAGCTTTTCCCAAATAATTCAGTTTTTATTCAACCTGACAGCTTCTACCTTTTTTTTTTGCAGCACGACGTTCTGCAGACTAAGCTTTCCGACATCTTCAATTCGCTGACGATCGAGACGAGAAATATATCGCAGCAAGGAATTCAGCCGATCGATTCCAAACCCAGTCAGATACCGTCGTACGAGCTGCACTTTCCCGAATTATTCGTTTACTGAATAATATATCCGAAGATATTATTCACGTCGAAATATTTTTTCTTTTGGTTTCCATCGAATCGTGATGAGGGCATCGGTATTATTTTTTTCCCCATACAAAGTGTGCACGAGTCGTTACCGCACAGAGGTATTCGCAGCTTTATTTTTATATTTGCGATTCGTTATTTTGGACGAGGTCACGATTGTTATTGATAATTAATTTACGTAAGGCTTCGTGTTATTGTTCGTGACGGCGCGCCCTGATGGGCTCATCGTTCACTTGTTTTTGACGAGTTGTGCTTTAAGGTGAACAAAGGAATTTAAAAAAACGTGCATTTATGGACGTTCGAACGATTGCAACTCAAATGTATAAACTCTCCGCTCAAGGATGTTTAGGAGACTTACGGAAATTCTACAGCAATAAAACATTTAATGCATTATTCGCTTGCTCTGAAATTGTGGGCAAAATTCGTCCTTAAGGGGTTAGGGTGCCGTGACGACTCGAAAATAAGGTTTATTTAAAGAATCAAAAAATTGTAGGAATAAGTATGGTCGAAAAATCGTTTCAACATTTATTTGTATGCACATTAACAAAGCCGGGTACCAAATTTCTTTTGAAAAATGTTAATCAAAGAAGATATAAACAATCTCGTGGGCCTTTGAAAGTGAGGTGCTATACTTGATTTTGACCAGCCGGTTGATCGGAATCGAAAAAAACGAGATTTGTCTCAAAATAATGTTAGCTAAAACTTAACCGAGCTTTTTTTTGTTATAGTATTTCAATCGTAGTTTTAAATTAATTTTTTTTCGATTTTTCTAGGAAAATTGACATTATTGTTGATAAGTAATGAAAGAAAAGTTAAGGAAAACGTCGGTCAAAACTAAACTACTATGGCACTGAATAAGTGTACGAAATTTCAAGTCAATCTGTTCATTGGATATCGATAAATCGTGTACACCATTTTGAAAAGCATAGTTTCAAGAAAAACGCGTTTAACGGCGGCATCCCATGCGACTTTTTCGGTTTTTTAACCATTAAAAGACACCATCTCTGAATTTTTACCATTCTCACAGTCCCTCAGAATTTCATCAAACGAAAATAACGAGTTGTATCAACTTTACACCGTCCGGAAGACACTCAAGTGTTAAAAAAAGTTGGTTGGCGGCTGCCATGATTCCGGAGGTTTTGCTCGTCTGAAATCGAAAAATCAAACGGCCTTTCGATTAGTAGATCTGAGACTATCGCCAGAACTAGAGTAAAGCAAGAAATATCGAAAATTGAATATTTGGCACGGTTTTCAAAGTTAAGTTCCAAGTTTCGTTAATTTTGTTCGACTTATTGAGCCGTAAAAAACTATGGTAGATATCAAAAATATTCTAGTCGGGTGAGAACTATAGATGTGCTGACTAGCATAAAAATTTGAACTAATTCCATTAACAGTTTTTGAGGTAAGTCAATTTGAAAAATAGTTTCGAGGAAAGACGCGTTTAAAAGTTCAAGTACGATTTACACGAAGAAAACGTTGACTAACCATGAGTCAGCTATGGCGAGTTCATATAATACGCACTTTCGACCCTGTCACACGGGATTCAGTTCTATCGTCGTAATCATAAGTTTACCTTCAATCTGCGACTCCTACACCGCATGTTGGACCTTCCTCTTTAATTTGGGTTGGCTCAAGGGACCATCGATGTTTTCGAATTTTCACAGTACCCTAACCCCTTGAGCTTCGATGGCCGAATTGGACGGGAATTTGCGTCCAGTGGTAGAGGACGTCGTAAACGATACAAAAATAAATACACCAATGTTCACTTGGTAATTTTAAATCGCCACAATTCCTCTCCAAGAGTTGAAGGTACGAGCAGTCCGTCCCTCGTGCCGAATTCGTTTGGCTTCCTGTCTACCCTCAACCGCATGAAAATGACCCCTCGAGGACACCATCGTTTGGCTTCGCGAGAGGAAAATGTGCAATAAACGCACCAACGCGTCACCCATGCACGTCTAATGCGCGCAAATAGGAGACTTTTTATCACGAGGTGAAATTCAACAGATACCATTTGTGTGTTTTTTGATGTTTAATTATTGCTGTTGTTCAATCGCCCCCGAGGAAAAGGAAAAACATTTCGCAACGAAGGTTGTGATATACATGGTATGGTGTAGCGTTTAGGTATTGTATATATAAAAACTACGTACCGTGAAGAAATAAAGTTTCGAAAAATTGGCCTCGAGATACATTTGTAGTGCGTAGCAAAGAATATTCGTGAAGAAAGGGGATATTAACAAACGTTGTTTTTTTTAATCGTTTGTTAAATATTATATTAGTATGTATAGTCCCATTGACGGAACGAGCGATTGAATCAAGTTTTCCGTGTACATTGTGCCGTTTGTAGTGATTGACTAAAATCCGTAGCTTGTAGTCAATTGAAAATGAATTCGTCAAAAGCGATTCTCAATTTTTTCGGTTTTTTTCTTCTTTTTATAAATGCACATGGTTTGGTCAGTTTGAAGGGACGCGCTCGCGCAGAACTTTCACGGCTGCACCTTAAGGAGCTCCACATCGAAGATAAGAACAGCATTTGGCGGGATAGTGTGCTTCTGTCAAGGATTCAAACGTGTCGTTCTTTGCCTCGATTCTGTTACAACATGCGCTACCGGCCAAAGTATCGGTACACTGGAAAACTTTTCCATTGGGACAGGTTACCGATCTCGGTGGAAAAAATACGCAAATGGATGTGCGAGATATTCGGAACTTAAAAAAAAAAGCTCCGTTATGCTTGTCTTTTTCTACTCTCTATCACTTTCTTCTCACCGTCAAAGAACATCACTCAAGTGTCTGATTTCGATTTTGTTGAAACTCGTATGATGAAGCAGTGGAAACTATTAGACACTCGTTTCGTTTTTTTATTGTCGGAAAAAGTTTTTAAGGGAGGAAACCACCCCTCCAAAAAAGGCGTGTCGAGGGGTGACTGCAGTTTCATCCATGAGCAGTCCACCGATCTGAATGAAACAAACTCCAAAATTCTTTTACTGTGAAGCGATGAAAAGTTCACTATAGAAGTATTGAAAAAAAATTGAATTAACAGGTGAGGCACCTTTTTTAAGGGTGACGCGCCTTTTTCAAGGGCGACGTACCTTTTTTAATGGTGACGCGCCTTTTTTAAAGGTGATGCGCCTTTTTTAGGGTGGCGCGTCTTTTTTAAAGTGTGGTTTTCCCCCTTAAAACCGCTTATCCGCCGATAACAACAAATACGTGTCTAATAGTTTTCAATGCTTTATCACATATGTGATTTTTAACACAATCGAAGCCAGACACTTCAATGATGTTCTTTGTTGGTTACCCGAATATAATGGGTTTTATTTTGTGGGAGTGTCATTTTTTTTGGAAACTCGTAATTAAAATTTCCTCCCGATACTCGAAAGAGCCGTTACCTTCATTCTGCGTATGAACAATTTTTTTGCTAACGTTTTTGCGCAAGTTTGTCCACCTTTTCCCAAAGTCTGGCAATTTTTTTAGTGCGCCGTAGCCCGAGAATCACCGGGCTTGAAGTACAAAATTTGGACAACAATAAGTTCGAAAAAGAAAATATCCAACCCTTTTAAGACTGACAACGGAGATATTCCCAAATTTTGTTTTTATAACGTCACTATGCCATACTTTTCACCGGTAGACTGCACGCAATTTCAAACTTTGGTCCAATCCGTCGAGGATTCGGTGCGCAATTGAATTCACCAAAATTGCTGCTCCGCAAAGTGAAATAAGTTTTACAAATCGGCAAGGCCGAAGCCGCGTGATAAAAAATTCGGCAAACTTCACCCTTGCTGACGCGCAGAGCAAATCTCAGTGTTTTTTTTTCACTCTGTAGCATGAAAGAAAAACTATAAAATTTCAATTGCGCCCCCTGACGGATGCCAGAGATGTAAAAAAAAACGTTTTCCCAAGTTTTTCGTTGAGAGGGAAGATCCCTTTAGGCAGCCGACAAAAAACGAATTTTCGAGATTTTCTTGTATGGAAATTATTCATTCCATGAGAATAAAAAAATTTGTACACAGATCTGTCAATTTTCTATTAATTTTTTTCAGTATTTAAAAATGGTAGCTGTACGACACTTGCTTTAGAGATGGTTACCGCCTGATTTGTTCCACAGTGTACAATCTAGCGTCTTGTGCCTTGATCTGAAAGATCAGGGCCAAGAAATTTTGAATTTTTAAGACCCACACGCTCTATGTGACCCGAAAAAATTTTTAAAAAACGAAAATTCGAAACATGGCACGTGTTTGAAAAAATGTTCTATTTTTCATGGAATTTTTACTTTCTTAACGAAAGAGTAGGTTGAAAAAATGATTTTCGAGAAACTTTAGGTGCGAAGCTTTAAAAGTAACTCTCGTTAAGAAATACTATAATAGAAATTCCATGAAACAGATCATTTTTAGAAAACCATTTGTCGAATTTTCATTTCTCTCTGGATTTTTTAGGTTCGCGTAGAGAGTGCGGATCTTAGAAATGTAAAACTGCTTGGCTCAGATGTTTCAGATCAATGCACCAGGCGCAAGCTTGTACGCCGTGGAACAACTGAGTTTCATATCCCTGAAGCGTCTCGTACGTCCATTTTCAAATATTAAAAAAACGTTTGGAAAATCAAAATATTCCAAAACTTTGATTACTTCAGAATCATAGGTACACAAAATTTTAATGATGTAGGACGAAACAATTTTGACCCAAAACTTTGGGAAATCAAAAGATTCTGTAACTTTGATTACTTCTGAATTACCCGTAGATAAAATTTTAATTAAGTAGAATAAAATAATTTCTTCACAATTCTTTTTTTGAACATTCGCTTATTTTTACTGCCCGAAGGTATCTCCCCCCTTAATAATCTACGCCAAGTACAATAGCACAGCCGAAACATTGGCGATAGTAAAGGATATATTCCAGGATGACCTCGACTTCCGTAAGCGAAGTCTGGCGAGCAGGTGAGTCTGGCACGTTCGCCGACGCACATTTGAGCGACTCCCTGATCCCAGCCCTTGATAACTTCCCCCTTGCCAATTTTGAACTTGAAGGGAACGCCGCGGTCTCTGCTCGAATCGAATTTCTTGCCATTCTCCAGGGTACCTGAATCCGCAAGCTCTCGTTAGGTGCGTAGCACGCGGAAAACATATCGAAAGTGAAAAACGGAGGTTTGTCAGTCTTACCTGTATAGTGAACGACGACGGTTTGACCGGTCTTTGGATAGGTTTGTCCTGAATACGATAAATCTGGTTAGTATCGTTGCGCAAAACCGACTGTCCGAAGGATCGATAAACAACTCGATGTTTTGAGGTTAAACCAAGAGGCGGTGCGAACTTTTCGTTCGTAATCGTATCCTTGTACGATCGAGATTAATAAATTATCTCAATGGGATTTTTTCGAAACGGCGATACACGGGATGTAAAGAAAAGACGGAGCAAAGAGAAATGGCTTTTCGAAATAATTACCGTCCCCGGGGGAGATTACTTCCACATCCACGCCCATGGCTGCTCACTATACTTTTCTGTGGAATAAACAAATTCGCGGAAAATCCGTTACGTGAGCGTCGACGAGAAAACGAAGCAACGGAAGAACGAGTGGCGAGGTAAAAAAATTGAAAATTAATATTATTGAATATATTTGACACACGCGCAATCACACACATGTATGTGTGGATTCGCGTGAAAATTCACGTATCCTACAGGTTATATCTATGTATGTGTGTATATGTGTATATAAATTACGAGAAAAAGACCGTAAGCGGAATCGGAGGCTCTACCTCGAAAGAAGGATGCGACCAAAATGCGGCCTGCTTGAAAAACGAGGTTGTACGGACACACACGGTGGAAAAGAAAATTCGACTGGAAAAGCCGCCGCCAGGTTCGCTATTGTATAATCTTACTTCCGGTTGAATAACCGACACACGCGCGTGACGATTATGCACGTACCTGCTGCCATTCCTTACCAAGCAGCCATGTTCAAAAAGTTGTCCAGAAGTCGGCTAAACAGATATCAAATGTCCGCTCGGAGATTACGTTAATGGCCGTTTTTTGTGGGGACGTAAGCAGGGCCCTTCTGAATAATTGGTCAATTAAAGTGGCGCTTAATAAAAATAAGTCACAATTATTATATTCAACGATAGACTGGAAGGAAACATTTCGCGCAAGTTTAGTAGATTTAGATATTTTCCTTGAAAAGGTGCGGAATCTTTAGATTTTTCAGATTTTGGAGAACTCTAGACTTTAGAGAACGCACGAGCAGATTTTATCAGGCATCTAGAGTCATTCGGTCTATAAACTATCGGACAGAAATGTAGCCAGTGTGTCATTTTTCGTTACAAGTTCGACAACTTGGCTTAACAATTTTACCAGAACACTGTGATGTATTTTTACTTGATTATAGACGAGAATGAGTTAATTGTTAAATATTCGGGCTCGGAAAGCAATACCCTAAAGCAACCATCCAAGAAGATGGGCTTATAGGTAACCTCCGAGCGGACGGTCGGTGGCCATTTGGACAACTTCTGGACAACTATTTGGAAACTGCTACCTTTCATGGCGGAAAGATAGGGAATTGCACGCTTATGATTTTTTTCTTTGAAAAAACACAATTATAATGTTTCTTTCTGTGATAAATCAATCCGAATATTCGTTGGCGTCTGTCATAATCGATCTGCATAATGAGAAATTAATCACTGATTCATGTACACGTAGGAATGAGGGTACATTTATGTTACGTGACATTTTTGTTTTTCCACAGACACTCAGTCAAGACATTATAAATTTTCTTGAAGATTGACAAGCCCTTCCTGTTTTTATAATTTTCCGACAATACCCAGAGTCCATCGATTAAATTTTTGACATAGCTACAGTTGAAATCCGTTTTCATTGGACGGCGTCTTCCCTAGTAAAAACTAGTTCTTACTGAACGCCTTCGTTGCAACTAGTTTTTCCTAGTAAAAACTAGAATTGCCTGACAAATAAATTTGCATGTTAAATAGAACTCAACTCAAATTAGAAATACTAGTTCTCACACCCAAATAAACCCAAACAAATGTTTTTTATTTCCCGGCAACACTAGGTTTAAGGGGGGGGGGGGGGATACCTTTAGACGAGGAAAATTTGCCAATTTTCATGATTTTTTAACAGGAAACATTTCTTTATCAATTTTGAGACTTAGTTTTATTACTACTTTTGGATGGTACATGGTATTTTTATCAATTTTAAAAAATGGCGGAGGTATATCGCACAGTCTTCTAACCTGCTTTTTCAAAACTGGCGTGACGTATAGTTAAAAAGCTAATCCACCGATTCTGACACCATGTGGTATGAATCTTTCCAACTTTATTGTCTAAAACATAACCTTAAATGTTTTTTAAAATTAAAAAACCGTTTTTATTGCAAAATGTAGCTATATTTTCAGAAAATTCAATCTTTTTCTTTCGAAGCGTACCATTTCAGCGATTTTTCAGCATTTCTCACTTTTTTTAGTTCATTTTCTGCGTATGAGTGTTAACGAAGGAATAGTCTTCGTTGGTTTTCTTCTCAGATTAATCATGCAGACCCTACATGCCACGCCGTCCAACATCCGCCGCAACCCGCTTGACCGCGCCGCCATGTTGAAAAAATAATTTAAAAAAATAGCACGAAACAGCCAAAAGTAGTAATAAAATATACCCTAAGTCTCAAAAGCGGTGAACGAATCTTTCCTTTAAACAAAAATCCTGAATATCAGCCATTTTTTCAGCGCCTTAAAGTACCAACCCCCCTTAATAAAGACCGTTGATTGCGTTTGTTTAGTCGATCTAGATGCACTAGTGGTCATTCAAGAACAATATTACCTGATTCAATTCGTCAGAATTAGTTTTTTCGAGTTAAAATTACTTTCAACGAACATTCACATTTATATATCACTAAATTCTAGTTTTCACTGGGAAAGACTAGTTATAATAAGGAAATTCAGTCAGAACTAGTTTTCACTAGGTATAACGTGTTCAACGTGTTACACCTACCTCGTGACCGGAAGAGAGAAATTTTCGTAAGTTTTTTCTCGGAAAACATGTGCTGGTTTACGGATTTTTGTTTTCCACATTGAAGAGTATGGTTTCAAGTATCTTCTACAATTTTTGTATTGAAGAATATTGATAAATGTGGTAGATACAATAGTTTATGCAGAGCACGGTCAATTGAATTTATGCATGAAATTATCTAGTGCCTGGTCGAAGGATTTAATAAAATATTGATTTTCGAAAAAATGGGCGCAGTCCAAAGTGAGAGTATCGATTTGCGGTGTAAAAAACACGCTATTTTCATTGATAAAAAAAACTATGCATCGAAGATAAAAATTCCTTTGTTCGAACACTGCTTTTCGATATGTAAAAGAAGCTTTGAAAACTTGACGTTAATCGGTGCAGTGATTTGAGATATCATGTTCACGTATTTTTTAACTTTCGAGAAAAACTGCCTCAATTTTAAACGGATCGACTTAAAGTATACAGAGAATATTTTTTAAATGTTACATTTGGAGAATCCGTCGGAAACCAAAAACCGATATATTCAAAAATTTCAGCTAGGTAAGCCCTTAAACTGAAAACTGGTTTTTACTACAACCCTTTCTTTTTATCGAACCGAGTCCCAGGATCTAGCGTTAAAAAGCAATACATCCGTAAAACAACAGATCTTTATTTCCTCTAAAACATGGGTATAAAATAAATTAATATAATCCTTAAGTCGCATTATTAAGTACCGATTAACATTGTGGACATACAGCTTTTGGATTTCGTCTAACTGCTGCGAATGAATTAAATTCATCTTCGTCTCGAAATGTAGATTACTTCGGAGTGGAGTAAAGTTTGAGTAAAATTTATGTTTCCATATTCTTGCATATACGATGTTCATACGTAAGGCATCCCTAAAGAGGTTGCGTAAATTCAAATTACACATGAATGGTGTACGAAAATGGACAAAGTAACCTCGTTCTGTGCGCCTGAGGCAACATGAAATATCGAAGTCAACAATTTTGAGAATCTTCGAACTCAAATTCTCCAATTACAATTTTTGCTTCCATATCTCAGCGACTTTCGTTTTGACGTTACCTCAAACACTTTCTGCACATAAATTTATCCGCTTTTTTAATCTATCCTGCACAATGAATTGAATTTTGAGCCAAAAAAAACGTTTCTTTTACATTTTCAATGTACGAAAACGTGGCAGCAACGAGGACTCGCCAGACAATTTTTCAAGCATCAAAATCAACTCTACGAATAAAAGATCCTACGAAAAAATTCCCAGAATTAAATATAGCGTAGGATTTCGGTATAAAAAATGTTCGGCTTGCATTGGAATGTACAAATAGATTTTGTTTCCTCCTCGATTCACGGAGTTTCATCAGCGCCTCTACGAGTATAAATGATTTACAGATAATGGAGGAATGTTCAGCCTTCGAACGTGCTCGTTGATCAAATGGATAAGATCTATATTCAACATTGATTTTTATATACTGAAGTCTTAGCACTAAAAATCAATAACAATATATTGACGAATTATAACATCATACTGAGATGTCTTGGAGTTTTAATTTTTTAGAAGCACCGTTTCCTTATCCCAGCTGATCGACGGAAATTGCCACGCGAAGAACTTCACCGTCGTTTGTTCGCGTCATCCTTGAATCGACGCGTTCGCGAGATCTCGCACGCACCACGATGGTGTTGAATTTGCACAGCTAAACGTGCTTGGAGCGGTCCGTATCGTGAATTCTTTCTAGCAGAGCTCGAGTTATGCTTCCCGGCACTATCTGGTGCTCTTTTATCAGATCCTCGAGGGCCGAGGCAACCTGTGGGAGAGAAACGCCCGATTTTGTCTCGTACACGAATAAACCAAAATCCAATTATTCGCGACGAAGCGATGTCAAACCTTTTTCTGCAATTGCTCAGGGGTGAGCGAGGCGTCGTGGGCTATCGGTTTGCCCACGTACGTTTTTAGTTTCACGGGAAAACCTCCGTATATGGGGACGAGAGGAAATCTCGTTACCGCGTACAGCCTCAGCCATATTCTTCTGCCCCAGCTCACCGTTCTGAATGCTTCTCTGAGATTTTTCGTGAATATTGGAATTATGCACTGAAACAAAAAAAAATGAATGATAGACGAGGAGTGATATCGTTCCGATAACGGTATAAATGAACATGCATTCGTTTCCAGAACATGAGAAATAAAAAAAGGACCATTCTTTTTCACCAACCATTCGGCCATTTTTTTCGGGCCTCTAGGTAGATGTAGCCCCTTAAGTTCGAATAATCTATTAATTTCATTTGTTTCACCCAAGCAAGCATGAGCGAGTCATTGAATAAAACTTTACTTATTTTCTCCGTCGTAATTTCGTGACGTGTATAAAAAGTAGCTATTCCAAAGCGTAAATTAAATAGATATTCAAATTTGACGATTAAGTTAACTGTGCGCAAAATACATTAGATTCGCCGGCCGCTGCACAACCCGAAGGATACTGGAAGATCAACTTTTACTATCGAGCAATAGACAATATCATTGTAAATCTAGAACACCGATTTGCGAATCTACCCTTAACACATGCAGTTGACACATTTTTTAAATTGAATGTGAAGACCGGAGAGGTTTTCATCGATAATTATTTTTAAATCTTAGTAATTGATACGTCAGCCTTAGATGCTGAAGCGATGGTCACGAAAAACATATTTTTATTTTCAAATGATTAAATAAATGCTGGGAATTCAAGAAAGCACATAAAAAAGGAGTACTGCCCTAAATTGTATAAACTTTTCCAACCAGAAATAGTGCTCCCAGTGAGCTCCGCCGACTCACAAAGTTTTTCTGCCATGAGACGAATAAAAACATGGCTCAGAAGCACAATGCTTCAGGAACGATTCCCTCATATGCCACTGCTCAACATATATTATATAATAACATTGTTTTAAAAAAATCCAACTAAAAAAGTGTTTGATCGATTTGCAGAAAAAATATAGAAAGCTATTTTTTTAAAGACTCATTTAATTGAGTACCTACTAAAAGTAGACTTTAAAGACTGGTCACTGGATTAAAGAACAATGAAAAATTAGTTGATTATTATTTAAGGTATCGCAAGAGTTTGATACTGATGTTAACATGTACATGTGACTACAGTTTCATATTTTACGTGTGTTACGTGATTATCAACTGTTATGAGAATTTTATTTTAATAAAAAAACAGATTGTAAACGAAACCGCCTTTTCGTCACAACCCCCCCCCCCCCCCCCCCCCGAGAATAAAATGCTGGCTGCATTAATGATAACCAAATAAATAATGAAATACGAATAAATTGCACGGACCACTTTGGCGTCTTGGGCAACTTTGGCAAAGCCCAATCTCTTCTTCCACATGAGCCTGTAGTAACAGTCCCCGAATTGCGCCTCGTAAACTCCACCGGGTGAAATGGCGAGCATGTTACCCTCCTTGAGAATTACCGCGCAGGTCTGCACGGTGCCGGGTATTACTTTAAGCACGTTGGATATGATGGCCCATCCGGGTATTTTGAAGAGAAAACGATCGGCCACCGTGTGGATGAGTTTGGCATTAAAGAGAAAGACTTTCGATATGAAGTAATACAGATCTATGGGTATCGCCCCGTGATAGTAGACGAACAAAACTGGCTCGTCCTTCGGAATGTTTTCCAGCCCCGAAACTTCGTATCCTGGTTGGTGAAGAAGACAAAAAACATTTGTCAAACGATTCACGTGTCTTTTGGGTCGAAGTTTTCTTACCGTGGAATATCCAACCGTGAGCATCCCAGACCGCTGCTACGAGGCTCCGCGCCGCATTCTTCCAATCCGTTCCATACGCTCGTCTCAGCGTAGCCCTGGCGAAATATTCCAACCACCGCTCATTTTAATATTATTATCCGTTAGGCATCATCAGAGTGAACATTTTGAAAAAAATCGATTTGTTTGCATTATTCGATAGCATAGGAGGTTAAAAACATGCTGTTCATTTTTTGTGGCGAAATTCGAATTATTCCGGTTGCTACAACCTTTCTCACACAACATTCTTCACGCCATTCTTAATCTTGCTATGTAAGCTTTTTTTTTAATCTTCATATTTTTTTAAACGAAAAACTCAAAAAATAGGCTAAATTCGATACTTTTTTTTTCAAATCAGTCAACCATTTAGTCAATTTTGATTTTAAAAAAGCTCCATAGCAAGATAGCGGCCTTCATGTCAATTAATAATCTTTTTTAAAAATTTGTTTCAGATAATATTGACCGCCACAGCCGTGTAATGATGTCTTTTTTCTCGTAGACATTATCCACCGCTAAAAAAAGTGTAAAAAAAATTTGAAATCAACGTATAAGAATGTATTTTCTGCTCTTGATGAATGCTTCGATTTCACGTAGAAAAATCAGACTGATTAGCGTATTTTGATAATCGAAAGAAAATCCGCGAAAATCAGATATTTTTCGACTCGTAACACTGGGATGATCTCTTGAGACCCTCGAGTGGACTTTACGTTGTATTCCGTTGCTTTGAAATTTTTTACGACTTATCTAGTTGCGATACGAACCTGTGTAACTTGTAGATATAAAGTATCAACGCAGTTACGTATAAAAGTACAACAATGACCAGAGGAAGTAGAAATGTGACTAGGAGAGGCATCAGCATCCATGATAGCCAGAGAGTGAAGTCCACGTCTATGTAGTCCACTGAAACAGAGTGAATAATCGTCAAAGAGTGGACACGTGGAGTCGCTCTGGGAGACACTCTGGACTGTGAAAAGGGCCAGAATCGTAAAAACTCCAAGAATGAACGGAGAAACATTTAACAAACAAACATTAACTCGATGAATGCCTGCGACAGCAGAGCAAATCGGTTTGTTTCAAATTCTCTCGTTAATTCACCTAAATTGCTCCCTTTTCTCATCTAACGTCATCATCAAACTCTGGTAACTAGACATCCGATACCATACAGCATCGGACAAAGTTTGTTTTGAGAAAAAACGATTCTTCCGCATACAATTTGCGAATATCCATCCGTAAAGGGCCTGCCGTGTAAGCAAAGTTCGTTGATAATCAAAACTCAATTTCTACATGTATTCACGCATGGCCGTCTGCATCTAAATGCAAAATTGCGCTTCCAGCGCCTCGTATTCGCTTACGTCTTACGTAAATTTTAAGCTTAGGATCAGTGAGATCGAGTTACGTTTTTCTGCCGGTCCTGACGGCATGAGTGCCCTGACGCTTTTCCTGCCACTGCGTCTTGTATATCAAAATTGTACGAAAATCCAATTTGTCATGAAAATCAAGCTACCCTACATTCGAACGTTGAAGTTTCCATCGTTGGAATACGATTTGTTTCGTTCATTTTTCATTACTTCATTTTTATCGTTATCCACAACCCTTTTCGGCAAACTGTAAATCTCGAATAAGAATACGTAAAAACGTTCGAGTGATTTTCCCAGCCAAAAGAATCAAAAAGAATTAACTGTTCATTGCATTCCAATGACGCAAACTTTGCTAATTGCTAATTAGCGTCTCAGGTTTGACATTAGTCAAGGTCATTCAGAACGGCGAGATTGCAATAGTCAACATACACGTATCTAGACGAATAACATAGAAGTTTATTTACCTATGATATTTTCTATCGTTTGCGTATAGTCGGCGAGTATGGAAAGCATATTTACAGTATGATGAGAAGTGACGTACGATACTCAAACGAAATATATATATTTTTTATACAAATATATAGATATAGATGTTACGAATAAGATTCTATAGTGAAAGAGCAACGACTCCGATCATTACTCCGCGCAGAGCACTGTTTATCTTTTATTAACCGCGACGCCGCAATTTTACGGTTTTTTACAACACCTCATTTTATTTCACATTTTCAGCTGTAATGCTTCATATTTTTAGTATATCCGCGGTAAAAAAATGTTACGAAGTTTCGATAAAAGTTGCGAGAGTGATGCGCATAGTCGGTCGTTTTCAGTCGCGATGTCGCGAGCGCAGATCTGGACGGCCTGTGTGCCTGTCATTACACGGGTTCATTAACCTGCTGAATATCTTTTGCAGCTATTGTTTCAATTGTATGCTAATTTTTTCGATCTGGTTTTCAGGGCGATAGCGGAGAAACTTTGGGTATTTTTCCAACGACATGGCGCGTATCGATTGACATCGCAAACGCACTACGAAATCGCGAAAAATGTAATCTTTTTTTCTCGTTCCATTGGTAAATTACCGGCTGTGCGATCACATGAGCGGTCAAGTGACCGAAGTGTGATATTACCGATAAAAGTTCGGCGAGAGCGGTTGCTTGGAGACGGAAAGGATTGTGAATGAGAGAGTACGGTTGAAGTTATGGAAAATTTTTATTTTGCGCTTTGGGGAATAGTTCGGCATTTTCAGATTGTAGTTTTGGATTTGTTTGGACTGATCAGCTGATATGAAATCGGCTGCTATCAAGAGGCGAGCCCATCAAGCTCAGGTCCGAATAGCGGTGCATTGGAAAAAATGTTTACAAAACAATAAAATTTTTAAGAACGATACGAAAGGAAAATGGTTTAGTTTTTTTCACGACTATTTCAGTAGACTGCATTTCCCGTATGTTCAAACTGTTGTTATTTTTCAATTTGTTATTTGATCTTTGGATTAGAAGGGATATGAATAAATTTATTTGGCCTAAGCTCTTGCTTTTTTCTTACAATTAATTCGTTTTTTCTCAGTAGGTTGCATTCCTTGGTCGATAGTACAACTTTAATTTTTGCTTCCTTTATTATATCCATAATAACGTTGAAATAAATATAGTTGAAGAGGAATGACAAAATGAATAAACGCATTGTATATGTTTTAAAAGGCACCGTTTTTATTGTTTTATTAGTTTAGCGGATTTGTTTTTTTACGCCGAATTGTTTTTGCCATTTTCCCGTTTTTGACGCAATTCTTCGTCCTGCGGAACTTTGAACACTGAACATTTTCTAGTATCCTTCTTGATACTTTTCCAACAGTCCAGTGCAATGCAGCACGCTTCGGGCATATTCCGAATTTATTCACGATCCCCAAAAGTCTTGGCGCCCCTCGCGGCCTAAGGCAGAAGCTCTACTAGTATAGTAAACTTTGTCAAAATACGTTGATAATAAGGGGCAAGATTCAAATAATGAAAGATTGCTCGAGACTCTGCTGTGTTACAGGGTGCAAGACGGATAATAAAAGTAAATGGTCGTTCGAAAAGCCACCTAACGATAAAGCCTTTTAAAAAGTGGTTGTTAATTGGCTCTGAAAATAACGTTCTTTAGGCCATCAAGGTGCGTTTCGTCAAGATTTTTCTTTTCAAGTTTGAGTATATTTATAAATATGAATCGAGCAATATTAAGGGTTATTTCTGTTATATGAACGGTATAAATCTAACTTCAGACGTCCCTTGTAAAAAGTGTGCTCAGAAAAATAGAATCACTTGTTTTCGGAACCTGCGAGTTACCGCATAACCTTACAAAATCTAAATCCAGAGCGGACAGAGCTAAAAAAGAGCGGAAAATAAATTATTCACTCCAGTAGTATCTTTATAATCTACTGTGGAGGTAAATTTAATAGCCAACGTGCATAAAATTGGGGATAAATTGGGGAAAAATTGCGGAAAATTGAAATATCGCTGCGCCACCATAAGGACATGAAAATCGCGAATAGTGTTTCCTTTTTCCGGTTATTTATTGCTGTATAGCTATATGTACAAGACCCCTACGTGACAGCGCTTCCAGTGGATATATGCGGAACTAAGTTTTTCCCTCACTGATGGTGACACTTTCCCCCTCCAAAAACGCTGGAGTTTCCAGCGTGTTTAGCCGGCATGAAACAACTGTTGTCTCAGCGCTCTCAGCGGAACGGGCATCGCGAGTAAATCGGTCAAATTGGCAGCACTGCGGTGCTTCCGAACGTAGCGGTTATTTTACCGCCTGAAATTCGCTCGAAGTATAATTTACCGGTAAATGTCAGTAGCAGCCGTACAGTCGGCGGCAGTGCAGCCAGATCGCGCTCGAAAGTTACCCTCTCTCTAGTCCCTCGCGCGCCCATCACACAATCATAGTAGCGCGTGTCCGTGAGCGAGCGACGCTCGGACATCTTCGGAAAGAGCCGAGTGCCGTCGAACTATCCCGACCGCGCCTTCGGCAGCTACACCAACACATAGGCACGCTGAGCACGTTCATGTGCGGCCAAGCCGAACGAACTGAACGAAGGCTTCGAGGGAAAAAGCAATCCGAGCACGGCCCGCGCGTGACGTCACGCGACGGCACGCGCGAGACTTTTAGATGATTTCAATGCTTATTTAGCTCTTGATTCTCTGCGTTATTAATGTATACCAAAAATGTATCGCACACTCTGATCGCTTATTTTTTTAGTTTATACGTTAATTTAAATATAATAATAAATCTAAATTACAACTTATTTCTCTTCTAAAAAATTGTTTACGCTTTACTCACACCCGTCCTTATGCCAAATAAATTATAATTCATAAAAGTAAGCGGAAATATATTTATCTCCGTATTATTATGTTAATTCTCATACTTTCATCAAGGGATAAAGCATTATCCGCAAAAACAAACCAATCATCCATTCGACCGCGAATCGTCAGTACCAGAAAGTGCACAAATTCTACAAGCGATGAGATGGTCCTGTCGGTAGCGTTCCTGGCTTCGGTTCGCAGGGGCGCGGGATCGATCCCGCACTCGGTGCTTTTTTTTTTTTTAATTACTATTACTATTAATTCTTATTTGATTAGTTATGTTTATTAGTTATCATTATTATTTTAATTAGTTATCTTTTCGTGTCGAAAAATTTATTGCGCACTCCGACCGCTTATTTTATTAGTTTGTACGTTCATTTAAATGTAATAATAAATCTAAATTACAACTTATTTATCTTCTAAAAAATTGTTTGCGCTTTACTCATACCCGTCCCTATGCCAAATAAATTGTAATTCATAAAAGTAAGCGGAAATATATTGATATTCGTATTATTATGTTCATTCTCATATACTTTCATCAAGCGATAAAGCATTATTCCCAAAAACAAGCCATTCATCTATCCGGCCGCGAATCGGTAGTGCCAGAAAGTGCACATATTCTACAAGCGATGAGATGGTCCCGTCGGTAGCGTTCCTGGCTTCAGTTCACAGGGGCGCGGGATCGTTCCGCGCTCAGTGCTTTTTTTTTTTTTTTTAATTACTATTACTATTAATTCTTATTTGATTAGTTATGTTTATTAGTTGTCATTATTATTTTAATTAGTTATCTTTTCGTGTCGAAAAATTTATTGCGCACTCCGACCGCTTATTTTATTAGTTTGTACGTTCATTTAAATGTAATAATAAATCTAAATTACAACTTATTTATCTTCTAAAAAATTGTTTGCGCTTTACTCATACCCGTCCCTATGCCAAATAAATTGTAATTCATAAAAGTAAGCGGAAATATATTTATATTCGTATTATTATGTTCATTCTCATATACTTTCATCAAGCGATGAAGCATTATTCCCAAAAACAAGCCATTCATCTATCCGGCCGCGAATCGGTAGTGCCAGCAAGTGCATTTTTAACACAAGCGATAAGATGGTCCCGTTGGTAGCGTTCGTGGCTTCGATCCGCAGTTCATACATTGTATGATTTCTCGAATAAACAATTCGCCCCATAGAAGTCAGGAACGCTACCAACGGGACCATCTTATCGCTTGTGTTAAAAATGCACTTTCTGGCACTACCGATTCGCGGCCGGATAGATGAATGGCTTGTTTTTGGGAATAATGCTTCATCGCTTGATGAAAGTATATGAGAATGAACATAATAATACGAATATAAATATATTTCCGCTTACTTTTATGAATTACAATTTATTTGGCATAGGGACGGGTATGAGTAAAGCGCAAACAATTTTTTAGAAGATAAATAAGTTGTAATTTAGATTTATTATTACATTTAAATGAACGTACAAACTAATAAAATAAGCGGTCGGAGTGCGCAATAAATTTTTCGACACGAAAAGATAGCTAATTAAAATAATAATGATAACTAATAAACATAACTAATCAAATAAGAATTAATAGTAATAGTAATTAAAAAAAAAAAAAGCACCGAGTGCGGGATCGATCCCGCGCCCCTGCGAACCGAAGCCAGGAACGCTACCGACAGGACCATCTCATCGCTTGTAGAATTTGTGCACTTTCTGGTACTGACGATTCGCGGTCGAATGGATGATTGGTTTGTTTTTGCGGATAATGCTTTATCCCTTGATGAAAGTATGAGAATTAACATAATAATACGGAGATAAATATATTTCCGCTTACTTTTATGAATTATAATTTATTTGGCATAAGGACGGGTGTGAGTAAAGCGTAAACAATTTTTCAGAAGAGAAATAAGTTGTAATTTAGATTTATTATTATATTTAAATTAACGTATAAACTAAAAAAATAAGCGATCAGAGTGTGCGATACATTTTTGGTATACATTAATAACGCAGAGAATCAAGAGCTAAATAAGCATTGAAATCATCTAAAAGTCTCGCGCGTGCCGTCGCGCGCGGGCCGTGCTCGGATTGCTTTTTCCCTCGAAGCCTTCGTTCAGTTCGTTCGGCTTGGCCGCACATGAACGTGCTCAGCGTGCCTATGTGTTGGTGTAGCTGCCGAAGGCGCGGTCGGGATAGTTCGACGGCACTCGGCTCTTTCCGAAGATGTCCGAGCGTCGCTCGCTCACGGACACGCGCTACTATGATTGTGTGATGGGCGCGCGAGGGACTAGAGAGAGGGTAACTTTCGAGCGCGATCTGGCTGCACTGGTCGGCGGCTTACTCTGTTGCAGTGCATGTTATGAAAGCTCACCGACTCGTGTGTTCCGGTAGGTTACAGTTTTCATCGTCGCAATCGTCGTCTTGGCTGAGCAAAAAAGAAAATTGGAATGCGAACCCCTAATATGTTTCGTTACAGTTGATATTTAATTATAATATCATTAAACATGATGGATTACGAATTTAAAATGAAGACCCAGAAGGATCGGACCAAGGTCGAGGATCTCTTCGAATTCGAAGGATGCAAGGTCGGAAGAGGCACCTACGGACACGTCTACAAAGCTAGACGAAAAGAGGGGTTAGTTTTTGACAATTTTCCGACCTATTGCAATTGCCAATTTCGTTGAAGGGCCCTATTGTCCCTGCGCATTCGAAAATTTGACAGTTACACCCGGCAATTTCGATTTGAACACTTTCGAATCGAAGGTCAATTTTCAAAGTTCTTTTTTGTTGACACTTCGCAGGGTACCCGACAGTGAATTGAAATCTCGTCCCGACACGAAAGACTTTGGGCTCAAACAGATCGAAGGGACCGGCCTCTCCATGTCCGCCTGCAGGGAAATCGCGGTGAGTGCAATTTTGCCGTCAAACTTACCATGACGGTATCGTCTGAAACGTATGAAGACAGAAAGAAAATGCATATCAAGGGGATACATCTACCTCGCGGCCCAAAAAATATGGCAAAATTCCGAATTTTTCTACTAGGAAACGGTTGGTAAAAAAAACGCATTTTTTTACAAAATTTTTTTACAGCATACAAAATCTATAAAAGAAGTTTAAAGTTTGAAGTATGGTGCTGCTATCGCTTGCCTGGCCGACTGTTGGAAGCTCAATCAATTTTCGGAATACTTCAATGAAATTTGCAGGAAATATAGTTAAAAGCTGATGCTATTGAATGAAAATATTTTTGGAAAATGCAATTTTCTGACCTACATAGGTAAATGTAAGTAGAGTTACGAGAGTTGAGCAGCAAACGCTTTACCCCGATCATTATCCCGAGGATACAAGAATGTTCCTTGAAGTCTAAAAATCTACTACATTTCGTTGGAACATTCCAGGAGGTATTTTTTCCTTTACTGAGGAAAGAAATGTTTAGGCAATGGAAAGTAAAGGGCTTCCGATCCTTTGAGTGATGCAACAACTAAATGAAGATTGGATTAAGATTAGTCAAATGTAAATGAGTATAAAGTTACTACGCTGCGCATACCTTTCTTCTTTTTGGAGAAGTTTTGGGTAATTTTTTTTCAACTGCCCTACTTAGTTTCGCCAATTTGAGTCACGAAAATTAGTTTTTTCAGTTTTTCGTTGTAGGTCCGCACCTTCGATCTGATTAAAGACTATATAATAGCCAAAAAAGCAGAATGAAAGAATGGAAAAGAGTTTTCATTGCATGATAACAATGCAAACTTTAACACTGTGATGCTCCTCTAGGATTCGTTTGTTCAGTGTAGGCGTAGAGTAGAAGTCTCGTTACACAAACAGGCTGAGATAGATTGAAGCCTCAAATGCGGATAAAAAAACTTGGAGAATCTCTATGTTTTTATTGACGTGTACAGATGGTTTCCTTTGTGTTGCAGTTACTCAGGGAATTGAAACATATCAACGTGATTACGCTCATACGAGTTTTCCTATCTCACAACGACCGTAAAGTATGGCTGCTCTTCGATTTTGCCGAACACGATCTCTGGGTATGCTAAATGTTTGGTTGTAGCTTCAGAAGATTCACTAAGTCTTCAAAATTCTATACCATGTAACAGCTAATAGTAATAATGAAACTAAGTCCCAATAATTGTGGAGAAATCTTTCCTTTTTAAAAAAATCATGAAAATCAAATTTTGTCCACGCCTAAAGGTATCTGCCCCCTCAAAGTTTTACCAGCACTTCTTTCGTTGTAATCATAAGTTGACCTTGAATGTGAGTTTCCTCCGGCACATGTTGGGCCTTCCTGTTCAATTTGAGTTTCCGCGTGTGACGAGAATTTTGACATTTTCACCCTCACCCAACGGCCCAAAGGCTTTTGAACGTTACTTTTCTTTCGACAGCACATTATCAAGTTTCACAGATCGGCGAAGGCCAACAAAAAGCCCGTTATGGTTCCTAAAGGCATGGTGAAGTCCTTGCTCTATCAAATTCTCGATGGCATTCATTATTTACATTCCAACTGGGTTCTCCACAGGGATTTGGTAAGCCTACATGGTAAGCCGGCATTTGATTGCTCATTGACGAAAAGAAAGCGAAAAAAAAACTTAATTTCTCCAGAAACCAGCCAATATATTGGTGATGGGTGAAGGAAACGAGAGGGGCCGTGTGAAAATAGCCGACATGGGGTTCGCCCGTTTGTTCAACGCTCCCCTCAAGCCACTTGCCGATTTGGATCCCGTTGTCGTTACTTTTTGGTACAGAGCACCCGAATTACTCTTAGGAGCCAGACACTACACGAAGGCTATCGGTGAGTCCTCCACCCCGTTATTCTCGAGAAAATGGAAAAAGGTTTTCTATGGTTTCGTGATTTTTAGATATATGGGCGATCGGTTGCATATTCGCCGAACTACTGACATCCGAGCCAATATTTCACTGCAGACAGGAAGACATCAAGACCAGCAATCCCTATCATCACGATCAATTGGATCGGTAAGGAATTTGCTTCTCCGCCACGGGCTATATAACGTACTGCTAGTTAGCGATCACTTACATAACCAGGGGTGTTACCCATATGGACAACAGGAATAACAGGGAAAGCTCATCGGATTTCTTTCCTCCTGGAATAATCAGGGACAAGTTAGGCAACTTTGGAAATTCCCTGGAATTGTCTCACAATTTACGTTTTGCAAGAATTACGAAAAATGAACCCCACTTGGCAAAAAAACTGAGCAGTATAAAAATAAATATTTTTGTATACTTTTAATGTTTATATTATTCTTCATTATATACAAAAATAAGTTATGTCAGCGCCAGACATTGAACATTTAAAAAACTGTAAACTAATTTATCGTAAAGCTCTATACATTTGCATTCGATCTGTCGATACACAACCACATCGTTATTATTACAGATAAGTGTTTATATTTTATTTTATTTATTGTCACCGGCATAAAAATTCTGTCTATAATAAAGAACAGATTCTGTATTTGCTTTTAATGTATTTTATTTACTTTACAATTTTTGAATTATTTTTTTATATCAATTTTTTGAGAATATTATTTCAGTTTTTAACATTTCCATATATTTGATCTCTAAAAAATTATGTTATCCAGTTGAACATCATTTTTCAATAGCAGGAGCGAACTGAGAATTTCCTTCGTTTTTTCGAGTCGGCTGAAAATGTTATGTTTTTTTTTTCACGAAAAGGGTTTATTGCTATTTCTAGGTGTATAATTTGTCCGTGTAGTTTGCAGCGTTTGCAAATAATAGTTTGGTTGTAACGAGACTTAGCTTGTGGTTTTTCACTTAAAAGAAATATATACTCGATGAAAACGAAGTGTTATTTGTTTGATCCTAATCTGGGTTATTTGCAAAACCTGGAAAAATCAGGGAATTTCTGAGTCGATAATGCGGAACAACCCTGATAGCAATTTCCACTTAGGATATTCAACGTCATGGGTTTTCCGCTCGAGAAGGATTGGGAGGACATCAAGAAAATGCCCGAACATCCGACCCTCCAAAAAGATTTCAAGAGATCGAAGTGAGTCGTTGTCGAAAGCGCCTGAAGGAGTATGTTCTCGATCTCCATTGGTCAACATGTTCCTCTGTGTTTTCCAGCTACGCCAATTGCTCGCTGACCAAATACATGGAACGTCATAAGATCAAACCCGACAGCAAAGCCTTTAATTTGGTGAGTAGCGAGAACACATTCACGAATTGTCAATTCAGAAGCGTTCGAAATAATATTCTCTTTCAGATGCGATTTGTGATAAAAAAAATTGCGATATGTTTACGGCGTTTCGCTTGTAATTGAAAAAATCGTCATCAAAGGGGGGGGGGGGATATACCTTTAGGCGAGGAAAAAATTGCTGATTTTCATTATTTTTTTAAAGCAAAGAAGAAGGGGATAAAATCAACGATGTTTCTTTAATTACCACTCGTACGTAGAATATGAACGAAAAAAGTGAAATATGATGAAAACTGATGGAGTGGTATGCTTTGAAACAAAAAAATAGAATTTTTGGAAAAATTGCTACATTTTGCAATAGAGAAATACTTTTTTTTCAAAAACTTTTAGGGTCATGTTTTAGACAATAAGGTTAGAAAGATTAATTATTACAGCCAAAAGCAAGTAATAAAACCCTCAAAAGTCTTAAAAAAGGGTGAAATCTTTCCTTTTTGTAAAAAAAATCACGAAAATCAGCAAATGTTTCCTTGCCTAAAGGTGTCTCCTCTCTTAACATCTCCGTGAGAGGGTACCGCGCTGCTGGACCTTTTCTTCGGAAGACCGAATTTGATATACTTGTATGTGTAATTAATGGAACCAGTTTTTGATTTTTTGGTAATTTGCACAGTAGTAGAATTAAAAGAAAAGATTTCAGCAAGAATTTACACTTTTTCAAGCTCTCTTATCAGTGATGAAACCGCAAAAGCCCACAAACTGCACAATTAACGCTTGCCCTTAAAAATGTTAACATTTTTATAGCATTCCTAAAAAAACGCAGTTTTTTCTGCACCAGGATTCGAAAAAACACTTCTACCAGCTTGCTACAAATGACAATGGTATTTCCATTTCGCAGTTGCAGAAGTTACTGATGATGGATCCGAACAAACGTATAACGTCCGAACACTCGATGCAGGACGCCTATTTTCAAGAGGAGCCGCTTCCAACACAGGAGTACGAACATTTTATTGTCTCCCCTAAGTCGTTACATCTATGTGGCTCACCGAAAAATGTCACTTTTTGGGATTTTCTTTAGAATACTAAGAAAGGGATCAAAATGGGGTTGGGAGGGTTTATTCTACGTATATCGACGTACAGAAAGAAATGTTTTTCATAAAAAATAATACAAAACGATGGCTCAGGCGTAGCTACAATGAGAGCGTTTTTTCCGGCACTCTGCGGCATGCAGAACTATGAGTATACACATAATTATTAAGAAATATGCGTTTTGTCCGCAAAATGGCCTAGTTGTGAATAAATTTTTGTTTTTTTTTCGCTAAGAAATCTGCTTCAATGTGTTCCAAAAACGCGGATTGTTGATGAGTCGTAAAAATAGGGTGTATTTCTTTAGAGAATCTATCTAAGAAGCTACAGTTATCATTTTGCCGCGCTCGGAGGCGCTTCGGAAAATAAGCTCAGACATGTAAAAAAAATTCTTTCACGCATAGTTCCGTTTGTATATCATTCTCGTGATTATACATCGTTGAAGCCAATAAAAAAACTGTCGACCTTTTTTTTCACTCAGATGTAACGCCTCAAGGTCTATACTAATCGCGTCATTGAATATGCGTTTACATTTGCCATAGCATATTTGCCGGGTGTCCAATTCCGTATCCGAAAAGAGAATTCTTGACGGACGACGATACCGAAGAAAAGACTGAAAACAAAGCTCGCCAAAATCAACAGCAAACGGTAATTCCGAGGAAAAGAAATGAAAAATATCCGTAACTGTCGTCTCATTGATCGCGCCCGTCTCGAATCGTATGACTGATTTTCATCGACTTTAGCAACAGAATCAACAGCAGCAAGGAAACAGCGAGCACAATCACGGACAAAATCCAAAGCGAGTGAGACTGAACGGGCCCCATGGTGCACCGGAATTTCATCAACACCAGAGCCACGCGATGACCCATCAACAACCACCGGGAATGGTTTATTCGACGGCTCAGCCAACCCAGCCGGCAAACTTTCATCAACGTTTCCAATAGGACGTGGCACGCGTCGCGATTTACGCGTCCGCCACTGCCGCCATCGGTTTGTCGTATTATTCGTACATTTGTACATCGACCAAACGAGCGCCCTCTGTACATTGATTTCGTCCTGACAATACAGTCTTATTTATAATGTATCTTGCTCTTTGACTAGCTCGAAAAACTAAATCCAACGAGAGTCTTTTTATCCGTGCAATGTGTGGGATGAGGAACCACCAGAAGCGGACGAGCTTCTGGAGCTTTGAGCACTCGTGTCAAGCAGCGCTGGCCTGGACCGATAATTGGATGAGCGACCGGTCAGCCGCGCACTTTTGTTGGCGATGAACCTTCGACGTTTGCTTTGGAATATCGGCTGTCTAGTTGTTGCCTGGTTCGGGACTCTACGGGGTCCCGACCGGTGAGCTGCGTGATATCTGCTCGGGTAGCAGCCTGCAGAGTTGTTAGAGTTTTGGAAAGTCACTTGGCTGTATCGGTCGTCGCATACGGGACCTGCCTTCTGCGTGTAAACTGAGAGGTAACGCGTATGCGATGCCGCGCTGATCGGGCGTGATCTCGGATCTGATGGGGGTCGCGTAGTTAGAGGTCTACCGACTAGGTACCGCACGTTAAGGGGCTACATATAAAGGGTGTCACAAAATTACCTGACATTTTAAATTGCGCGCCATTCTTTGTGGCGAACAAGGAGTACTAATCTTTGACAACTGGCATCAGGTTTTGTGAAAGGAAAATTGTATGCCAATGATCCGCGAGCCACTCCGAAGCTCAAGGAAGCTACTGGACACACCATTAGTGAAATTAGTCCGCAATTATGCCAAAATGTTGAAAATTTCGTCAAAAGAGCGAACTTTATGTGCTCCACACATAACCTCCATAACTGTACGTCATAAAAGTATTCGCACTTTTCAAATAAATATGTTTATTAATAAATTAAAGTGTCACGTCATTTTGAGGCACCCTAGAGGTCGGAAAAAATGCCAAATGCCGTTTTTTTTGCTAGGAAACGGTTGGTGCAAAAGAAACGCAAATTTTTTAACCCAAAGATACATATGTTTAGAGCCTTTAAAAATGATAACCAAAAAATGCATAAAGACGATACAAACATGGCGGCCAGCAGAGGAGGACATTTTTTCGCAACGTTTGATGGTGGATACTAGCGTAAACGCTCCATCTGAAATCTATGAAACAAACGAGTTCAAATTAACAACAAGAACGAGTCGTTCACGATCGTCACTTCTTGAAATAATTTATTGAGTACAACGTGGCGACGAATTGAAACTCCAGCATACAAAATCTATGAAAAAAGTCGTCATTTTTACGTAACTATTAAAAAATGGAGATCGAGTTGAAAAAAGTGAGATTGTCAACGACCTCAAAATGTTTCTCGTCGTATCTCCTGTAAATTTGGAAACAATCCATCAAGTGGTTCTCGAGATATCATGTCCACTAATTTTGAAAACAGTCAAGAGGGAAAATCCCTCCAATCACCCGAAAATAAGTCATTTATCACGAATTTTTTTAAAGGTGATAAAATAATCGCTTCATTTAAAAATGTTCACATTGCCTTATTACAACTTTAAGTGTTAAAATTTTGTTTTCTGTTAAAAACAAAACAGAATGGTAGCTTTATAAGGTATTCCTTTAGGCGTATTTTGAGAAAACTCTCGAAGAGCCAACGTTTAAAAAAAATTTGATATTGGGCAATCCAAGCAGCGAGACAAAAGTCAATCCCCAAATTGCTTTTGACTAACAGAAGCCGGACAGACGAGTGTGTTAAAATTACTTAAGGATTTTTAATAAGGGTACGCTGCGCCAGTCGACCACCAACATTTAAACTTCATATCCTCTACGATCGTCTATTGTCAACGGCGCGGGGTCACTGCACACGTGCTGCGGGTTCTGAAGGATTCTGCGTGTTGCATACAAATGACTATCGTCATCGGAGAATAATTCAACTCCATAGGTGGCACGGTTTTACGTCAACCATTGTTTGCTTCTGTCACTCCCTCTCTCTCTTTCCCGAATGAATTCTGTAATTATTTTTTATATTTATTTCATAATCGTTGAAAGGAGAATGATTTTTTTTCGACATTTTTTAAATAATAACACCTATTTGCTTCAAATGTTGAAATTATTATTAATAATACCTGGCTATCGAGAAATTCTACTATTTTGAATAGTTCTCGCAAACGGAGATCGACGGAATAGCCTAATATTTGAGGGGCGTGCATAAACTTGAAATTTGAAAGTCACGATTTTCCTTCATTGTGTAGTTTTATAGCCTGGAGTCTTAACTTTTAGCTGAATAAAAGATTTTGTAAATATTTGAAAAATCGTCCGCGTTTTGACAATTTTTGTGAACGGTCAGATCGCCCCCTGCGCTACGGTGAACGGACCCATTGCGAATTACCCTTTTTTGCTTTTTTGTTTTTTCTCGAAATAATAAATTATTAAGATTATTTTTGCTCGAAAAACGAATTCTTTTTTTACAGCCTGCCAATGTCCTAATTACATTTTTTTTAAACAAAGTATACGGTCATACGTAAGTTTAATTATCGTACTGCACGTTATAAAGTTATTGTGGTAAAGTTTCTCGAAGTTTAAAAAAATTATAAAGTTTTTGAAACGTATTAAAGTCATTGTGTAGTTTCTCAAAAGAATTTCAAGTTATTCTAAAGTTTCTCAAAGCCTTAAAAAGTTATTCTAAAGTTTCTCAAAGCCCTAGAAAGTTATTCTCAAGTTTCTTAACGTTTTACAAAGTTAAAAAAATATATTATAAAGTTTTAGAAAGTTATTACAAAATTTCTTAAAGTTTTGCAAAGTTATAAAGTTTCTTGAAGCTTTTAAAAGTTATTCTAAAGATTTTTAAAAGTTATTTTAAAGTGTCGTAAAGTTTTTTAAGATTATAATAAAGTTTCTTGAAGTTCCTAAAAGTTATAAAGTTTTTTTTTAGTCATTTGATGCTATTATGAAGTTTTTCAAACGTATTAAAGTCATTGTGCAGTTTCTCAAAAGAATTCCAAGTTATTCTAAAGTTTCTCAAAGCCTTAAAAAGTTATTCTAAAGTTTCTCAAAGCCCTCAAAAGTTATTCTAAAGTTTCTCAAAGCCCTAGAAAGTTATTCTCAAGTTTCTTAAAGTTTTACAATGTTAAACAAAATATATTATAAAGTTTTAGGAAGTTATTACAAAGTTTCTTAAAGTTTTGCAAAGTTATAAAGTTTCTTGAAGCTTTTAAAAGTTATTCCAAAGTTTTTTAAAAGTTATTTTAAAGTGTCGTAAAGTTTTTTAAGATTATAATAAAGTTTCTTGAAGTTCCTAAAAGTTATAAAGTTTTTTTTTAGTCATTTGATGCTATTATGAAGTTTCCTAAAGTTTCTCGACGTTCTGAAGTTTCTCAACGTTGCTTAAAGTTTTCAAAAGTTATGATAAAGTTTCTTTATTTTCGTTTCGGATCACCCTAGTTGCCAAAACCACCTGCACCGATTGGCAATGCAGCACTGGTTGCAGCTTTGGTTAAATAATAATACATTCATCGTTCATCAATATAATCCAATTTGAAAAAAAACTCAAACTTGGTAAGACTATGTATTAATTGTGCGCAAAGTCCCGATCTCGTCACCCCAATCCTCTCATCAGAATAAAAACGTAAAAATCGACCTTTTTTTTGGGGCTCAAGCTTGTGCATACTAGGAGCTCGCAGCAGTTTAGAAATCGACCGATTGAAACGTTCATACCCCTTATCGTCCTCGGCAAAGTTCGTCCGAAAGCTGAAAATAAATTGTTTTCAGTCTGACACGTTCTTCGTCGGTCTCGCTATCGCCGTGAGCAATAGAAAAGTTTAATTGCGTGCCCTAGTAGATGCAAATCCAAACAAACGCCGCAATGATCGTGAGTTTTTAAATTTTTTTTAAAGCTTTTATTTAATGTACAAAAAAGTATAAAATAAGTTTCTGTACCAAGTCACCTACTTGTGACTATAAATAAAAACTCGGGGCGCGCAATTTTTTGAATGTTCAATAAATTTGATCAATTCAGTTCCATTGACCGTAGTTAATTTGGCACAATAGTAATTACAGAAATTATTATCACACGTTGTCACTCAGTTTCGGGATTTTTATTTAATAAATCTAACGTTGTTTTACAGTAAATGAAATACAGTTTATTCGTTGACCGATTTATGGAAATTAAAGATTACGTGTGAATTTTGAGCACCCCAAGCTTTTATTTATAGTCACATGAAGGTGACTTCGTAAAAAAAAATTATTCTCTACTTTTCGTACATTAAATAAAAGCTTGTTTTCAAAATATCTTATTTGACATACAAATTATTTTCTACTTTTCAGTCTTTAATTGATTTTACCAGTTAGATGTTACTAGTTTACGAGTTTGTAGGTTAGGAACATGGAATGCCTGTAAAAAAAATAAAGACTCTAATTGGGATTGAGCTTACGACTAATTGCTGCATGTAAATTTTTCACATTCGAACACAGTCGGCTACGAATTTGTATGATTTAGTGAGATTTCACGTGGATGATTAGATATCGCTAATTTTACGTGAAAAATTGAAAATTTCACGTATATATATATTTTTCAAGTTGATTCGGGCCGTGTCACTTTAGATGCATGTTTGCAAAATTTCGAAGCTAGGTAGTCGGGAAATGGATGAAATATCGATTATCCGTTTAGCCTCTCACAGAAAGTCAAAGCTTGTAATCGTAAAAAGGGTCTCGGGACAAAAATTCCGCTCCGTCGTGCGCTCGCACGGCAAAAGTCATCCGGTGAGTCCCATTGGGCATTACGTGCACCGCGATAGAGGAAGCGAGAAAAAGAAGGGACACGAAGAGGCGAAACGAGCTGTCGCGAGACGGGCGAGTCGGCGGCGGTGGTAGGGAAAGAGGCAGTGGGGCAGCGAGGTACATCGGATCTCGCGAAGAATAAGAGGAAGTGGGAGGATCGCGCTTGCGCATAATATGGCGAATAAACACCACGTTCCCCGGTCTCTCGCTCATCGGTTATTCAGCTTTTCGTCCCGTTGTTCGAGCTCCTGAAACGCAGTTTCCGCGAATCGGTGCTCGACGAAAAAACGCGTGCGCCGCCGCCGCGTCGTTCCTTGCTGCTGCTCTATGCGCGCGAATGTCGGCTAAATATCTCCAGTGCAAACAGCCCCGCTCCCGAATAACTCTTTATCGTGATTATCCTTTTTTTTTTTGTTCTTTCTTTATTCACGAGATAAGGTGAGAATAGGACACTTTTATTTCAAAAAAGGATCTTACTTTGCAACTTTTTCGAAAAGTTGCTCAAACAGCTTAGGTAAAGGGCGAAGTAAAAGTGAAGAAAATGCTTTTGCCACTGCATTGCTATCTGACGTTTGAGCGCCTTTGGCTTATTCGGTTCTACACGGGCAGTGATTCGAAGACAACGAAACTCGCTCGATTAACGTTTTTCGAGTCTCGTCTCAATTTCTCCTTTGTGCAATTACGACTCAATGGTTCTGGCTTGAATTTGCTCCGGCCGAAGATCGCTAATGAGATCGAGCGATCTTTTTTTTTCTTCGCTAAAGCAACGTGTTAAACTGGGAACACGATCCTCGCACTGCTCGACTGCAAATTTCATTATTCACGTGTATCCTTTCTCTTTAACTGCTGATATACGTGTATCGGGGAAGGATATTTAAACCGATGTTGAAGCTTCGTTGGAACGCAACGAATGTTTCGTAGCCGAATTTCCATTGCTACATTTTGGCTACGATAATAATTTGAACGTTTTCGAGAATCCTCAACGGATATCTGCAGCTTGAATGTGCAGTAGGCGATTTCGGACGATGAAGAAAATAACGAAATAAAAAAAAAGAGAATTTTCGTTGCATCGCAACGATGCAAACTTCGGCATCGTTGTTTAAAACCCGCTATATCTATACAATATTGGGTATATCAGCAAGTCTGGCTTCGGTTCTCGGAACAAAAAAATAGTCGTTGATTTTTGGGCCAGGCCCTTGCTTGGTTGGCAAAACAAAAAATAATCGTTCATTTTTTGGTTAGGTCCTTGCTCGGTTGGCTAAACAAAAAAATTGTCGTTGATTTTTGGGACGGGGCCTTGCAATGATTTTTACGCGTAGATATAGTTGCACTCGTCTGAAGGTGATTTCGAAGACGGTTTTAAGGGGTTAGGCTACTGTGGCGAGCCGAATGTCAGGATTATTTTTAAAAAGTTCATTTTGAAGGAATACGATGATTGCAAAGTCGCTTGGACATTTATTTGGACGTACATTTACAAACTTGTGTAGCAAATTTCGTAAAAAAATATTAATAATTGAAGAAGTTATAAACAATCTCGTAAAGACCCTGTGAACGTGCGGTGCTCAGCGGTGTACTTGATTTTGGCCAGCCGGTTAGTCCGAAATAAAAAACACGGCTTTTACGTCAAAATAGATCATATAGGCTATGACTTGACCGAGCTTTTTTTTGTTGTCGCGTTTCAATCATCAAAAAACCAAATGTTTGAATTTTTTTCGATTTTTCGACGAAAAACTACTTTATTATTGTTAATAACCAATGAAACAAGAATGTTAAGAATAAAAACGTCCGTCAAGACTAAACTACTATTACACTGAATAAGTGTGCCAAATTTCAAGTCAATCCGTTCATTAGATGTCGAGAGATCGTGTACACCGTTTTGAAAAGCATAGTATCGGAAGAAAAAGCGTTTAAAGTTTTGCTAGCAGTTCTATCGTTGTAATAATAGGTTCAGCTTCAATCCGCGATTCCTGCACCATATGTTGGACCTTCCTCTTCAATTTAAGTTGCCCCGAGCGACGAACGAGAGTATCAAAATTTCCACAGTAGCCCAACCCCTTAACGTACTAATCCCCCTTAATGCTGTACGCATACAGGCATTCTAACGTCCGAGCCAAAGATCAAAATCTCATTCGGAATATATCTTCGCCCCGCCCATGCAAATTCAACGAATTCGTCGGTAAAACAATATTTCCTTTTCTTCGGGGCCCTTTAAAATAGCTACGAATTAGATACGAGAAACTCAGAGCCACTGTATATTTCTCGGCGCAAAAAGCCTTCAAAGTATCGTGTGAATTGACAAATTTTCTTTACGCAACACGTTCGCCATAATAATTGAATGCGGGGCCCGTTCTACGTGTTCCGCGTGTCCCTCCTTTGTAGAAAGTATCGTGTTTTTTTTTTCGTCTCTCTCTTGCGTGTGTGTGCTCGTCACTCGTGACCTTGCGAGGAGCGACCATTTTGGTACCGGCATAATCGCGCGCGCGGCTGTGCGACGTTTTTTTTTTCTTTCTTTTTCTTGTTTTTTTTACGTTGCCCTCGGTACGCGCACACGAGTCACACAGGTGTCCCAATTCGGGAAAAACTAACGCCACGAGTTCTCCGAGAATGATAACGGCCGAGGAGCGCCCTCGTGATTGTTTCCATTGTACTCGCGAGGTCGAAACTTGATGGTTCTTTTTCTTGAGCTTTAGATAACGCGAAAAGGGGACCGCGAAAAATCGGCTTTGTCACAGAAGAGTTCGGGGTGGTAACAGAGCGCGGGTGAAAAAAAGTAAAAGTGAAGGGGGGAAATTACGTGTCTTCGCGTGTGTGCGTGTCGTTCCTGACCACCAGCGTTCACCGACGGGGCCATGACCACCTTGTGACAAGGTAACGAGGCAATAAGGACCCGCCGCGCACACCGCAACTTCGTTACCGCGTACCGTTTTTAACGATATTCGCGATGTGGACATTATTTAATGTTGCGTATACGCATGCACACGTTAATAAATAAACTAATAAACAAACAGAACAAAAAAATTTAATTTACAAATTCATAATATAGATTAACAAATGAGTGAATAAATTTACTTATTTATTTGTTGTTTATCATAAATAAATAATTTTTTTTTTAACTTATCAATGAATCATATTTATTCACAAATAATACAACATAAATAAATAAATGAACTAATGAATAAATAAGTAAATTATTTTGTACTTATAAATTAACAATATAGATTAACGAATGAGCGAATAAATTTACTTATTTATTCATTAATTATTATAAATAAATACTTTTTTTTGTTTTTTTTTTAACTTATAAATAAATCATATTTATTCACAAATAATACAATATGAATAAATAAATAATCAAATAAATAAATTCAGTTACTTGCACGCATGCACAGATAAATAAATAAACTAATAAACAAATAAGTTTATTTATTAATTATTTGTTATTGATTTGACGTCCACATTACAGTGGACATTATTAAATGTTGCGTATACGCAAGCACACATTAATAATTAAACTCATAAACAAATAGATAAATAATTTTTTCTTCATAAATTAATAATATAGATTAACAAACGAGTGAATAAATTTACTTATTTATTCATTATTTATCATAAATAAATTTTTTTTTTGTTTTTTTTTTTTACTTATAAATAAATCATATTTATTCGCAAGTAATACAATATAAATAAATAAATAATCAAATAAATTGAGTTACTTGCACGCATGCACAGATAAATGAATAAACTAATAAACAAATAGAGAAATAATTTTTTATTTATAAATAAATAATATAGATTAACAAATGAGTGAATAAATTTACTTATTTATTAATTAATTATTATAAATACATTTCTTTTTGCTTTTTTTGAAACTTATAAATAAATCATATTTATTTACCAATAATACAACATGAATAAATAAATAATCAAATAAATAAATTCAGTTATTTGCACGCATGCACAGATAAATAAATAAACTAATAAACAAATAAGTTTATTTATTAATTATTTGTTATTGATAAAATAAATCATTTAAATAAAAAATGATAAGTAAATAATATTTATTCATGAATGATAGAATATAAATAAATAAATTCATTTTTTTACTTATTTATTATTAATTATTTCTTTTATTTTTAAAAATTGATAAAAAAAATGAATAGTCTAAAAAATGCAGTTATTTACGTACTTACTTATTTGTTCATTTTCTTATTTGTTTATTCATTTATTTATATATATGCGTATGTCGTTTTGCCTTAACGCCTTCGCTAATTTCAAACAAGCCACTGAAAAAAATTCCCCGCTAATAGAGCTCGAGTTGAACGCTGAGAAATTACTTATGCAAATTTTGCAAATGTATGTACGCGAAAAAACACAAAAGACATTCGTGTAAAAAAAGTTGGAGGTTTGGACCTGTGGATGTCTTTGAGAATATATCAGAACGTTTTTTTTTTATTTCTTGAAGACGTTCACCTCACATTCTACGAGCTCACACACACATAAATGTAAAACTAAAAAACCCGAACTCCGTCGACTTTCCTTTTTTTTTTACCGTTTTTTCGGTAGTCGCCTTTGCACGAAATGGCGCCATTTTTCAAGAGTTTGGTACTTTTTTTTATGGTATCGAAGTTTGGGTTGTTGCCTTCCAATTTCTTACTCGCTTTATTTTTTCTACCAACCGCAATCTTTCATCAGAGATTTAGGGTGCAGATCCTAAAAAGCGTTCAGGTTAATTTCTGCAACCGAAAAGGAAGAAGAAACTGATGTGCACCTAAAAAGAAAATTCCGTGGCGTACCAAAGATGCAAAATACAATTCACATTTCTCGTCGCGTTTTTTTTACAAATTTGTTTTTTTTTCCATCCAAGTCGAGTTTCGGACTATGCTCTTAACCAAAATTGCCCGTAATAGAGTTAAGGCTTCAGGCTACTGCGACCCGAATATTAGGGTTATTCCAAACACTTAAAGGAATAAATAAGATGGTCGAAAAATCGTTTGGACATTTAATCGTATGTACATAAACAAAATTGCGTACCAAGTTTCAGAAAGAATATTAATAATTAAAGAAGTTATAAACAATCTCGTGAACGAGCTTCGAACCTAAGGGGCTTAACGGTGTACTTGATTTTGGCCACTCGATTGATCTGTAACAGAAGGAACAAGCTTCTTTCTCAAAATAGATAATATTGGCTAAGACATAACCGAGCTTTTCTTTGTTATCGTGTTTCAATCACCGCAGAGAATTTTTGACATTTTTTTTCGATTTTTCGAAGAAAACTTACATCGATATTGTTAATAACTAATGGAAAAAAATATTAAGAAAAACGTCTGTCAAGACTAAACTATTATTACACTAAATAAGTGTACCGAATTTCAAGTCAACCCATCCACCAGATGTCGAGAAATCGTGTACACCGTTTAGAAAAACAAAGTTTCGAAAAAAACGTTTTTAAAGTTTTACTAGCAGTTCTATCGTTGTAATTATAAATTTATCTTTAAACTACAATTCCTGCACCGTGTGTGCGACCTTCCTCTTCAATTTGAGTTGCCTGAAGGAACAATCAATTTTTTCAAATTTTCACCCTAGCCTAACCCCTAAGGAGGAAAAAATGGATGTGCAACCATCAATTAAATAGCGATGAGACGCGTTTCCGGTTTCATTCTTCATGCCTCACGGAGGAGGGGCTCATATCCGATGAATAATTTCGAGAAACGAGCTGTAATCTATACGTACATTTAATACGATTTGTATAGGTTAGTTCTTGCGGCTTGTCCGATATATACACGTATATTTATTTATAGCAGTAATCGGGATATTAATACGCGGCACCTGACAGGATCTCGTAACCGTTGATTTCGAAAATCCGACGTTTATTCAGTCATATACTTGATTTTTCGCTAACTGTAGGGTAAACTCGTTGGCTTGCAGGCCGCTCGTAAGCGTATTGAAAATTGCAATGTGTATTCGCTTTCACCTTGTGCTAAGCGGGCCTCACGTATGTGCATATTCCTTTTGTGCACGCGTCGCATCCACTAAAAGCCACACGCTACAGGAGCGTGTCTCGTACCGCATAGATTTGTAATTTTTGGTGTTCTTTTAAGTTTTTTTTTTTTTTGGTTGGGTACAGTCGCTATGGCGTCGAGACGCCGCGATATCTTCGACCGGCAAAAACGCGTTATGTGGCACGTTCACGTAATAAATAGTTGGAAAGTTAGCGAGCGCGTGTTGCGGCATTACGATCGCGGGACGAGCGCGCGAACACGTGGGACGATGTAGCCGCGAGAACGAGCAAGGGAAATAAGAAGGACAGCAGGCTGCTCGTGTGACGAAGACATAAACATACAAGTATAGCGGCAGTGCTGCCGCGGTGAGAGACAACGGGACGCGAATGTACTAGAGATCCTACTTGCAGCGGAGGGCATCGAAGCTCCGTCTTTCTTCTTTCTTCCCCTCTCTCTCTCTCTCTCTTTCCCTCTCTTTTCTTGCAGCTGTTACGTGCTGTGTTACTGATCTACCTCAATTATTACGCTCGTACGGCGAATCAAGATCGCCCAATTGTCGCTTAATTTTTCAATTGAGCCACCGACACGCGATCTTCCGCGACGTTTGTGTTTGACCGGAAGGCAAGCGGTACGGAGGACGCCAATGAACCAATAAGCTACACGGGATCACCGCGACTAACTTCTCACCGCATTCTGCGAGGCATCGAAGTCGAGATACACGGTAACCTCGAGGAAAGCCAAACAAACTCAGCCAAGCCCAGCTGACACAGCCGAATGGCTGCAGAGGTCGAAAAACATTGGCATTGGGTGGCTCGAACTTGAAAGCAGTATTATTTGACGCACTTCCGCCAAGGTCACCGAGCCGACAGAATTGTTTGTATCAGCGAGTGTGGAAATTTGTCCCCAGATCTACATTGGCATTCAAGTGGATTTCGCGCTGTTTCACGATTGACGTCTTTTGAGGATTTTGTATTTGATATTTTACATATCAAATATATAATCGGATCAAATATATCAAGACATATTTTAGAAAGAAATATCCTTTCGTGATCCCGTGCACAAATTTGTTGGGGAGACCCAGATTGGTCAGGGACACCGCACGAAGAGTCCCCATCGGGATCCAATTGGATTCTGCACTGTTCCTCGATTATCGCAGTTTGTGAATTCTTACCACGTTCAAATCGAAAATATGTGAGAAGTCGCGAGAAAAAAAAACTCGGCGTGTTGAAACTTAACCTGCACGCTGCGAGAAAGCGTGTAGACAAGTGTGCGGTGATGTTATGTCAAAGTGCTGTAGAATAAACAAACAATGATTACATTGGATTTTGCATGATGTGATTCAAATACATTTTTACGGGGTCACTTTGGACGCTGAAAAAGGGCTATTTTCATGATTTTTTTTTATAGGTTTATATTATAGATATTGATGTAAAAGTTGGTGCACTTAATGAATACACTTTGGAAATACACAGAACAAAATTTTTTAATGTTTTTATGTAACCCAAACAAACTTTAAACGCGTTTTCCTCGAAACGTTTTTCGACGACTTGTTGATAAAATCTTCGAAACTACTGAACCGATCCTTATGAAATTTTAACCACATATTCTTCACAACTATAACTATAGCACATATCAAGGATTTAAAAAATTTTAATATTCACTATTTTTTTTGGTGAAAAACGGTGAAAAAACACGTTTTTTTTGTTTTTTCGAAAAATGTCCCCATTTTGTTATTTTTGCATATATCAAAAATCGTATGACATACCCTATAGCCATTAACATTCTGAATGTAAAACCGTTTTATTTTTTTTGTTTCGGCTGATCCATCTCCAAGATTTCATCAATAGTGCAGACCTAAAAGTTGTTTAGGACATTTTTTAACTACCATTTTCGTCTATAAATAGTGACTTAAATAAATAAAAAACTTTTGTTTAAATGTATTTCGAAAGTGTATTTATTAAGTGTAGCAACTTCTATATCAATATATATATAATATAAACCTATCAAAAAATCATAAAAATAGCCTTTTTTAGCATCTAAAGTAAGAACACGTCTTAAGATATACTTTTTTACGCGATTTAGACTTTTAAACCCTTCCTTGACACACTGGGTCATTTTGACCCGGACGAATTCGATATAAAATGTTCACTTTCCCGAAATTAAATGTTTTCAATGATTCTTTACAATAATTCAATTTTATACTTTCCGAGTTTTAACTATGCAGACATGTTGAGAAATTTTTTAAATGTATCACGGAATTTTTTTTTAATAAAAACCGACCGAAGGATTGTTAAGTGCAGGTGAATAAAGTACTATCTTTAATTTTTTTTTTTAATCCACTCATCTTGTATGCATTTCGTTTAGAAAGTTAGACGTGCAGAACGCGATGGGATCCATCAAGAATCGTATCGTATTACGTAGGTCCTCCATAACGTAGGAATCCTTTATGACGCAAATTGGATTCATTCATTCCAATGGAGAATCCCTATTAGAATCCAATGTACGAGCATGACGATTTAGTACAGGGATCCAATGCGACGACCGGTGGATCCCTATCAAAAAGTAAAGACAGTTATGGGAATCCACTTGAATCCCTACGACGAATTCGCCACCGGAAGTTCAAGGTCCACCATTCTTCCATACGTACAACGAAGTAGCTTTCCGCTGGAGTCGCGCCGGAGGAACATGAGCGAGTTTGCGGATTCTCCAAAATGGATGATTCCTCGGAAAGGCGTTTGGGCCACTTGTCGCCATGGTGACCTTGGCGAACTGGAATGCCCAATCTGAGGAACTATCTTTGCAAAAGACCGTCATCTCCATGAAGAGTGTCTGCAAACGAGTACGATTTCGATACGCGCCGAGACGTTATTTTTCGCGTTTACTTTGGCCGCTACCGAGCGACCAAAGCGCCGATGGATTATCGCCCACGGACTTTTATTTTCCAACAAACTTCGGTCCTCTTCTTTTTTCTTCGTATCCCAATGAGATACGATCGAAATTGCCGGACCAGTCGAACGGATGTGTCCGCGTCGTACAAACCCACAACGGCGCAATCCGCGAGGTATAATCCGCGAGGTAATCCGTGAGCGATAATCGATCCTTGCTTGGTACCAAACCCGCGATGCATGATGCACGCGCAAAGGTGTGTACCAGATGTTAAAAGTCTCGATGATATGTACGTGCCATATATATACCCACACACTTATACATACATACATAGATATACAGGGTGTCTGTTATGATTGGATAGTCCTGGAACTACCGATAGGTCGCATCATGTCCTACTATATGCTGGAATTTCAGTTTAGCAAAAGTCCCACGCTTTTCGAGATTTTGGGCTTTATGGTTATTTTAAAAATCACCTGCCTTTGGTTTTACGCATGCTATTTTTACAAATGATATAAATCGTCAGCTTTTCGAATTGGTTTGTATGAAAATTCTGCATAAGAACATTTTTTCATAAAGTTTCCTTAACATTTAAGGTTAGAAAGAAGACTTTTCTAGATAAAACAAACGACCGAGAGTATTTTTAAATAAACCGAGTCAACGAAAGTTATCATTTGTAGAAATGGCATGCGAAAAGCCAAAAGCAGATGATTTTTATCTCGAAAACCGTGGGACTTTTACTGAACTGAAATTCCAGCATATATATCAGGTGTAGAAGTATGAAACTGGAATTTCCCTATAGATGGTGCCAGCCATCAGTTTAGGGACCGTACGACCGCTTCTGCAGCGCCATCGTCTCCCTCTAACAGCTGACGAAGATTTTCAACGCACAACAACCCGAGTTCCCTACACCGGTATATTTTTCTATAACCTTAAACATGTCGAGTTTTGTGCCTGCGAACTACGATTTGCGGACAGCATTGGCTTTCTGTTATCATTTGAAGAGAACTGCTGCAGAATCGCATCGAATGCTTGTCGAAGTTTACGGTGAACATGCTCTTGGTAAAACACAGTGTTTCGAGTGGTTCAAAAAATTCAAGTCGTGATTTCGACGTGGGAAACCACCGAAAAGGTTCGCAGACAACGAATTGCACGTCTTGTTGGATGAAGACGAAACTTAAAGTCAACAAGAACTCGCGCATCAATTGAATGTGACGCAGAAAGCCATCTCCATTCGTTTTTATCATTTTCAAACAACAGACGTGTAATTTTTACCAAAAAAATCCGCTTCATACTTCTACACCTGGTAGGACATGAGGTGACCTATCGACAGCGGTAGGATTATCCATTCATAACAGGACACCCTGTATATATATATATATGTATGTATCTCGTGCCTTATGGATGGATATGGGACGATTGATGAAACCGGATGATGTGCAATACACACGGGCATCGAAACAACACAGTAACGTGTCCCTCGTGTGGTGTCTGCGTGTGTCTCGTGTCTCGTAGTATAACGAGTTCTGAAATTGGTGATGCCGCGATGTAGAAAATCCCTTTATTGTCAAACGGGCCGGGAAAGAGCGTGTGCCGCGGCGGAGAGACAGTCACCAATGAAGAAGAGAGAGGGAGAGAGAGAGAGAGATGAATAGATCGAAGCTACTCGTGCGTCGAGCATATGTGTGAGAATGCGTGAAAGACAGAGGCAAGGTAGGCGAGGTCAACGAGGTGCCCGATATGGTATCCAACGTCCGCACCACCATCATATATATATACATACACACACACACACACACACATATATATATATATATATATATATATATATATATATATATATATATATATATATATATATATATATATATATATATATATATATATAAATGTACTGATGTGTCCGTTTGAACGCGCGCAAAGGTGATTTTCAAGACATTATACACTTGTCCCCATACTCAACATTACGTAAGTCCCAACGGCTTCAAAATCTGCATTCAATAAATTGCAAGCATATTCGTATAAGGACCATTCTAAAGCCCGCCCTGGTCCTAAAATCGACGAGTGGCTTGAAAATGTATTAAGGCGATACATCCACGTGACTCACCAAGAAATGAGACTTTTTTGGGAATACTAAAAAAGCAATAAACACGAGGTTTGCAGGGCCACATGTGTCGACGTATACAGAACACATTTTTTTTTTTTTCGAGAAAAAATATAAAATAGCTACACTAAGAGCGTTTTATTTTTAGGCGCTCTGCGAGAGGACGCAGAACTTTAATGGATTAGTGCCTCGAACAAAAAAGAATCGTCACGTAGATTGGTTTTTCTAGAGAAGCTCACACGATTATTAAAAATACGATTTTTTTTTCGCAAAATGGTGCCATTTTGCGAAGTTTTTGTTTTTTCAGTGATAAGTCCAGGCTTTATGTGTGATTGAAAGGAGAGTGGTTGATGGATCGTAAAAATCGTGTGTACTTCTTTGGAGAAGGTGTCTAAGAAGCTACGGTTGAAATTTCAAGTCGATGGGATTAAAACTGGACGAATAACGCGGTCTCCCGGTTTCAAAAACGTGGTTTCGGGAAAAATGAGTTTGAAGTTTGAAAACTGATTTAGGAGCTGTCGATCACACGACGGAATTGAAGCTCTCGGTTGAATTCTGCGTTTGCAAAATCGAGGCATTTTCATAGTGGGTCTTGTTAGGTCGTTGTATATTTTTTGGAAAACGATTCAAAAGACGCTTTGAAAACGAGCTTTAAATATGTAAATAAAAATTCGCGCGAAATTCATCTTGTATATCATGCTTGTCATTCTTATGCATCATTTGAGCCGATAAAAAACAGTCAACTTTTTGTTCTACTCAGATGTAGATCTCGAGGGGCGAGATACCTTTAGGCGAGAAAATAATTGCTGATTTTCATGATTTTTTTTAAAAGGAAAGGTTTCTTCACCATTTCTGCGACTGAGGGTACGTTTTATTACTACTTTTGGCTGTTCAATGTTATTTCTTTTTACTAATCTTTGAAACTTGCGAAGCTATGGCACGGTCTTCAAAACGGGCTGCGGCGGATGTTGTCAGACGGCGTGACACGTAGCGTCGGCGGAATTAATCTGAAAAAAAACCAATGAAGATTTTTCTTTTATTAACACTCATTCGCAGAATACGCATCAAGAAAAAGTGAGAAGCCTTGAAAATCGATGAAATCGAAAAAGAAACGAAAAAAGATTGAATTTCCTGAAAAAATAGCTACGTTTTGCAATTTAAAAAACTACGTTTTAATTTTCAAAAAATTTAGGGTCATGTTTCAGACAATAAAGTTCGAAAGGTAAGTATAAAGTTAGAACCAAATTTCATCAGAATCCGTCGATTGGTTTTTTTAACTATATGTCACGCCAGTTTTAGAAATGCATTTCAGGTGCCAAAACTCCGCCGTTTTTAAAGATTAATAACAAAAATTCCATGTAACAGCCAGGAGTAGTAATAAAACGTACCCTAAGTCTAAAAAATGGTGGAGAAATATTTTCTTTAAAAAAAATCATGAAAATCAGCAATTTTTTCCTCGCGGTATTTTCCTCTTTAAGAACACACCTGAAAACCGCCAGATATGCTGATACCCGATATCGCATGGTTATGATTGATTCGAAGTGTCCTTTCCCCCTACCCTACCGGCCAAAAGTTTTTGGACACTTCGGATAATTGCAATACTTTCGACCACTGGATAATTGCCAAATAATGTTAGAAAAGTACAATTCATTAAATTTATTATTTTACGAAGATACTATATAGCTCTGTATGATGAATGATGTTATTCTAATCTAATTCTGCAGTTATCCAAAGTGGTCGAAACTTTGCAATTATCTGGTGTACAACTTTTGGCCGGTAGTGCCTATATATATGAGGTATTCCACGTGAATCCGGTGGACTTTTTCCCGGAGCCCCGCCAATTCGATTTATCTTTTTTTAATCTGATTTCATTGACTCTAAAAGACATCCTGATTTTTTTTACATTTTTTGAAACAACCCATGGTCAAAAAAAAAATGGGCGTATGCAAACACGGACGAGTCGGCCATTTTTCGGATATTGTGTTCCAACATAACCTCCCTGTTTGTACCTGTTTGTACCCCGTTTTTATTAATATAAAAATATTCGTACTTTTCCAATAAATAATACCTTTTATTAATAAATTAAAATGTCGGGTCATTCTGAGACACCCTATACAGGGTGTTTGGCACATGGATCCGACACATTTTTTTGGGAGATCGGGGGATCATTTGCCAATTTTTTCACCCTCAGACAACCGTCACGGTCATTGAGATATTATTTTTTTTAATTCACCCGAAATTTCGTCTTAAATCGCCACAACTTTTTTGCTTGTGGTCGCAATAGCACAAAATAACTTTTATTGTATTCTGCAATGTAGGGTTGTTGGAAATAAATCATTATTTGATACGATTCGTTTAAAGAAAATGACTCTTGAGCTTCCAAAGTCTTCAAAGTGTGTAAATGTACCAAAATGTCAACTTCTAAATACTAAATACTAAAAAACTCAATACTGAAATACTGAAATACTAAAATACTAAAATACTGAAATACTAAAATACTAAAATACTAAAATACTAAAATACTAAAATACTAAAATACTAAAATACTAAAATACTAAAATACTAAAATACTAAAATACTAAAATACTAAAATACTAAAATACTAAAATACTAAAATAATAAAATACTAAAATACTAAAATACTAAAATACTAAAATACTAAAATACTAAAATACTAAAATACTGAAATACTAAAATACTAAAATACTAAAATACTGAAATACTGAAATACTAAAATACTAAAATACTAAAATACTAAAATACTAAACACTAAAATACTAAATACTAAAATACTAAATACTAAATACTAAAATACTAAATACTAAAATACTAAATACTAAAATACTAAATACTAAAATACTAAATACTAAAATACCAAATTCTAAAATACTAAAATAGTGAATACTAAATAAAAAACTTAATCTCTTGATTTTGACCACATAATGTATGATTTCTTTGACATGTAACATTCTCAGTTGGGAAGGGCATTATCGGTCGGTCCATGCGCCAAACACCCTATATATACACACACACATTGCAGGCAGCATAGCAGAAATCAAGAATAGTAGTTCCAATGTCTACATACATGAAATACACATAGTTATGCGCAACAGTACATAAATATGTATATAAAAAGCATATATATAAGCGCTTCATATACATATTTATGTACACTTGAGTGTACACATATGCGTACGATGTACGTACACGCGGTACCTAGTATACCTGGGCTCAGCTGCTGCCTACGGGATTACTAAAGCGAGGACAAGCGCCGACGCTCTTCCAGCCTCCAAATACGATTTTGATCGCCGAACGAACGAAATATCCCGGAGGTTTTCTCACGCTCACGGATATCAACTGATTGAATTTTCCGGTACGAAACTCGAAGGTTTTCGCGCAACAGTACACTCGTTTTCTCGAATCAGCCAACCGGTTGCGCACCACACGGGGAAAGTTCCAATACCAGATGTTTTTTTTTTTCTTTTTTTTTCTTTACTAGATCGTGAAGCGACGGCGGGGCATAAAGTTGGGCGCAAAAAGGAGTGTCCAATTGTGGCCAGGATAAAGCGATGTTTGGAATTTTCTGGCTGTCAAATGCTTTGATTTGCAACGAGAGCCAAATAAGTTGAGCGCCGATTGAGAGATTCGTGATAGAATGTCGTGTCGCCGAAAATGTTGAAAATGAAATCGTGGGCTTGATTGATCGACGGAAGGTGTGTTTGGCACGCGATTGGAATCGTAAGAACGGTCGAATTTTCACGACAGCCCGTGCGGAGACAAGAACGGAATGAACGACAGGTCGAAGTCTCGCTGTCGATCGCGATTGGGAGAGCAAATTATTATAATTTCTCGCTGTTTTTTGTGACAAGTAATGCTTTATTCGGAAGTTTGATTAAAGCTTTATTTTGTAACAATTAATGTTTTATTTTGAATCTTCATATTTCAAATTAATGCTTTATTTTTTATTTTTTTAACTTAATGCTTTATTTAAACATTTTATTAATGCTTTATTTTGTGACAATTAATGCTTTATTTTAAATCTTCATATTTTAAATTAATGCTTTATTTTTTATTTTTATTTGCAATAAACTTAATGCTGTATTTATCATTTTTATTGAGGCTTTGTTTTTGAATATCACTCCTACCACTTTCAAACGTTTCGAAGCTGTTGTGTGATCAATCCTAATGATTTTGCAAGTTCAACTCGCCTTCGACATGAGGCTTCATGAAGTAATGCCTCCAATCTAATAGATCAAAATCATTATTTTTGAAGGGTCTAAACCAATCTCTGCATGTTGTTTCCGACAGAGCATGGTCGTCGTAAGTCTCAACAAGAATCCTGTGTACTTCAGCTGCATATATATATATTTTTTTTTTTAATAAAGTAGTGCAGTAAAATTCCCCGTAAATACTATTTTTGAGCACGAAACTTGAAATGTTTGAGGAGGTACGATCATTACTACGAACCCAACTTTCGGATTTGCAATTTTTATATGATTTTGACGAATACTTTATACGCCTGTGGCCAAAATTTGAGCTATTTTGACCGTTTAGTTTTTTTTGCAAGAAAACTGCAGTCGAGCACTTTGAGTTACCGAAGCACGTCGTCTTATGGAGACGGTCAACCGGAAGTGCGGTTATCGCGGTTTTTCTGCTCACGTATCGAACTAAACCCGTTGGAAAACTAAAATTCAATAGATTAGATATAATAGATATCGTAAAAAATAAGAAAATCAATCTTCACCGTGTAGTTAAAGCACTACATTACAAGAAAGTTTCGATTTCCGGTTGAAAATGGTCAGAACGACGAAATAGCACCCACAGACTTAGAAACGTCGCGAGTAACAGCTGATGCGTCTGGCGAACATAACCCAGCTTTGTTTTGAAATGAATTTAAATAGAAGCCGCCACAAAATATGCAAACAACAACTTATGGAGTTTTATCATTTATCACGTATCAATAATATGTATAATTATATTCTTCCTATCGTGTTAATTCCGCCGAGGTAATTCAAGCCTATGTTGGTTTCCGGCTGATTTTTTTGTCTTTTTAGTCCGTTTTTATGGTGGATATGTTAATATTATTATTACGTTAATAATAATATTTACGTTAATATTATAATTACGTTAATAATAATATTTACGTTAATATTATAATTACGTTAATAATAATATTAATATTATTACGTTAATATTATAATTTATTACGTTAATATTATAATTTACGTTAATAATAATAATTACGTTAATATTATTATTACGAAGATTACTACCGAGTCGTTAACAATCTAATTTTTGAGTTCTTATTTGTTCACGTGCAATAAATTCATCATTTACCACAACATTTGGCACACTATAATCGACAATACGAACAGTCAACATAAGTAAACATCAATCAGAGCAGCTGTGGATAAAATAAATTTAGATTGTTTTTGGACCCCGTGGAAGTGATCGTACCTCAAGCGTACTCCTTAAAACTATGAGAATAAAAGTTGTTTACACTTCGACGAAATGACATACATCGAATTGCAAGCTTGCTTATAGTACTTCTTCATAGATGCGTTGCCATCTTAAGGCGGGATATACATTTACAACGATCAAAAATCGGTTTCGTTTTTCTTCTTTAAACGATACAGCTATACAGGGTGTCCTGTTATGAATGGATATTCCTGCAACTGTCGATAGTGTTCGAGATTTTGAGCTCTATGTTATTTCTTGAAAAAAAATCGTCTGCTTTTGGTTTTTTGCATGCCATTTGTACAAATGATATAAATCGACAATAACTAAGCGACATTTTAACGTTATTGGCACGATGTGCGTAGTACATTTTTTTTTACACCGCAGGCTATCGAAGGCAGATTTCCGAATTCGCTTGTTTGAAAATTATGCCTAAGATCTTTTTTCATAAAGTTTCCCTAACAGTTAAGGTTACAAAGAAGACTTTTCTAGATAAAACAAATAACCAAGAGTATTTTTTTTTTAATCGTGTCACAAAAAGGTATCATTTGTAGAAATTACACGCGAAACACCAATGGCAGATGATTTTTAGCTCGAAAACCGTCGGACTTTTATTAAACTGAAATTCCAACATATAGTAGCAGGATTATTCATTCATAGCAGGACACCTTGTATATGTAGAATATTTGCACGAAGTTTCAAGCGAAATTCGAAAAACTTCAAATATTACAGCTCGTCAACGCTGGTTCTCACCGCTCGGATTCGGACGTCAATTTCAAACGCGTTTTTCTCGAAACTGCATTTTCGAAATTGGCGTGCAAGACTATCCAGAAACTACTAAGCTGATTAACTTAAAACTTGGTAGAAATATTGATAAAACTGCTATCTTCTGCTTGACACGAATTGTTTTTAAAAATTATTTTTAAAAACTACTTGTTTGATCAAATTTTACAAAAATTTTGCGTAAAATGTAATTTTTTTACAAATGCGTGCAATTCTCTCAAATGTGCATTTTCTTCATTTTAATTACTGTCAAATAGAAACTTTACAGGTTCCAAGTGAAATTTTTTTGAATTTTTTTGCAAGTCATTGTCTACGAAAAGCTAGACTGCACGCCGATTCGCAACTCTCGCGCAATCTTGCTCCAACACTCTGCCACAGCTCTGCCATTTTGATGATGAATCAATTTAAAAAAATGACTTTGTATATTTAAGGCCTTAGGCCACAGTAACGGGTATACAATTATGTGCGAATTGAACAATTTTTTTTCGTATGATAACGTCATTCACTCATAAAATTAATTACACATCTATTTAGTCAGAATATCAAGCTGTTAGAAAATATATATATATTTCTTTTTCGATGTATAAAATGGCCGACTACTCGAAAGTTCTCGAAACTTCTCGAAACAGCTTTTTTCTAATTGGCGTGACAAATAACGTCGACAATTTTCACTCGATTTACTTCAAATTTAAAAGTTATGTTCTTAATTGCATTTCGCAGAGAAGCACGTACGAAATTTCTGATTAATCGAAAACTTTTCACTTTATGAGCAGTTTATGAGCAATTATAACGAAATTTTTCACTTAAAATTCATTTCTTAAGTTCAAATAGCTACAATTTTTCTAGTAAACCAATATTTTTTAAATTCCTTACGTACTTCTCTAGGTATTCTAATGTAGATTGACGAGAATTATTGTTTTCTTGTTCTTGGTCAAGAATTGTGAATGCTAAATGTCACGCCGCGGAGCGCCTAAAAAAAAGATAAAAGAAAATATTAGTAGTCGGCCATTTGGTACATCGAAAAAAAATATACTTTTTCTAACAGCTTGTTATTCATACTAAATAGATGTGTAATTAATTTTATGAATAAATCACTGTTTCATACGAAAAAAAAATATTACTGTGGCCTAAGGCCTTAAGTATACTATTAAAATATACCTACAGTTTGATCATTGTAAATTAATTAGTTCTCAGTTTTAAAAAACGATCAAAATTGCTTAAGTTTTCCCGTTTAAATGTATATCTCGCCCCAACCTACATGCACGCAGTTCTGTTGGAAAACAGCGAGAACTTATTCAACGTCCTAATACATGACAGCTGATATTCCGCAAGTTGACATTGTCATTGATGGATTTTGAGGGTACAGCAATGGCAACAGAGCAAGTTCTAGTAAAGCTTTTTACGAGCCATTGAGGGCGCGAAAATTCCTTGGAAAAATAGAATTGGAAAAGATCGCCGAGCCTCGCAACGTTGAACGACAATCTGGTCGGAATGGACATTATTATTAAGCGCCTTGTCGTATACCATACGTTGAAACGAGATCGAGGCCCGAAACTTATTTCCTCAGTGCTCTCGTCTGTTTGCCAAGTATGTATATAGCACAGGAGAGCAAACGCCACAGTGGAAATGGATGTCGGGGTCGGCCAGCATCCACACCTTTTGTATTCACGTGTGTACACGCATACATTATACGCATTATCTCACACTTTGAAGGAAACTCATTTTTTGCCTCTTTCGTACGATGAAGAGTGAATCACTCATTGCGTGTGAACTCGGGCCACGTACGTGCCTACGTACTGTGTTCACGTTTTATATACCAATAGGGAAAGGTCATTTTGAATATCATTGACTTTGTGGGCCGCCTCCATGGTCCCCGTATTGTCCCCATATTCGGCGTTACATAAACTTCGATGGCCCGAACATCATTTTAAAATAAATGTAAGCATATGAAATGGTGTCTGGATCAACGAGTAATTTGAAAAATAGTAAGGCTCGTCCTGAAAGAGATTGACTTTTACCATGTGTAGATGACTTTTACGATCTAGAGATGGCGGTTGCCATCTAGAGATGAATTTTGTCATCTAGAAATGACTTTTACCATGTAGAGATGACGTTCACCATCTTGAGATGATTTTTGTCATCTAGAGATGATTTTTGCCATTTAGAGATGATTTCTGTCATCTAGAGATGATTTTTGTCATCTAGAGATGATTTTTGTCATCTAGAGATGATTTTTATCATCTAGAGATGATTTTTGTCATCTAGAGATGATTTTTGTCATCTAGAGATGAGTTTTACCATCTAGAGATGACGTTCACCATCTAGAGATGATTTTTGTCATCTAGAGATTACTTTTACCATCTAGAGATGATATTCGGCATCCAAAGATGACTTTTACCAGGTAGAGATGAGTTTTATCATCTAGAGATGATTTTTGTCATCTAGAGATGATTTTAGTCATCTAGAGATGAGTTTTACCATCTAGAGATGACGTTCACCATCTAGAGATGATTTTTGTCATCTAGAGATTACTTTTACCATCTAGAGATGATATTCGGCATCCAAAGATGACTTTTACCAGGTAGAGATGAGTTTTGTCATCTAAAGATGAGTTTTACCATTCAGAGATGAGTTTTATCATCTACAGATTTTTTTTGTTATCTAGAGATGATTTTTGTTATCGCGAGATGATTTTTGTCGTCTACAGATGATTTTTGTTACTGCAAGATGATTTTTGTCATCTAGAGATGACTTTTACAATTGAGAGATGACCTTCACCATCTAGAGATTGCTTTTACCATCTAGGGATGACCTTTGCCATCTAGAGATGACTTTTACCATCTAGACAAGGTTTTTATCATGTAGAGATTACTTTTACCACCTAGAGATGATATTTGGCATCTAAAGATGACTTTAACCATTTATAGATTACTTTTATCATATAGAAATGACCTTCACCATCAAGAAATGACTTTTGCCATCTTTCTCGAATTATACGAATGTTGACAAAAATTGTCTCGAGAAAATGCTCAAAATTTTTCGTTTTATAGTTATGATACAGTAATAAAATTAGTTAAAAGAAATATATATACACGATAAAATATATACATATATAACTTTTCAACGGTGTTACTTTTACGATTTTGTAATGGTAGTATCTTTTATTTTTATTAATATTTTACAAAACAACCGTGTCTTTTTTAACGTTCCGGGTTAAGATTCTTCGACCGTAATTAACAAACGTTAATTAATTATTGACTCGTTCAAGCTTGAACCCAAAGGGCAAATTTTCCGTGCAAATCAAGTGCGGAAGAACTACCTCTTTCCATTGAATCTTGAATAACTCAACAATAGTAAATGTTTGTAACCGTGACTAAAATTACTTTGTACGTTCACACTCTGATTAAGTGTTTTTTTTTAAATCCAAGTTTAAACGTAAACGACAAATTATTCGTGTAAATCAAGTGCGGATAAATGTCCTTTTTTATCGAGACTTGAATGACTCAACAAATAATACATATTTGTCACCCTCACGTCAATACCTGCAACGAATAACCGTCGAAAATTTGTTTACAACTCAATTGCCACGAAAAAATGGATATGTACGTTCAAACTCGAGTAACTCAGCAGCTAACGAACATTTGCCATACCCCGTTAAGAATTCATAAACCTGCACTTTTAAAAAGTTCTCTTTAACCTCGATATCATCATTTTTACGAAACTTACAGCTGTGTGAAGAATACCGATTTTTATTATCAATAAAAAGACATCTACTTTTGAATACTGCACACACGCACAGTAATAAATATATAAATCAAGTGAGATAAAATCAGAACTAAATACATCAATTTAGCAATTTTTCTCCTCGTTGTTCGACAACCTGCGTGCAATTCTAGAAATAATCTAAATATTGCCCTTAAGGGGAAAGATAACTTAAGGCGAGCAAAAAATTACCGATTTTCATGAATTTTCTAAGGAAAGTTTTATCCCCCCTTCTTTATACTGAGGGGCTATAGTTTATTACTACTTTTGGCTGTTACATGGTATTTTTTAAATAAAAATCCCCGAGGTGTGGCGCGGTTTTATAAACGGGTTGCCGCGGATGTTGTCGACGGCGTGACACGTAGCGTCGGCGGGGTTAATCTGAAAAAAAACCGGTAATTATTTTTCTTTCATTATCATTCGTACGCGGAATATGAACCAAGAAAAAGTGAGGAATGTTGAAAATCGATAAAATGGTACGAAATGGTAAGATTGAATTTTCCGAAAAAGTATGGCTACATTTGCAACAATAAAAGACGTTTCTTTTTAACTTTCAAAAACATTTAGGGTTATATTTAAGATAATAAGGTTAGAAAGATATATACCAAATTTCATCAGAATCTAGAAATTAAAAAAATCATGTAACACCCAAAAGCAGTAATAAAACATACCCTAAATCGCAAAAATAGTGAAGAAATCTTTCCTTTTACAAAAAATCCGGAAAATCAACAAATTCTTTCCTCGCCTAAAGGTGTCTCCCGCCCTCCACAAGAGCAATCAAATCCAATGCCTAGCTAAAGTAACTTACTCCCAAAGTAAAAGATAAATCCAGCCAATAACGACGCATCCGAACTGAACAATGTTCAGTCACAAAGGAGAAAGATCGGCGCCGATGCAAGTGCTCAAAATCGAGCCTCTTTTATGGAAATCCACCTCGCGTGTTCGCCTTTTTTTCAAAGCAAGGCCTCGCGCCTTTCAACATTTAAATAGAAATTGACTGGTTCGGTGCTAAAAAAACCTCGGAGAAAAAAAGAGAATATCAAGATCCATGTCCGGGAGCGCATACGGGAACCAGATATAGCCACTTTGGCTTTTACGTGGAAGCTGCGTGTTGCACACGAGTGAAAAAGAGCTCTCGGAGATGCAACTCTATCGCCGCGAAGTATATAAGCGCGTATAGTGCATAAGCGCCGCGAACGGATAAGTGATTCGGGTATGCGCGCATATGCGTATGGGGGTCTTTAATATCAGAGAATCTATTTTTAAACGTGACTCGTTGGTATGTGCATGTGCGCGCAACTGTGACGCAATCCTATGGTCTTTCTCCTTAATTCCCTTCCTCCTCTCTCTCTCTCTCTCTCTCTCTCTCTCTCTCTCTCTCTCTCTCTCTCTCTCTCTCTCTCCCCCTCTCTGGTGCTACGTAATGTCAACGTAATAGATACGGAGGAAGAAATCGTTCTTACCAATGATTTCAGTCAATGTCCACGTGTGGGTCGCGTGGACTTTCTGCTCTCTCTATCTCCCTCTCTCTCTCTCTCTCTCTCTCTCTTTCTCTCTCTCTCTCCCTCGCTCTCTTTCTTTCCACCTCCCTGGTTCAACTCAACGTAGGGAGAGAAAAAGAAGAGACAAATTCTAGAAAGAAATTCATCAATGCACTCAATGATCGTGATGATAATGATGATGATGATGATGATGATGATGATGATGATGATGATGATGATGATGATGATGATGATGATGATGATGATGATGATGATGACGATGACGATGACGATGACGATGACGATGACGATGACGATGACGATGACGATGACGATGACGATGATGACGATGATGACGATGATGACGATGATGACGGTGATGACGATGATGACGATGATGACGATGATGACGATGATGACGATGATGACGATGATGACGATGATGACGATGATGACGATGATGACGATGATGACGATGATGACGATGATGACGATGATGACGATGATGACGATGATGACGATGATGACGATGATGACGATGATGACGATGATGACGATGACGATGATGATGATGATGATGATGATGATGATGATGAAAAAAAAATGATGGAGCAGGCATTTGGAGTCTCCTGTACCTCCCTAAATGGGAATATCGACGAGCGAATTCCTTGACTAGCAACCGAGCAGCCAGATGACACATACACACGTGTCTTTCCTGTCCCAAAAGACCACTCGTTTCTTTATCGTCTCCTTCCTCTCATTCGCTCTCTTTTTTTCTCTCGCGCTTGTATCGCGTATTGCACAGATGCTCGATATCTGCTTTGTTAGTCATTAGTACGAAGTCTGCAGCCACTCGAGACGAGGATGTATAGGCTACGAGCTCCATTTTTCTCGGACGCATCCTACGGACGCGCTTCAAGACCTCACTCCACTTTTGCGCGCTTTGTTATTAATCATACCGATCGCCGATCGCGAGAGAGGGATTAGGGGAGGGCTATAAGAGAAACAAAGAATAATCGTTTCTTACTAACTGTCGGTTCGTGTCGAGGGATCGCGCAGTTGAGTAAATAAAATAAATCCGTTCAATGGCGTCGATTCACGAGATCGTGAATCAAAGCCTTTGACGGCGGTATACTTATCGTCGGTGAACGCTGAGGATACAGATGAGGATTTTCTCATTTTCAATCCTTTGTACCGTCAAGGCGGATCATTAATGCTCGCTGGACACGAATTCTTACGACTGCGTGGCAATTAACTTTTACGAGGACAAAAGCTTCGCCAGGGTGTGCTGAGATATCTACAACATCGTCCACCCACGATCGCTGTCTGATGCACGCGCCCAGCTGCAGAATCCATTCGGAATCCACTCCAGACTTGTCCACACCACGTCAATTTTTTTTCATGCCTAAAAATTGCCTTTTCGCTTGAAAAAGCGGTTTTTAACTAATTTTAGGGTGCTTAGAGCCGGATTTGATTCAAAATATTTCGGGAGCTAATAAAAGGGTGCTTGAAGAATGAGAAAAAAAAATTGACGTTGTATGGACAAGTCTAGTTTTGTTCGTCTGTTCTCCAATTGGAACGAGCTCCGTACAGAAATTTGTTGGGGAATCCTCAGATCCTACACTTTCGAATCCAAGTAGATTCTATGCTGTTTCTCGAATGACGACCGTTGAAGATTTTTATTTGAGATTCTCAAGCGGAATTTGTTCGATCTTCCAAAAAAATCCCTTCGTGATCCTGTGCACAAATTTGTTGTCCCAATATGCACCCACATCCCTATAGGAATTTGTCAGGGACCCCGCACGTAGGGAGTCCTCATTGGGATCCAATTGGATTCTGTGCTGTTCTCCGATGAACGCCGTTTCAGAATTCTTACCACGTTCGAATCGAAAATATGCGAAAAGTCACGAGAAAAAACTCGGCGTGTCGAAACATAACCTGCACGCTTCGTGAACGTGTACGTGTGTGGTGATATGTCAAAGTGCAGTAAAATGAATGACAAACGATAATTACAGTGGATTTTCAGTGTTGTGAATCAAATCGATTTGCAAGATATACTTTTTCAACCGATTTATACTGTTGTAAGATGAGATTTATATATTTTTTAAGATCCACTCACTTTGTACATTCAAGAATCATATTGGATTCTGTTCGATAATGTGGGAATTCTTTAGGATTTAAATTGGATTCGTACATTGGATTCCAATGGAGATTCGAATCGGTTTTCAGGATATACTTTTTCAAGCGATTTGTACTTTCTTAAGATGAGATTTGTATTTTTTTTAAGCTCCACTCATTTTGTATATCTATATATTTCGTTTACACAATTGAACAAATAGAATTCGATGGATCCATCAAGGATCGTATTGGATTCTGTTCGATAATGTGGGAATCATTGAAGATTGAAATTTCATTCGTACATCGGAGTCCAACGGGGGTTTAAATCGGTTTTCAAAATATATTTTTTTAAACCGATTTATGTTTTTACAAGCTGAGATTTACACTTTTTTAGGATTCATTCATTTTTTATATTTCTATATATTTTGTATAGACAATTCAACGTACAGAATGAGATGGGACCCATCAAGAATGCCATTGGATTCTGTTCAATAACATGGGAATCCTTTAGGATTCAAATTGGATTCCAATGAGGAATCCCCATGCGAATCTGAGATAAGAGCGCGGATTCTAATCGGGATTCCTCATTGAAATCCAACGTACGAAAGTGACGTTTGAATACAGGGATCCAATGTGAAGGGGGGAAGTCTCGACCGGACCAAGAATCCAACCCCGTTGGATCGTTTCACACGAAAGTCATCGGATCCGAACGTTTTTCGTTCGAATCCAATGTTTTTAATGCCAACGATGAATGCGAAGTCAATAATGCTAAATGGTGTTCACGAAGGAAGGATATAGCTCGAAGATGAAAAACGGTATGATTCATGGCCTCAAGCCGATCCTCAAGGCTGGTCAAAGATCGGCGACTCACCGCGATCGTTAATGCCTATAGAAATAATTGCAAATTCATGCTTATCGTTCGAGATTGAGAATGATCGAGTTTCGCTACTCCCGAGGTGTCTCGAGCCACACGACAAATATATTATTTTGGAGTCTCGAGTGCGCGGGAGAAATCCTCGGGAGTTCGGGCACCATGAGGGGATCTCTCGTTCACCTCGAACGCAAATCCTCGAGGCGCACTTTTACGGTACACACGAGCAGTAACGCGAGCGGTACACAGGCCTCTCTTGTCCCGAAGTGCGATATTACCGCGAGTCATCGGCGGCTTGCTAGACGGTGACCGTGACTGAGTTTTATACCAGCACTCCGTACGTCACTTTTTTCTCTCTCTCTTTCCTTCTTTTCTTTTTAGTCACGCTTTGCAAATTTGGGTAATGAGGCGTTTCGAGCTTCGTTCGATCGGGGGAATTATCGGAAAATTCGTTCATCGTTTCTTCCGAACCCAAACAAATCGACGAAGACATTTCTTCGATGATTCGAGCGGTCCCGCCAACTCTTTGCTCTCTACATTTGAGGGGGAAAAATTAAGCTATTTTTTGTGATTTTTTCAACTAAGAAATAATTATTCTCTATTTATCAAACTGTAGGTATACTTTAATAGTATACTTAAAGCCTTATATACGCGATTTCACCGATTTTCGAAGATACTTTTCTACGCGCGGTTAAAAAAATGACCCATGTATTGACAACATTTTTTAACAATATTAACATAATAAAGCAATGTATTTTTTTTGAGCGCACGTTGATGGTGAAAGTTCTCGACATTAATGTGGTGTCTGAAAAAAAAATGAACATATTTATAATTGCATAACGAATGTATTTTCAGTGTGAACCAACAATATTATTTTAAAAAAATTATTATAATAAAAATTCGAAACTTCAAATTTTTTTACTCAATTTTCTGTCGGTATTTTATTTATTATATTTTTTTGTGTCATTGAAATTTTTGTTTCCGTGGTTCACACGTTAGGTGCTGATATTAAGAATATGTTGTCAAAATTTCAAAGCGATCCGAACCTTCGTTCAAGAGTTGGAACTTCCACAAGGTTCAAAAACGTGAATCGCGGAAAAACGGTTTTGTAGTTGGCGGTCGGGCGCGCCGCGCGGTAAAGTTTTTACACTCTAAATGCTGTAACTTTAACAATTTTGGGAATTTTTCAATTCTGTAAAGCTTAAAATATTCCTAACCGTTCAGGCTAATGGAATAAAAAATGTAAAAAAAATGAAAAATTTTGAAATTTTTCGCGTATATAAGGCTTTAAGTATACGAAACAATTTTTTAAAATTAATTTGTTATCAAAACGGCGGAGCTGTGGCAGAGTGTTACGGCAAGGTTGACAGGTGGACTTTGTTTCGCAAAATATTTTTTTAAATTGACCAGTTAGAGCAGGTATAGTTTCTATTTGCCAGTGATTAAAATGAAGAAAATGAAAACTAAAGAGAACAGCACGCAGTTGCAAAAAAAATCCACATTTCGCGCAAAATTTCTGTATAATTTGGATTAAAAAGTAGCAATATTATCAATATTCCTCCTAATGCTTCGGGAACGTAGTTTTGAGAAAAACGGGTTCGAAGTTTAAGCCCGTTCCGAATTCGAGCGTTGACGGATTGTAACGTTTGACGTTTTTCGAATTCCGCTTTGAAACTTTGCGAAAATATTCTACATATTCAACTCTATTTTGTGAAAAAAAAAAAGAAAATCGAATTTTTTATCGCTGTAAATGTATATCCCACCTTAACGATATCCCTTTTTTTCGCTGTCTTTTTTTGCTTTTCGTTTCTAATTTGCCAATGACTTGCAGATCGAGCGAGAGTTAGCGCAAATGCAGTCAACATGGACTCCAACGTTGGTCTTGACTACATTGTGGATAACCCAGATTATTGCAACAAACTCGCTTCAGGTATTGAATATTTAACATATTTTTTTGGAAAACCGTCGCTTCGTTGTGCTTTCGATGTTTCGCTCAATAATGCATTTTTCATAAGACAATCAGCCGTCTGTCGAATCCACTAAATAAAGAACGTGGGAAAATATTTTGATCGCTGGAAAAGAATATTCCATTCGTATAATCTACCACTGACTCGAAAATAAATAAATAACGCTCCGTTCTCCGTTGCGCGTGTCAAGGGCCGAAAGGAATTCGACTCGATCTTCGAATCTGTGCTAACGAGACGAGTCGTACAATCGAAAGAATGTATTTTTTCGTTTTTTTTCTCATAATTTCAATGTCTTTGTATTTTGAAAACAATCATGCCGAGGCTTGAAATTTAGAAATACGAATATTAACGAATTCGTCATCAAACTTATATTTAATGAATTAATTTATATGAAAATTTATATGAAAATTTTTATGAAAATTTATATGAAAATTTATATGAAAATTTATATGAAAATTTATATGAAAATTTATATGAGAAAGACGACTTTGGTTCGCGTGAAAATTAAATACAGGTTACGACGAATTAACGTATAAATGGATGGTACCCGTTAGGTTTCTTTTTCGTTGGCACTTTTCGTTCACTTCCCGGGCCCGTAGTCGCTTGCAGTCTAGCCAGTTTGGTTATAAACGTGAAAAAACATTTCCCGCATAGCTTTGGACACGGCCTGCACATCCGTAAAGAAACAAGTGGTCGATCTATTATCGGCACTCTGTGTCTACAGCCAGGATGGTCGTCAGCGCGCCATCGATACTCTTCACATTTATCAGGTACTAAAAAATTGAGCACGAAATAAAAATGACACGCAAAAACAATATTCAAAATAATGACGATACGAAACGAAAAACGCAATAAAGTGAATAATGATATTACAGTACAAAATAAGAACGAAATAAAAAATCGACAAGCATTAAAAATATAAAGATCCGCATACCAAATAATTTAAAAAAAGAATGGTGCAGAAAACAACGAGATAAAAATCGCAAGAAATAGCAGCGAAGACAAGCCTCAGCCTAAGATGATTGCAAAATGGTTTCGGAATTTATTTGTATTTGCATTAACAAGGTTGTCTACCAAGTATCATTAAACATGTTAATAATTTAAAAAGTTATAATCAATCTCGTGATGGCCCTTTGAACGTAAGGGGCGTAACGGTGTACTTGCTTTTGGCCACCTGGTTGGTCTGAACCGAAAAAAACGATTTTTTTCTCAAAATGAACAATATTGGCTAAGACTTGACGGAGCTTTTTTCTGTTAGCATGCTTCAATCAGAAAAAAAACATTTTTGAATTTTTTCTTCGATTTTCCGAGGAAAAATGAGATTGTTATTGGTAGTAGCTTATGGAAAAAAATGTTAAGAAGAAAAACGTCGGTCAAAACTAAACTACTATGCCACCGAATAACTGTACCAACTTTCTAGCCAATCTGTTCATTACACGTCGAGAAATCGTGTACACCGTTCTGAAAAACATAGTTTCGAGGAAAAAGCGTTAAAAGTTTAACTAGCCTGACCCCTTAATGCACTAAAAAAATAGACCCATTTGCAATAAAGAAAATAAGAAGATAGAAAAAATAAAATAAGAAAGGTGGCAGAAATTCGTCTATTGAGGGTTGTAACAATAAAAGGGGAGAGGGAATGATACGTTAAAAATGTATATCTTTCTCAAACATGCATAAAATATAGCGTATCGAATAAATCGACACTATATTTCGCAGGAACGAAAGGGCGAACGTTATCGTTTGAGAGCAGTTGTCGATGAGCTGCAGAAAGAAACCGCCGAGGATTACCAGACTGCCCTACTGGCGTTCATCAACTGTCTCGTTATCTCAACCCCGGTTCTCAAAGACCGAGTCAGACTGCGGAACGAGTTCATTGGTGAGTTTTCCATTTTGCAGCGAAAATATCGCTGCATTCTTCTTTTCCTCCGTTGCAAGAGAAAATCGAGAAGTTATGAAGCAATGCGTTACACGGTTATCCAAATTTGGATAATCAGGCTGGATAATATTTTTGGATTGGTGGATAGACGAAAAAAATAAATAAATAGAAATAAGCAAAAACGCCAATTTTCATTTTAGAATCAATTCTTTAAATAATTAGGTATTCTATCCAAACAAACTCCGATTTATTTCTAATAAAAATTGCGATTATGGTACACTGTAATTCAAATTTGAATAATCGGGCTGGATAATATTTTTGGATTGCTGGACAGACAAAAAAATTAATAAAAATAAGCAGAAACGGTAATTTTCATTTTGGATTTAATCCTTTAAATAATTAGGTACTCTATAAAAAAAAACTCCAATTTATTTCTAATAAAAATTGCGATTATGGTACACTGTAATTTAAATTTGAATAATCGGGCTGGATAATATTTTTGGATTGCTGGACGGACAGGAAAAAAATTAATAAAAATAAGCAGAAACGCTAATTTTTATTTTGGAATTAGTTCTTTAAATAATTCGGTATTCTATCCCAAAAAAACTCCAATTTATTTCTAATAATAATTGCGATTGTGGTACACTGTAATTCAAATTTGGATAATCGGGCTAGATAATATTTTTGGATTGTTGGACACACAAAAGATAAATAAAAATAAGCAGAAACGCTAGTTTTTATTTTGAAATGAATTCTTTAAATAATTCGACACTCTATTAAAAAAATCCGATTTATTTCTACTAAAAATTTCGAGATAAAATATCAATACATTTTCATCCTTCAAGTGTCACCGAGTTTTTCTCGCCGCGCTTCGAATCAATATCGACAAGCGACACATGCTTTTGAAAATTCGAATAATGATTTTGTTCCTTCCTAGGACTGAAACTGCTACCGACGCTGAACGAACTCCGGTGAGCACCAAAAATAAACCATTGACTCTCTAACACTTCTAGCGCTAGTTACAGCAACAATAGAACACAATAACAACGATAATGACAATACCAATAACGTATTGCGTCGCGTCGCTATCATTAACGAAAAGAAGGGAATGCTTCGTCATCCACCCACCCAAAGGCCTCATCAAGGTCCAACAGATTTAACGAAAGCTTGAATAATTCAGGCGAAGGTGCGAAAGATCGTAACAAAGTAACAAAGACGCGAAATACTCGTTTAAATTACACCCTCGTGACGAGAGATTTAAAGCCACGCCTCATCGTGCCAAAAAAAAAAGCACAAAAAAACAAGTATTTCAATCCCAAAAAAAACAACCTGCTTGAAATATTTATCATTTCGAATAAGCTAAAGTAAAAGTTCCAACAGAGGGGAATCCCCGATAACAAGCGCCACCCCTGACTCATCCGACTTTTTTTTTCTTTACTTTTTGTATTTCCGCTGTTTTCACACATCGGCATTGGAAATGGGGGAAAGTGTGAGAGGAGCGAGATATATTTTTCACTGGAGCATCGAGCTTCCGGCTGTGTTGGGGCGCCAAAAAAAGTTTCCGAGCGCACGCGGGCTGAGGCAAAAGTTGCCCACGTAGCAGCTCCAACGGTCGAGAAATAGAACGAAATATAGTGTCGCGGTCTTCTGGGACCGGGGCTCTGCTTCGATCTGTCTCTCCTTCGCTTTTCTGCCTTCAGCTTTGCCGAGAAATTTGGATAGAGCGAACGAGAGGGTGCGAGAGAGAGGGAGAGACCCCAAGAGGAGATATTTAGGAAGGGATGACGAAGAGACGTAGAAAGGGAGAAAAATGAGAGTGAGACCGAAGAAATAGCGAGGGAGAAAGACAGAGAAAACCAGAGAGAGAGAGAAGCAGAGAGACTGGGAGAAAGAGCGAGAGAGAGAACGGCGTAAAAGACCGATTTAACTTGGGAGCTAGAGCTTTCTCTGGCAAGCTCGATATGCACCTGCAAAACGCCTCCTCTGGTCGCTGGAACGACAAAATATATCAAGGGAGGACACCACTGTAACTGGCCGAAAAAGATCGTTTTTTCCCATTTTTTTTTTTGGTCTACTAGATTATTCATTTGGGTTTCGGAAAAATGATTTTTTATTAAGCATACATTGAACTTATTTCGGGTAAATTTTTATTTCACAAAATAATGATTTTTTATTTGACAAAATGATTTTTTTTTATTTTACAAAACAATTTTTTTTTATTTTGCGAAATAATTTTTTTTATTTTACAAAGTGATTTTTTATTTTACAAAATACATTTTTTTATTGTACAGAACGAATTTTTTAATTTTGCAAATTAAAAAGGTACGTTTAAATTTAATATTTTTCAATTTTTTCAATTTAAACTCTAAATATAATTTTTTTATTTTACAATATAAAAAATGAACAATATTATTGAGGTATAATAGAGCCTCCGTATAAAAAATGTTGTCGCCGACCCCGGACCGATAACTTGACAATGGTTGGTCTGGAAAATGAATAAGTTTTATAATCTATATAGCTCTCAGTGTACGCAGCCGTTTTTCAAAAGAAAAAATGCACAAAATGACGAGTTTAAAAAAAATGTAATTTTGGCGAAAATTTTACTTATTTTCGGAGGCTTGAAAAATGGAAGCTTTAATAAAACAGTTACAATGGTAGCTACTAAAATTGCGGAAGTTTTGAGTTTTTTAAATTGAAATTCGGACAGTTATAGCTAGAGTTATGATTCCGGTCGAGAAAAGTCGTTGCGAGAAAAACGCGATTGAAAATTTTAGTATACGTAAATCGTTGCACTACCTCCTCTCACTAAATCGTCTCGAACTTAGTGAATTTTCAATATTTCAGCTCGAACATTTTTTTCACGTGTTCTTGAATATGTATACTTTGAAAAAATGCAAAAAAATCGATTTTTGACCCGTCACAGTGTTGCAGACTTGCAGACGTTGCAGATCTGCAGACTTGGCATTTTTTTCTCCAACTCGCGAAAACGTATATTTCATGACGAAATTATAACTTACAAAAGCAGAAAGTTTCGTAGCAACATTTCTTTCCCGCGTGGTCACAAAATCGTCTGCAACATGGTCGATTTTCAATATTTCAACTCGAACCTTTTTCACATATTCTCGACGATGGATACTTTGTGAAAAAGCGAAAAAAAAAATCTTTTTTTTTATCCATCACAGCGGTGTCCCACGAACGAAAGATATCCACCCTGCAAGCAGTTTTGGCCCCAACTCAACTTCGCTCATATTTCGACGCTACATTTTTTCCCCGCCACTAGAAGACCACGCTGATTTTTCTCGTGCATTTTTAGCTGCACCTGTGTCCGTGCACATTTGTCTCCACTGATTGGTATTCAGTGCTGATGCAGTTGGTTGGAGGCGAACAATAGGACGTCCCTCTTCGTCCCTCTCACACTCACGTTCACCCTCGGAAGTCCCTACCGTTATTCCGTCCCCCACTGTTTTCGACATCGCCTTCGGATGACTGTCGAAATATTTCAAGACGATTCCAAAGTTTTCTTCTAAAATCAACGACTGGTGGAGAAAGACAAGACCCGTTCGGAAAACAACTAGATCTGCTGGTAGCCACCATAGATACAGCGGGGTGGATTTATATATACATATATATATATAATATTAATATTTATATTACATATATAAATATTATTATGTTATTATTAAATAATATTATATGTAATATTAAATATTACATATGTAATATATTATAAATATTAACTAAATATTTGATATGTAGTATTTTTTAAGTCAATATCAAAGTATTTAGTTAATATTTTAATATTTTATAGTAATATATATACTTATAAAATATTAATTATTATATATGTAATATATTATCAATATTTATATTACTCATATAAATATTATTACGTTATTAATATTATATTTATAATATAACTTATAAAAATATATATTATTAAATAATATTCTATATAATATTAAATATTACATATATTACATATGTAGTATTTTTTAAGTCCCCGAATATAAGCAATAATATATAATATATTATATATTATTACGTATATTCGGGGACTTCAAAAATACTAAATATCAAAACATTTAGTTAAAATTATATATATATATAAAGTAAAAATACAAAAATATAATAATTTTATAAATATAAAAATAATGAAAGATAAATAAAAAAATATATATATTATATATTATTATTTAAATTCGGGGACTTAAAAATACTAAATATCAAATATTATTTAATGTTTCAATATTTTATAGTAATAATATATATATATATATATATATATATATATATATATATATATATATATATATATAGTATTACTGTAAAATATTTATTTTACTATAAATTATTTACTATTACTATAGTATAATTTACTTTAGTAATCTGTATAGTAAGCTTTTAGTAATCTTTATAGTAATAACTTTAGTATAATTTATAGTAATACTTACTATAAATTATTTACTATTATTTACTATAAAATATTTATTTTACTATAAAATATTACTATAAAATATTTAAATATATACATATATATATATGTTTATATATATATATATATATATATATATATATATAGGAGAAGCAACAGTGTGAGAGTAAAAGTGGAGTGACCTCTGCGCACAGCCCCATCGCTGCTTCTTCGCTCTTCTTTCTTCCTCTTCGTTTCTTGATTTATCTTGCGCCCATACGGACCTCCAACAACTGTAGCCTCGCGCGTTTCCGAACTCTCCGACTTTCTTCAGTCAGTGAGTGTCTCCCTTGTCTCGCTATAGAACGCTTCACCAACACTCCAACGTGTAGTTCCACGTGTCTCGTCGACGCCGGTTTATTCCTTCTTTACGGGATCACAACGAGAAGTTCTTGGTGACCGAACGACGAAAATATCTTTTCGTTTTTCCCCGTCGTCAGGGAGCTTCCGGCTAAAGTGCGTTGATGTGAATTGCGATACGATTCAAGGCGGTGCGATGTTCCGAAAGGTGTGATTTACGGTGGCGGGTTGATCGGTGAGTTGTGATTTTTGCGGAAGAGATCGGTGATCGACGAGGAAGCCTTCCGGCTGTGACAATCTCGCAAGGGTCGTTTGTGCGATTCTTACTCGACGCTCTTAATCGCAAACGTTGCACGTTCGCAATGTTTGCGATGTAATTCGGGCGGATAAGTCCGCGTTGTGAGTGGCCGAATTTTCGGTGGAGACGTTTTATCGAGTCGACAACAAGTGTGACGCACGGTGTGATTGGTATTGCACACGTACGATGTAAAGTAACGGGTTGCCTTTGGTGAAGCGTGAAACGCGGTTGGGATCCACGACCGATACACTGGCACGATGCGACCGGAAGTTCTCGATCCGTTCACAATGGCCCCCGTTGTGGTGACAGTTGGCTCACGTTGCGATCGGGCGCCGAAGACCGAGAATGGGATCGCGGAATAAAAAGCTGGGGAATATTCGTTATGACGGTCGAGTTTCGAGAGAAAAAAAAAATTGTTTTGGAAAAAGATGTGACCGCTTGGTCGAGTCGCGATGACGAAGTCGTACAATCGGGTGGGGTTCGACGAAATCGCGACTTCCGGCCTGACGTTTATCGGCGCTCAATACGCTGATTGTGTTTGCAGAAAGAAAAAAAGCCAATTGCCGGATTTGGGAGTTCAGTTGGACGTTTTTGACGATCAACGAGAGGCTGATGAGGAATTGACGAATCACGGGCCACCCGGTATCGATTTGTCGTCGCACGTTGATATATTTTACGCGATACTCGGACAAATTGCCGATACACCGCAGGAAATACCATTCCTCAGTATACTTCAGCATCTTTTGCGTCTCGAACCGAAAGAGGCCGCGAGCGATCTGGCTTGGGACACCGCTGAAACGCTCGTTCACAGGGCTACCCTGCTGGAGAGCCGAGAGGATGCTACGAAACTCCTGAGATCTCCTAGTCTACAGGTATCACGTTCATTTCTCGTTAGTGGATAAAACTATTTTTATTTATATTATACATATGTACACATATATTAAAATAAATATAAATATATATATATATACATATATAAATATATATATATATATATATATATATATTTTTTAGGGTTGTTAAAAAATTAATTTTATTTTCGTGGTTCTCAACGGAAAATGTTACTACCTTATAAACAAGTAATTCATACAAAATTTGAGAGGTCTAAACATTTTTTTCAAGCAGTGCTCAAAAGACTTTTAATTCTTTTTTTTTCGATTTTTCGTCAATTTTTTTTCTTCGTTTGTTTTCTTGCTCCAAAACATCATATTACTCCACAAAAAACACGCATACTTGTGAGACAGTTCAGACGTTCACTGAACGTCTAACAAGTATGCGTGTTTTTTTTAGGAGTAAGAAAACAAATGAAGAAATAAAATTGACGAAAATTCGAAAGAAAAAAAAATTAAAAGTCGTTTGAGCACTACTTGAAAAAAATGTGAACACATCAAATGGTTGATATAATTTTCACAACCGAATTACATATATTGATTCTCAATCTGTAAATACAAATGGTTTATGGTAAAAAAAAAGATTCAAATAAAAACTGTGTATTGTTACAGAAAAAATAAAATCAAGACAAGATCACGCACTAACATTTTCTGCAACGAGATAAAAAAAAATAATTAATACTCCGATAATCATGAAAAAGGCGTTTGAGGAGTAACTGAAAAAATCGTACGTTCGCCACGTAGGGGTTTTTCATTTGATTGAACCATTGCTTTTTTATGCAACCAAAATCGGCAGAAATTGCGAACGAAAAACGAATGTTACATTGAGACGCTCGCAATTCCGTCAAAATGAAAATTTCAAAAAAATCCTACGTGGCGAGTGAGAAAAACTATCGAAGAATATTGTATCCAAATTCGGACGAAATCGAACAAGCCGTTTTCGAGATACATCTGGCACCGACTTTGAAAACTCTGTTTCGAGATAATCGCGTTTGAATCGCACCCAGTCAACGAATTTATTTTAAAAAATTCCTAAGCATACGTCAATGTACATATTTTCCAATAAAAAAACCCGGATCCAATCGAAACATTAGTTTTTGAGATAAAAATTCCTGCAGTTTACCTGTTTTTCTCGCCGTTTACTCAGGCACCACCCCTTGATAAAATGTTGATTTTTGAATTTTAAAAGAACGATCGCAGTCCAAAGTGAAAGTATCGATTTTCGGTGAACAAGCACTGCTTTTTGGCTTGTAAAAAAAGCTTGTAAATTTTGTAGTTTATCGCTGCAGTGTTCCTCGACATATGTAAAATTGTAAAGAGAAAGTCCACTAGGTCTAAAATGCTAGGTTAAACCCTTTAAAGTTTCAAAATGAAAGAAAAAAAACCAAAAAACGAAAGTACAGACTGCGATAGATATAATTAATTATAGTATATTTTGTTTATATTTTCGAGCATAATATAAGGCCAGATACGAACATTTTTATTATGTTATTCTATAATCATATGATTATATAATTGTATAATAATATAATACTAATAATTCACATATTTTCGATCATAATATTAAAGAAAATCTATATAATTACTATTATATTTTTATTTTCATTTTCGGCATTATCTTAATAATAATTTTTGCTACTTATTCATTTATTATCTACTTTTTTTTTTACATAACCGACTATACAAGATATAATATAATTATGAATTTACATTCTCATACATATATATCTGCATACATTTTTTAAAACTGATGTATTTCTAGAATTACATATTTTTTCAACTGAATTATAACCCAAGCGGAAAAACATTCATTCGTAAGAAAATATACGAAACTGAAGGCTAATTATCCTTGGTGAAAAAAAATCCATTATTTTTTTTTCTTTTCATAATATACTTTGCCGCGTGTCGTTTTGCATTTGAATCGGAAGTTAATTGCCTCGTCGCTTCTAAAGCCGAGAGACGAATAATAATAATAATAACAATAATAATAACTTGAATCGCGTTCAGACAAATTTGTGCTGCCACTGTCGAGGCGCCGATCAGACTTGCGGAACATCGAGAAAGGCATCTCTGCCGGCTAGCAATACAACGCCGCTGCCACCACCACTCCCGGCGTCAACCGGGCCGGCTCCACCGCCGAGTCCGTCTACCGGCTTCGTGCTGCCGCCACCCCCGCCGCCCCCGCTACTCGTCAATGTTACAAGCGCCGATGTACCCTCGGAACCACCTCTACCTCCGCCCCTCAACGTCCCAACGATATTGCGGGCACCAACCCCCGAGCCACCTAGTAATCATGCCAAGCTCCTGCCGCAGCAGGAGATACCCACCCCCAAGACGAAAATGAAGACCATCAATTGGAACAAAATACCGAACCACAAGGTAAATACATAAAAATTATTCATACTCGCGGCCATTTTTTTTCTTTTTATATAAATGAAGGGCTGTTCTTCTGGGTCCGAAAAAGAATTCACTATATTTATTAGTTCATTATTAATTATATTATTTTAGTATTATATTATTATTATATTATTTTAAGTATATAATAACATTTACGTATCAATCAATCAATAGAGTTTTATTTGCATAACTTTTTTAAAAAGTTTTTTACAAAACAATAACATTTAAGTATATAATAGTGTTATATGATTTTAAGAGTGTTTATCGATCCGAAATTTTGCATACGAGCTCAGGAAAAATCCTTCAGTGTCCGATCGTATATAACGTCACTTTTCAATTCGCGACTTTAAGGGGTTACATCTACTAGAGGCTCGCAAAAAAATTCGTTTTTTCTGGGAAACGGTTGGTGTAAAAGAAACGCATTTTTCAAAAACATACATTGGCAGTCTTAAAAAAAAGTCACCAAAAAATGTATTTTTGGGGGGTTTTTTTTTATTGATATTGTTTTGATGTTGTTTTTTTTTCTACGTGATACGATATGATTTTGATATTGTTTTCTGTAGAAAAACAATAAAAGCATGGCCACCGGTAGACGGTGAAAATGTTTTCGCGACGTTCGGCGGTGGACACGCTCCAGCGTAAACGGTGCATTCGAAATCTAAAAACCAAACGGGTTATTCAAGTTAACAATAAATACGAGTCGTTGACGATCTTCGATTTCCAAAATCATTTTTTTTCAACCACGTGGCAACGATTTGAAACTCGAGCATACAAAGTCTATTTAAAGCGTCGTCATTTTCATGTAACTATTCAAAAATGAAGATCGATTTTTGAAAAGTGAGATCGTCAACGACCTTTGAATGTTTTTCATCGTATCTCCTGTGAATTTGGAAAGAATCCATCGAGTGGTTCTCGAGATATGATGTCCACCGACTTCGAGAACGGTGTTCCGAAAAAAACGCGTAAGGATGTTGAGTCCCTATGAAACATGTTAATGTTAATTGTTCAATGAATAGCTTCTTAATCGTCATGAAATTTTTACACGACCTCCTGAATACTTCATGTAAAAACATACCAAATTTTCCGAATTCTATCATCATTACTTCAACCTCCTTAAGGGTTGAAATAAAAAATGATCAGAAAATTCTGAAAATTTGGTATGTTTTTGTATGAAGTATTTAAGACGTCGTGTTAAAATTTCACGACGATTAGGAAGCTCGTTATTAAAAAATTAACATTTTGTTAAGAACAATTTTTAAAAGAAATTTAAAAAAATGTATCAATAAACTTAGTTTTGTTTCCGTTGCTTTGAGTATATTGTAGATATTACAAAATTGAGAGGTCAAAAAAAAAAATTATCGCAAAGTTACATCAGTTTCCATAAGACAACATTTAATTTGTGAATGTTAATTGTTCAATAACGAGCTTCCTAATTGTCGTGAAATTTTTACACGACCTCTGAAATACTTCATACAAAAACATGCCAAATTTTCAGAATTTTATCATCATTTGCGATTTGGGACTCAACATCCTTAAAGTTCGAAGTATCGTGCTGCTAGCGTTCGCCCGGCTGCCTGTTCGAGGCCGTAGCTTATGCAATTTCAGGAATATTCCAATGAAATTTTCAGGGAATATAGCTAAAAGGTTATAGAATAAAAATATTTTTGGAAAATGCAATTTTTCAACCTAGGCTACCTACCCAGGTAGCCCTTTGAAGCATACATTGTTCCTTACGTGCAATAAGCTCAAAACTTTGTACTCGGGGCCTTTCGGGGTCGCTGATTACAAATCTGCACTCAAAATTTGGAAATTCAAGATGGCGGATCCAATATGGCGGACCATAAATGCAAAAATCGTTTGATGAAAGCGAAAGTTGGTACTCGGGGGTTTTCAGGGTCGCTGATTACAAATCTGCACTCAAAATTTGAAAATTCAAGATGGCGGACCACAAATGCAAAAATTGTTTGATGAAAGCAAAAGTTGGTACACGGGGCTTTTCGAGGTCGCTGATTATAATTCTGCACTCAAAATTTGGAAACTCAAGATGGCGGATCCAATATGACGGACCAAAATGCTCAAAATAGCGTGATGACGATGAAACTCCATATGCAGGAGTTTTTTGAGTCGTTCAATTCGAAAAGTTCAAAATTGAGCAATAAAAATGGCAGTTCCAATATAGGATAATGAAACACAAATCTGGCTTGGTCACTGATATTAATCTGAGCTTATGATTTAAAAATAACTGGTGAACTGCAACATAAAATTCTCTTGATGGAGAGGAAACTCGGCGCTTTAGGGTTATTAAAGTCGCTAATTTTGAAACCAGTCACAGTATATAAATTTAAGAAGTTCTAAAATAAAAAAGCAAAAACAGGTAGAAAAAAATTAAAACAATATGGAGCTAGAAATTCGCTACGTCCTCGCTGTTAGCTCCGGGTAATGCTAAAGGCGTAATTCTATTAGAAATTAAGTATAACAGAATCAACATATTGAGCAACTCCGATGTTTTAGTAATTCCAGTAAAATCTCCGGGTTTGGTCCGCCATATTGAATTCGCTATTTTGAATTTCTTGATTTTGAGCTCGAATTCGTAATCAGCGACCCAAAAAACGTCTCTGAATTCATTTTTCGTGTATAGTTTACCTGCTAGATTAGGCACAATTACATTAATTGTCTAAAAACGTGTTTTTTGTACTGTAGTGATGATCAACATCCACTAAGTGCAACATAAGCCCTTAATAGTGATATTGTAGTAACAATTGATCTCCTAAAATCCTAAATATATATTTACATTCGTCGTTATGCGCTAAAAAAAAATGTATTAAAGAAAAACAGAGTGGAGGTAGGTGACATACCAGTATGTCACTATGCTTCAAAGGGTCAATTCTCACAATTTTTTCGGTTCAATTCGCGAATATTACTCTTGCTCTTCGCCTCGAAGATTCAACGGACTCTCATTTCTCAGATAGCGATGTCCGCAATACGGCCCATCGCCATTTCAGGTTTCGTGAAATAAAAAAGGCGCCTCCTTTGTGCGAGGATGACAGATTTTTTGAATAAAAAAGGATTCTTGACCGGTCGTAGTAAATCAGCACAGTTGGACATACTCGTTCTCGGTATAGCGATTGTGGGATTCGTTTAATGAGCTCGTCCCATCATTTCGGCTTTTGAGAAAAACTTTTTTTTTCGTCGTTTCGATAAACCGAACATAAGCACAGGGTATTATTTTTTTTTTTTTTATCACTTTTTCATCCATCAGGAAAAATTTCGGGAATCAATATTAATTCACTCGTACGGTTTTTCGATAATTTTGTTCCGACCAGCTCGTTTTTTTTCCCTTTACGACAAATTATTGCTCCGATCTGATCGGAGAGGGAAAAAATTGCCAAAACCGGTTTCTCGCACGCGATTGTGCCGATTTCTAACTAAATCGGAGAAGGAAAAAAAAACGTTCTAACGTAAGTGAGCATTGTATCTAAATGAGAATCAGGGACGTGACGGGATATTTATACCGGTTATTTAGGTTCAAGGTGAGTGGGAATAGCTGTTTCGAACTTCGATCTCAGAGTCTGACGATTCTTCGTTTTCTCTCTCTCTCTCTCTCTCCCTCTCTCTCTCTCTCTCTCTCTCTCTCTCTCTCTCTCTCTCTCTCTCTCTCTCTCTCTCTCTCTCTCTCTCTCTCTCTCTCTCTCTCTCTCTCTCTCTCTCTCTCTCTCTCTCTATTTCGCGTCTTTTGCTTCTCTCGTTCTTCTTTGTCGCAGGTCATTGGCAAGCGAAACATTTGGTCACTGGTGGCTAACGAGCACTCGAATTCGCCGATGGCCGATTTGGACTGGGCCGAGATGGAAGGACTATTTTGCCAGCAAGCACCGCCAATTGTACCACCAGCTGCTTGCTCGACGACCCACGGTCCTGCTGGCACCGACGCCGATAGACGACGTCGAGAACCCACCGAGGTATACATATATATATATATATACATCTATGCTACCAATCCCCCCCCCCTCTACCAAAAATTCCGCGTCCGATCAACGAGGATTCCGTAACAACTACGAATCCTCGTGATCATGACATGTCCATCCGTCACAGAGGAACGCTACCCTGATTTGGTAACTCGTAGGTTTAAGGATGTTGAGTCCCTATGAAACATGTTAATGTTAATTGTTCAATAAATAGCTTCTTAATCGTCATGAAATTTTTACACGACCTCCTGAATACTTCATGTAAAACATACCAAATTTTCAGAATTCTATCATCATTACTTCAACCTCCTTAGGGGTTGAAAACAAAAAATGATAAGAAAATTCGGAAAATTTCGTATGTTTTTGTATGAAGTATTTAAGAGGTCGTGTTAAGATTTCACGACGATCAGGAAGCTCGTTATTAAAAAATTAACATTTTGTTGAGAACAATTTTTAAAAGAAATTTAAAAAAATGTATCGATAAACTTCGTTTTGGTTCCGTTGCTTTCAGTTGATCGTAGATATTACAAAATTGAGAGGTCGAAAAAAAAACTTATTGCGAAGTTACATCAGTTTCCATAAGACAACATTTAATTTGTGAATATTAAGGCGTTACCTCCACTTGTAGCGCAAAAAAGGCCTTTTTCATGAATTTTTTTAAAGAAAACTACAAAACTTTTTTAATCGATCAATATACCATCTTAAAGAACACATCTTGAAGAACTTTCAGTAATTCTTTTATTGAAAAATATTACATTGTTTAGTGGCAAATGGCCGTCAATGAAATAATGTTTTTATATACACGGTTTGCGGTGACCAACATTGCGGCGAAGTGGATCATCTGAAAAAAAAATGCGGATGGATTTAGTCAAATATAAGTATAAATTAGTCTTTAATCGAAGGATTTTAAAAAATATTCATTTTTCACAAAATGGCGGATAGTCAAAGTTAATGGTTCGATTTTAACGAAAAAAAAACGGCCGTTTTTTGGCTATAAAACGGCCATTTTTTTCGAAAAAAAAAATCGAACGATTAAAGACTACATTTTTATGTATTAAATAAGCCTGCAAAATTTCAAGAAGATCGGTTCATTAGGGTTCGAGTAATCTTGGTCACCGACTTCAGAAATGCCATTTTGAGAAAAACGCGTTTAAAGTTTCAATTTCAGTTCTTCAATTCACGGATTCTTCTCTTTCAACGCTCATATCTCAGTCAATTTTGTTCGGATCGACTTGAAATTTTCAGGACATTTTCTCAGATACTTATACTTCAAAAAAATGCAATAAAAAAAATCGATTTTTTCAAAATCGCAAGTGGGGGTAACCCCTTAATTGTTCAATAACGAGCTTCCTAATTGTGGTGAAATGTTTACACGACCTCTGAAATACTTCGTACAAAAACATACCAAATTTACAGAATTTTATTATCATTTGCGATTAAAAAAAAAAACAATTTATATAAAAAAAACAAGATCCGTGCACAATTTCACCTAAATCGGCAGGTAACAGCTATTCGGAAGTATAGCCGGAATTACTTTCGTCTCTTATACCATGTCAGTGCTAAAGATGCCAAAAGTACTCGGTAGCGCAGTGGCAGCGTACGTAGGGTAGGCAGAAGGTAGGCAGTTGGGTTCTAGGTTCGATTTCGATTAGGCGAAATATTTTATTCGAAATATGAATATATTTTAATTGAATTTGAATTCATATATTCATTCGAAATGATTGAAATATTTTATGCATTCAGGGAAATTGTTTCGCGGACTTTTCGCGAGTAATTTTTCATCGGACACTAAAATCATTCAGCTTGAAGCAGGCTCGAGTATTTTATCAACGAAAGTACAATTGCAAAATTTCGGACAGTTCGAGTACATGGTAAAAAGGAGAAAGTTAAATTTAGACAATTCACCACCTATTTGTGGGGAATCGCGAATTCAGCTGGAGTTCTATTATTGATATGTCAGCGGAATTCTTCTTAATTGAATTGAAGTGAAATTTGTTAAAGCAATTTTATTGCTAATGGCCGCAGTGAGAGCGAAAGACATTCTAGGGCGAAATTCACGATTTTTAATAATAAACTGTCGAATTGCTTAAATTTCAATATTTTCGAGCAAAAAAATAGTATTTTTCAATATAAATCGTCGATCCACTCGATTCGCCTCCATGTGCGGTTGAAAACGCACTCCAACGATTGTTCCTCTTCTCTAACTGCTGACGAATTTTCCAGATCGCCCTTCTCGACGGAAAACGAAGCTTGAACGTTAACATCTTTTTGAAACAGTTCAGGAGGTAAATTTACTGGCAACAGTCATTATCTTATCGTTGTCATAATAACGTAGAAAAAAAACCAACGCTTTTGCGATGGTTGATTGGCTTTTTTTTTATTCATCTCTTTGATGGGAAAATTAGCGATCGTTGTGCTGGAAATTTCGTCTTTTTGTCCAGTTCCAACGAGGACATAATTCAACTCATCAAAGATGGGGGGCACGACGACATAGGAGCGGAAAAGCTTCGCGGCCTGTTGAAAATATTGCCGGAGGTTGACGAGCTCGAGATGCTTAAGAGCTTCGATGGCGACAAATCGAAGCTCGGAAATGCGGAAAAGTTTTTTCTCCAGCTCATACAAGTGCCCAAGTGAGTTCACCATAACTTGCCATTTTTTTCCTTCTTTTTTCTTCGTAACTCACCGTTTCTTCCAATCCACTCTTCGTTGGGCTTCGCTTCGCGATCCCACAGCTACAAATTGCGGATCGAGTGTATGCTGCTGAAGGAAGAATTCGCGGCGAACATGAGTTATCTCGAACCGAGCATCAACTCGATGATTCTAGCCGGCGAAGATTTAATGACGAACAAGCCCCTCCAAGAAGTGCTTTACATGGTTCTAGTCGCAGGAAATTTCCTCAATTCGGTGCGTTCGTCAAATTAACATTTTTACACGGTGGGACGTCGCTTTAGGCAGCCGAAGATAAGCAAATTTTCAAGATTTTTCTGTGTCGAAAATATTTATTCTACATATTTCGAATGTTATGTAATATTTCAAATTTTATGTAATTTATTACATCTTTTGGTTTGAAAGAATTCTTTAAATATTTAAAAATGACATCCGTACGAAATACCGTTTGAGTTGTTCCGCGGCGTGCAACCTAGCGTCTGGTGCGTTGATCCGAAACATCGGAGCAGAGATGCACTACATTTATAAGGTTCACACGTTCTATGTGAACCTAAAAAATCCAAAGAAAAGTGAAAATTCGAAAAATGGTATGTGTTTGAAAAAATGTATCTTTCGTGACGTTTTACTGCAGTATTTGTTAATGAAAAAGTATTCTATCGAATAATTTTCGAGGAACTCATAGGTTCACATAGAGGGTAATTATATTATCCAAAAGTGTGAAAAATTGGAAAATGATCGATCGAATAGTTTTTGAGTCATCTTGTACGAGGTGCACGAAAGTTCTGTCTCTGAAGCAACTACCATACGGTCGCCATTTTTTGAAATAAAAAATAAATAAAAATAACGTGAAAATTCAAACGATGTGATAATATGTACATCAAATTTGAACTGTATAGAATAAATAATTTCGAGCCCAAAAAATCTCGAAAATTCGCTTATTTTCGACTGCCTAAAGGGATCCTCCCGCCTCAATTGAAACTCTCCGCAAATATCCGCAACGTCGATTTAAGGCGTCTTCTCACTTTAGACGCTGAAAAAGGCTATTTTCATGAATTTTTTTGATACTTTTATACTATAGATATTGATGTAAAAGTTGTTACACTTAATAAATACACTTCGGAAATACATTTAAAAAATGATTTATTTAAGTCGATATTTATAGACGAAAACGATAGTTAAAAAAATGTCCAAAAAACATTGCAGGCCTGCGCTGTTGATGAAATCTCGGAGATGGATCATCCGAAACAAAAAAATCAAACGGTTTTTTATACATGCAAAAATATCAAAATGGCGGACATTTTTCGAAAAAAAAAAACACAAAAAAACGTGTTTTTCACCGTTTTTGGAAAATAAAATAGTAAATATCAAAATTTGGAAAAATCCTTGATATGCGCTATAGCTATAGTATAGTAACTATACATATTGGTGAACATTTCATAAAGATCGGTTCAGTAGTTTCGAACATTTGAACGTGGGCAGATGACCGTGCTCAGGTAGTAAAGCAAAGGTCATAAAGAAATAAAGTTGGACTCCTCCGACCTTTATAAAGTTTTAGTATGATATTTTCGGATATGTGTACTTACGAAAAATGTTATAAAAAAAAATAGATTTTTTGGAAAATTGTAAAGTGAGAATACGCCTCAATTGTCGTTTGCCTATCGAATTTCACGAAGGCACAGGGAAACTGGTCGCACGTGACTTATTTCTCCGTGGCCCACAGGGAGGCTACGCCGGAAACGCGGCTGGAGTGAAATTGTCCTCATTGCAAAAGCTGACGGAGATTCGGGCAAACAAGCCCGGAATGAATCTCATACATTACGTAGCACTCGTGAGTACCCGAAATTACGTCAATTGCAGGCGCAAGTGCGAATGAAAAATTCCCTCGAGCTCTTCCCTTTTACACCGAAAGAACGAAAGCGAATTTCTTTTTTCAGCAAGCCGAGCGCAAGAGGAAAGACCTGCTCAACTTCACGCGAGGAATGAGCGCCCTGGAGGCGGCAACGAAGTGAGTCAATTTTTCAATCGTAACATAAACACAACCTAAAAATGTAACGAAACACGCTACTTAAGGAGGTACGATCATTGTTACGAATCCAACTGTCGGATTTGAAATTTTTATATGATTTTGACGAATACTTTATGCACCTATTCATTTTTAGTCCGTTTTTATGGTGGATACGTTAAGGCGTTACCCCCACTTGTAGCGCAAAAAAAAGGCCTCTTTTCATGATTTTTTTTAAAGAAAACTACAAAACTTTTTTAATCGATCAATATACCATCTTAAAGAACACATCTTGAAGAACTTTCAGTAATTTTTTTATTGAAAAATATTACATTGTTTAGTGGCAAATGGCCGTCAATGAAATAATGTTTTTATATACACGGTTTGCGGTGACCAACATTGCGGCGAAGTGGATCATCCGAAAAAAAAATGCGGATGGATTTAGTCAAATATAAGTATAAACTAGTCTTTAATCGAAGAATTTTAAAAAATATTCATTTTTCACAAAATGGCGGACAGTCAAAGTTAATGGTTCGATTTTAACGAAAAAAAACGGCCGTTTTTTGGCTATGAAACGGCCATTTTTTTTCGAAAAAAAAAATCGAACGATTAAAGACTACATTTTTATGTATTAAATAAGCCTGCAAAATTTCAAGAAGATCGGTTCATTAGTGTTCGAGTAATCTTGGTCACCGACTTCAGAAATGCCATTTTGAGAAAAACGCGTTTAAAGTTTCAATTTCAGTTCTTCAATTCACGGATTCTTCTCTTTCAACGCTCATATCTCAGTCAATTTTGTTCGGATCGACTTGAAACTTTCAGGACATATTCTCAGATACTTATACTTAAAAAAAAATGCAATAAAAAAAAATCGATTTTTTCAAAATCGCAAGTGGGGGTAACCCCTTAATATTATTATTACGCAGATTACTGCCGAGACGTTGACAATCTAATTTTTCAGTTTTTATTCGTTCACGTGCAATAAATTCATAATTTACCACAACATTTGGAACACTATAATCGATAATACGAATAATCAACATAAGTAAACATCAATCGGAGCAGCTGTGGGTGAAATAAATTTAGACTCTTTCTTGACCCCGTGAAAGTGATCGTACCTCCTTAAAAAAAATGTTTCATTGAACGCCATCGAAGAACGACGATCGAGCAGCTGGCCAACGAGTTCAACACGTTGGACACGAAGATAAAGAAGATCAAAAGTCAAATTCAGCTTTCGTCGACCGAGGTCGACATACAGGACCAGATGGCCCAATTTTTGCAGGTAACTCGCCAATGTCTATTCCCTTTCCCAATCAGGGTGGCGAAATTTGTATTGAAAAAGTAATCCATTATTCATTACTTTTTTAATGGGCAATGAAAAAAATATTTCATTGCCCATTACATTACATCCAGTAATGTAAAAAAATTCCATTACACATTAAATTATATTTTGTAATGTAAACAATTTTCGTTACACATTACATTGGATTTTGTAATGTAAAAAATGTCCGTTACTCGTTACATTATATTTAGTCATTGTAAAAAATGTCCATTACTCATTACATTGGAATTTGTAATGTAAAAAACTTCCATTACTCATTACGTTACGTTTTGTAATGTGAAACATTTTCATTACGAAATGCAATGTAATGTGTAATGACAACATATTTCATTACACATTACGTCGTAATGGGCAATGGACATTTTTACATTACAAAGTGTAATGTAATTAGTAATGGACATTTTTTACATTACAAAATTTAAGGTAATGAGTTATGGATTTTTTTTATATTACAAAATATAACGTAGTGGGTAATGGAATTTTTTCACATTACGAATGCAATGTAAAAATTCTCCATTATTCATTACAAGGTAATATGGATTATTATACGTTTCCCATAGGGTCTGATATCGACCGAGTACAAGAACCGCTGCTCCTAATGGGAAACGAAGAATAATCCTCATTACATTATAATGAGCGATGCAGATTTTTTACATTGCATTACATTAGTAATGTGAAAAAATTCCATTACCAATTGCCTTATATATTGTAATGCAAAAAAATTCCACTCTCCATTACATTGTAATGGGTAATGAAAATATTTCATACTACAAAAATGTAATGAAATAAGGAATGGAAATTTTTTACATTGCAATTTCCAATGTAACGAGTAATTGCATTACAAAATTTAATGTAACGAGTAATGGAATTTTTTTACATTACTGAATGTAATGTGATGGGTAGTGCATTTTTTTTTCATTATAAGATGTATAGTAATGAGTAATGAAAACGCTAATGCATTACAATTAGCAATGCATTATTTGCAACCCTGTTCCCAATACCTCGTCCGTCCTCTTTCCTCCTGATCATCGATGAATCATTCGTCTATGGATCATCGATCATTGTAGATGGCCGAACGAGAAATGGCCCAGCTGAAACGCGACATGGAGGAACTCGAAGCCGTCAGGCGAACACTCGCCGAATTCTTCTGCGAAGATTCCAACACCTTCAAGCTCGAGGAGTGCTACAGGGTGTTCCATCAGTTTTGCCAAAAGTTCAATCAAGCTGTCGCGGAGAACGAGAGACGGAGGATCCAGGAGGAGCAAGTTGTCGCGAGGCGCAAACAACGGGAGGAACAATTGCTGGCGAGAAAACGAATGCGTGAGTATAATGTTCGATGCTCAATTGGCAGATCGATGGAGGCGTATCGTTGCAGCATTTGCTCCCTGCGTCCATCTATTCGCCATTGCCCAGGACGCCGTTGAGGTTGTTGCTTAAAAATATTGGGGTGAATAGAGCTTAAGGCGTTACCCCCACTTGTAGCGAAAAAAGGCCTTTTTCATGAATTTTTTTAAAGAAAACTACAAAACTTTTTAAATCGATCAATATCCCATCTTAAAGAACACATCTTGAAGAACTTTCAGTAATTTTTTTATTGAAAAATATTACATTGTTTAGTGGCAAATGGCCGTCAATGAAATAATGTTTTTATATACACGGTTTGCGGTGACCAACATTGCGGCGAAGTGGATCATCTGAAAAAAAAATGCGGATGGATTTAGTCAAATATAAGTATAAACTAGTCTTTAATCGAAGGATTTTAAAAAATATTCATTTTTCACAAAATGGCGGACAGTCAAAGTTAATGGTTCGATTTTAACGAAAAAAAACTGCCGGTTTTTGGCTATAAAAGGGCCATCTTTTTCGAAAAAAAAAATCGAACGATTAAAGACTACATTTTTATGTATTAAATAAGCCTGCAAAATTTCAAGAAGATCGGTTCATTAGTGTTCGAGTAATCTTGGTCACCGACTTCAGAAATGCCATTTTGAGAAAAACGCGTTTAAAGTTTCAATTTCAGTTCTTCAATTCACGGATTCTTCTCTTTCAACGCTCATATCTCAGTCAATTTTGTTCGGATCGACTTGAAATTTTCAGGACATATTCTCAGATACTTATACTTCAAAAAAATGCAATAAAAAAAATCGATTTTTCCAAAATCGCAAGTGGGGGTAACCCCTTAAGGTAGTTTGGAAGAAAAACCGGAAGTGAAACAGACAATTTTAACGATTTTTTAATTTTTTTCGGTAAACATCCCAAAACAACCTCAAACAACCCCAAACAAACTCAAACGCCATTGCCAAGGATGCCGTTGAGGTTGTTGCGTAAAAATATTGGGGTGAATACAGCTTAAGATAGTTCGGAAGAAAAACCGGAAGTGAAACAGACAATTTTAACGATTTTTTATTTTTTTCGGTAAACATCCCAAAACAACCCCAAACAAACCCAAACAAAAAATTAGCCTGATTCTAGCAGTAGCCCGACTTCCGATTATTTACCGGGAGATTCTTTACATAATAACGCTCTATATGAACCTAAAATTTGGGTACTATCATTGTTTAATGTTTTTTTTTATAGCAGAAAGGTTTATAAAAGTATAGCAAAAAACTCTTTTTTTCAATCCCTTCGAAAAAATGCATTTTCGAATTCTTTCGGTCAGAGTCAGGTTCATATAGATGAAAAACATGTTCTTGAAGTAATCTTCAAACCGTATCGATTCCCGATGAAAATTGTGGCCTCCAGAGTGTACACAAACAGCAAAGTCTTACGGCGACCCTCGATGGGCAGCCGGTCATACGTTCCATATTTTCAGAGGGAATACTTCGAAAAAAAAAATAAATCTTTGTTGGAAAATATGTATAAAATATTCCCAAAGTTTGAATAAATTCTGTTAATTCATTCCTTGTGAAAAAAAATCACGAAAATCATAAAAATCACGATAATTACGATTATCTACGATCAAAGTTTTTTCACGATATTCGTCGATACACATAATTAATATTTTAATTAATATTTTCCTCCAATAAGTTGGCACTGGTAACGTCAGACAATGCATTAGCGCAGGAACTTCGTTTTCCCTCCCACCCTGTAAAAACGATTCAGCGACAACCTTAAGGACGCGCCGGGGTCTCCCGGAAATAACAGCACGTCAATGAAAATTCGTCCGTTGTTTTTTTTTTCTACTTTTTTTTTCGATCAAGTGAGCAATCAAGCAGAAACTCCGGGCTCCGAGTCCGAGTGCAATCTGATGGACTACGGCCTCCTGGACATTCACAACAGTTTCGCTCACAAGCAGTACAGCCGCAGCGACGCGAAGATCAAGAGGCTGCAGAACGGTGGCGTCACCTCGGACGAGGACGTCTCGATCACCGGCTCGCCGAGCATAAGGCGACGATTGGACTCGTGCTCCGGTGGCGGACCCGATCAACAATTTACCAAAGAAGAAACTTACTCGCCGGACGTGACTCCGAACGGGACGCTCCGCCGTCGTCGCAGCCGGATACCCTGCGAAGACGACGAAGGCAACCTCATGGACTTCTTGAGAACGACCGGCCAAGAAAACACGCGGGAACGCAAATCTTGGGGCAGTTTGGGTAAAGTCTTCTTCCTCGTTTTTTTAAGGATGTTGAGTCCCAAATCGCAAATGATGATAAAATTCTGAAAATTTGGTATGTTTTTGTATGAAGTATTTCAGAGGTCGTGGAAAAATTTCACGACAATTAGGAAGCTCGTTATTGAACAATTAACATTCACAAATTAAATGTTGTTTTATGGAAACTGATGTAACTTTGCAATAAGTTTTTTTTTTGACCTCTCAATTTTATAATATCTACAATATACTGAAAGCAACGGAAACAAAACGAAGTTTATTGATACATTTTTTTTTATTTCTTTTAAAAATGGTTCTTAACAAAATGTTAATTTTTTAATAACGAGCTTCCTAATCGTCGTGAAATTTTAACACGACCTCTTAAATACTTCATACAAAAACATACCAAATTTTCAGAATTTTCTTATCATTTTTTATTTCAACCCTTAAGGAGGTTGAAGTAATGATGATAGAATTCTGAAAATTTGGTATGTTTTTACATGAAGTATTCAGGAGGTCGTGTAAAAATTTCATGACGATTAAGAAGCTATTCATTGAACAATTTATATTAACATGTTTCATTTGATGACATGAAATTTTTACACGACCTCCTGAATACTTCATGTAAAAACATACCAAATTTTCCGAATTCTATCATCATTACTTCAACCTCCTCAAGGGTTGAAATAAAAAATGATCAAAAAATTCTGAAAATTTGGTATGTTTTTGTATGAAGTATTTAAGAGGTCGTGTTAAAATTTCACGACGATTAGGAAGCTCGTTATTAAAAAATTAACGTTTTTTAAGAACAATTTTTAAAAGAAATAAAAAAAAATGTATCAATAAACTTCGTTTTGCTTCCGTTGCTTTCAGTATATTGTAGATATTACAAAATTGAGAGGTCAAAAAAAAACTTATCGCAAAGTTACGTCAGTTTCCATAAGACAACATTTAATTTGTGAATGTTAATTGTTCAATAACGAGCTTCCTAATTGTCGTGAAATTTTTACACGACCTCTGAAATAATTCATACAAAAGCATACCGAATTTTCAGAATTTTATCATCATTTGCGATTTGGGACTCAACATCCTTAACGGGCTACATCTACTTAGAGGTCCGAAAAAATGGCCAAATTCCGAATTTCCATTCTGGGAAACGGTTGGTGAAAAAGAAACTCAATTTTTTTGACACGACGGTACATGATGGGTGTAGTGAAAAGAAATCCATTATTTTTGCATGAAATTGAAGGCAAAAATAATGGATTTCTTTTTATTACACTTAATATATTAAGGGGCGATACGAGTGTGAACGCTGAAAATTTGGGTGACTTTCGGGAATTTTTTGGAAGAAAAGTACTCAGTTGAATGTTTCGGAAAATTAAGAATATATTTGGCTATATTTGACCTACATTGCATAATTTTTTCATAGAAAAAAATTGAGATCCAGGCGCAAAAAAAAAATTCCTCCACTGCTGACATGATTCCGGCCGATTGAGTAGCCGAAACCGAAAAAGGAAAAAATGTCGTTAAATTGGAAGGTATTTCCTGTACAATGACGTAGGATTTTCGAAAAATATCAAAATCTAACAAAATGGCGTAGTTACGGAAAAAAACGTCTGTTTTCTAGCCTATAAAATGGTCGTTTTTTTCAATGACAAATCGTCAATTTTCATCCAATCAAAAATATCCTACGTCATTGTAGAGCAAATATATTCAAGAGTAATCAGTGCAAATTTCAAGTCAATCGGATGATTGCTCTTTGAGTTACAATGTCAGCAAATTTGAAGAATCTCATTTCCAGAAAAATGCGTTTGAAGATTTAACCGGGGCATTTTATACCTACGAGCGGTTGCTCTTTAGAAGGCTGCCATTCGGGGAGTATTAGAGATACGACCTTGAATTTTTTCACAGGAGATACTTGAAAGTGTGAACTGTCGAGAAAGGCACAAAAAAATCGATTTTTTGAAAGTGTCACACTGGTATAGCCCCTTAAAGGATAACATCACTCCGGTGGCAGAAAATAAGGCCTAACTTTGACAATTTATTTTGGGAGTATGAAAAAAGAAACAGGATTTCTTTTGAGAGGGTTTATTCAACACATATTGAAGTATAACAAAAAATTTATTATAATTTTCATACAAAATGACGGCGAGAGAGCCCATCTTGAAAAACGTGTTTTTTTTACAAATAGCTTCGCGGGAGGACGGTTTTCTCGTAAAGTATAAGACCTGGAACAAAAAAGAAAATAATTATAATCTATATATTATTAGCTATGGGATTACGTAGGAATCGTTTTTTTATCAAATTTGGAAAAAATGGCCCATTTTGAAAGAAATAAATCGATGTTTTGCCCAAAAATAAGCAGTAAATTGTTTATAAAAAAAGTTAACATTTAATTTAAAAATAAAAACGGTTACGTGACTCCCATGGAGAATGTGGAGCTACTATCAAAATTTCAAATCGATCCACGCAAAGGTGCTCGAGTAATCCGGCCTCCCAGTTTGAAAAAAGTGGTTTCGAGAAAAACGCGTTTAAAGTTGTACGAGCATTTAAAATCTCGAAATTGTTATTTACCTTTAACGGGAGACATACACCTAGAAGCCGGAAAAAGGGTAATTTTTGTGAATTTTTTCAAGGAAAACTATTTAAAATTTCCGATTGGGGTTTTAATTATCTAAAAGTATTTCAAAAATATGTTTAATTTTCTTTATTTAAAAATATCAAAAATATACAAGGATATTGTACGATCCTTGGAGCGTCGTAAAAAAATCGGTATCCAAAATTTCTCGAAAACCAATGAACCGATTGCCTTGAGGCTTTTGTCGTTATTCTATACACCATTATCCAGTACTTGTTATAGGATTTTTTTTCCGTTACTTAGTTTTTGTTTTATAGGCAAAATAATAACTAATTTTTGACCCAAAAATCACTATTTATGTTCAAACGTCCGTCATTTTGTCATAAATCGATATTTTCAAAATCGGCTGTGACAAGTGCTAGATAATGGTGTATAGAATAACCACAAAAAACCTCAAGGCAATCGGTTCATTGGTTTTCGAGAAATTTTGGGTACCGATTTTTTTACGACGCTCCAACGATCGTACAATATCTTTGTATATTTTTGATATTTTTAAATAAAGAAAATTAAACATATTTCTGAATGTATATACATTTAGATAATTAAAACCCCAATCCGAAATTTCAAGTAGTTTTCCTTGAAAAAAATTCACAAAAATGACCTTTTTTCCGGCTCCTAGGTGTACATCTCCCCTTAATCTGCAATGCCGGCACCATATATTTGTCCATCTACGTCGATGTATTCTACCCCAAAGTATCTTTTAAGGCAAAAAACGATTTTTCCAAAATCCCAGAGTGGTGTTTTATCCTTCAAGGGCCTTTTAAAAAGATCTGGTATTTGGCCACTTTCTTCGGAGCTACTAGGAATTTTCTTACCCAGAGAGGAAGACGGAGAGGGAGAAGTTTCGAGGCCATTTGCCCGAAAAAAAATCGCGTTTTTTTTTCTCTTTCCCGTTCAAAGATCGTTCATGGGCACGAAGGGCCCGAGGGCAGCCACGTCGCGGCGATCTTTTGAACGCCGATTTTTCGGGTGATCGCGAGAGACCGAGCTCGCCCTCACCGTTGGCCGAAAGTAAGCCCTTCCTCCAAGAGGAAGAAACCAAACCGACAGGGTGAGTTTGCAGACTTTTTTCCACCACGTAGGATAGTCGATAAGGCCGCGGTGTAAAATTAATATTTCGAATTCGCGAAGGCGAGCCTGGAGGCAAAAGATCGAGGCTTGGCTATCGGAAAACGAGAAGGAGGAACGAGCCGGTGAAGAACTCCAAAGACGAGCGAGACAGCTGCAAGCCAATCGCAAGTCCTTCGAGGATTCAGGTATTTTCGCACTTTTTTTTTCATCTCTCCGTCACTTTTCGTATTACACTTGTCACCACAATTTTCTATCCCTTCCACGTAACTAATAAAAGAAAACATAGTTTACCGGATAAAGTTTGCTTTTGTAGAAACCAGAACGATATTTCGGATTTTACGAAAAGTTATTTAATTTTTCGAAACACTTGTTGCAAATAACAATTAAACGAACTTTAGTTTGGCATTAAAATCACATTTATTAAAAAATAATAATTAATATTAAACTACTAATGTAAAAGAATTGATAAACAAAGTTCAAAAATGAATATTTTTCGTACTTCTTCTATGATTGATGGACTTTCTCGTATCAAGCCCCAAACGTAATCTCCTATCATGTTGTTATTATACTTCCCCATGGGCATGTTCCAAGCCCATCACATGTAAGCGAAAACGTTTCCCTTGTTCTTCCGAATAGGCACCCGTATTATCCTTGAATTGGTCCAAGTCAGTATGTGCATGCACTTTGAGGGACATCCTGCAGCTCATGAGTTTTAAGCTCTCGAGCATAGTTATAATCAATTTTTTATAGTGTCTCTGTCATTTCCGAGGAAACTCATGAACTTTAAGGCTGTTCCAGGCTTGTTTTTCGCGAGTATTGAGTAATTGCGTAAATTCGTCACTGGTTATTGTTTTCTTTATTACAAGTTTTTATTCAACTTAACTTTATGTGAGATGCAAAACGGAAAATCCATATTTCACCCAATTCCCGACTACTTTCAGCTACGAAATTTTGCAAACGTGCATCCGACAGGTGTCAATGCATGATTCAATTAAAAAAAACTTATCCATAAAATGTTCAATCCTTCATGTAAAATCAGCGAAATCTAATCATTCACATAATCTCACCAACACATACAAACAAATTCGTAGCCGACTGTGTTTATATGTGAAAAGTTTATGTACAGCAATTTTCGTAAATTCAATCCCAATTTGTTTGTTTTGGTTTGTTAGTTTTTACAAGCATTCCATGTTCCTAACGTACAAAGTTGTGAACTAGTGAACTACTAGTAACGTCCAACTAGTAAATTCAATTAAAGACTAAAAAGTCGAAAATAATTTGTATGCAAACAAAGTATTTAAAACACAAGCTTTTATTTAATGTGCTAAAAAGTAGAAAATAATTGTTTTCCCCAAGTCACCTATATGTGACTATAAATAAGAGTTTGGGGTGCACAAAATTTAGGAATATTATCTTTAATTTACCTAAATCCGTTAACATGTCAACTGTATTTAATTTACTGTAAAACAACCTTAGATTTCTTAAATAAAAATCCCGGAACCGAGTATAAACGTGTAATAATAATTTTTTCTCTAATTACTATGGTGCCATATTAAATACGATTAATGAAACTGAATTAATCAAATTTATGAAACATTTAAAAAGTTGGACGCCCCAATCTTTTATTTATAGTCACATATAGGGGACTTGGTAAAAAAATTATTTTCTTTTTTCTAATACATTAAATAAAAGATTGTTTTTTAAAACTATTTTTTACAAATTTTTTATTTTTATTGTTTTTTATTTTTCTTTTTAAAAATTATTAATTATTTTTTATTTTTAAAAAATTATCCAAATATTGGTAAGTTTCATAATTTTGATTAAGCGTCTTTACAATTGGTTCCCATTTTCCAAAAACTTCGAGACTTGGTTACCAACGTAAAAGAGACAAGAGCAAACTTTATAAGTAACCAATGAAGATTTTGGTTATTATTCGATGTATGGAATCAAAATTTATTTATTAAAATACAAAACTCAAGAAAAAACAATTCTGCTGACCTCTGTATCCACTTTCCTGTTGGTTCGTGACCTGTACAGAGAGCGAAGGCAAGAGTTCATTGATGAACACACTGGCGGAGGACAACTCGATTCACGGAGGATACCCGGACGTCTACGATTGGCGACCGTCCGTCGAGAAGACGGACGTCATGAGAACGATGGAAGCTATTGAAGGTAAAGGCGAATACACACATCAGCATTTTTCATTGTCAGGATTTTCAAAATTTAAGATTTTCATTAATTCAGACAATTTTCGAAGGTCCGAGATTTCGAAGGTCCAAATTTGGACCGAGAAAGTAATTTAGTCTGGAGGCCTGAACGTGGACTGTTTTTTCAGGCTTGATAAAAAAAACATAATATTTTTAAAACTATTATCATGTTTAATAAACACCGCTTAGTAAACATACCAAATTTCGACATTTTGCATTTAATATTTTTCGCATAAAAAATTGGTAAAAGATCGAACATTTTATGGCCCGACGTAGAAACGTCCCTTGAAAGTTAGGTAACTTGGCTTGAAATTTGACCAGTATACTGGGACGTATTTTTACTCGATCACTACATTTCATTAATTTCATTTAATTAATTTCATTAATGAATGCTCATGAATGAAATGTGCTCCTAAAATGTTTCATTAAGGGACACGTAGAATTGTGTTGAAGAGTATTAATACTAGGTTTCAAGTGAGTCTGAACAGATATTTATTTTACCATACAAACTTTGCTACCCCTTTTCACTTAGGGGTTGAATTTCGAAAAACCCTAACATACGTGTTTTATCAATTGTGTTGAAGAGGTTTAAGACTAAGTTTCAAGTAAATCTTCTGACTTTTTTATTTTACATACAAACTTTACCACCCTCTTTCTCCCCTTAGGGGTTGAATTTCTAAAAACACTGAAATACGTATTTCGTTAATTGTATCAAGAAGCACGAATACCAAGTTTCACGTAAATTCGACCAGATTTTTTTTAATTTCCATACAACCTTTGCTATCTCTGTTCTCCCCTTAAGGGTTGAAATTCGAAAAATCCCCTCTCAGTGGGTGCTTACCCCACAAAAGCAACCAACTGTCCAAATTTCATGTGATTAGCTTCAGCGGGTTTGGCTCGGTGTTGATGAGTCAGTCAGGACATGTTCTTTTACATATATAGATACCCGAAAATCAGTCGGGTGCTAAATATTCGGGCTCGCGAAAAGAATAGCTCGAGGGATAACACCACTCTAGCGGCAGAAAATAAGGGCTAACTTTGACAATTTATTTTGGGAGCATGAAAAAAGTAATAGGATTTCTTTCCAGAGGGATTATTTAACACATTTTAAAGTATTTAAACAAATTATTATTTTTATACAAATTATTGTAATTATAATTTGAAAAACGTGTTTTTTACAAATAGCTTCACGGGAGGGCAGTTTTCGCGTAAAGTATAAGACCTGGAACAAAAACCAAAAAAAAATTATAATCTATATATTATTAGCTATGGGACTACGGAAGGATTTTTTAAATCGAATTTTGAAAAAAAATGGCGCACTTTGAAAGAAATAAAGCGATTTTTTGCTCAACAAAATAAGCAGTAAATTATTTACAAGAAAACAAGTTCACATTTAATTTAACAAAATGGCTACGTACTCCCATAGAGAATGTTATTGTTAAGCTACTATCGACATTTCACATCGATCCATGCAAAGGTGTTCGAGTGATCCGTCCTCTCAACTTGAAAAAAGTTTTGCTGCAGCGCCTCGGAGCGCTGCAGCAAAATCGATGATGGGGACTTAAAAAATAAATATCGCCAATTGCATATTGTTTTTATGAACCCAAGAAATTTTTCAACGCCAAAAAAATTGATTTTCCAAAATCCTAGACTGCTGTCATCCCTTAAGGCCTTAGGCGACAATAACGGGTATAAAATCATGTGCGAACTTAACAATTTTTTTCGTATGAAAAAGTGATTCACTCATAAAATTAATTACACACCTATTTAGTATGAATATCAAGGTGTTAGGAATTTTTTTTTTCGATGTACGAAATGGCCGACTACTAATATTTTCTTTTGTTAACTTTTTTTAGGCGCTCCGCGGCGTGACATTTAGCATCCACAATTTTTTACCTAGAACAAAAAACAAAAATTCTCGTCGATCTACATTAGAATACCTAGAGAAGTACGTACAGAATTTTAAAAATATTGTTTTATTCGAAAGTTGTAGGTATTTGAACTTAAGAAATGAATTTTTAGTGAATAATTTCGTTATAACTGCTCATAAAATGAAAAGTTTTCGATTAATCAGAAATTTCGTACGTACTTCTCTCCGAAATGCAATTAGGAACATAACTTTTAAATTTGACTTAAATCGAGCAAAAATTGTTGAAGTTATTTGTCACGCCAATTGGAAAAAAGATGTTTCGAGAAGTTTCGAGTAGTCGGCCATTTCGTACATCGAAAAAAAAAATTCCTAACACCTTGATATTCATAGTAAATAGGTGTGTAATTAATTTTATAAGTGAATCACTTTTTCTTACGAAAAAAAATTGTTAAATTCGCACATGATTTTATCCCCGTTACTGTGGCCTGAGGCCTTAATGCAAAATTTTGAAGAAAATCAATTCGACGCCATTTTCATTAATTACCGCCATAATTAATTAAAATTTATTTCAAGAACTAAGATTTTATTGCAATCATTGAGATAAATTAATATCGATCATTAAAGTGTAATGCAGTAATCAATGAATATAATTAATTCGATACCATGTTCATTAATTATTGCCATCCTTGATTAAAATTGATTTCAAAGAATAACATTTTATTGATTTTATCCTTGTTACTGTGCCCTAAGGCCTCAACCAGAACTTTGAGGCCTGACCTTTGCATGGTGATACTTACGACAACTGTAGGTCCCCACATTCGACGATTCCACATTTCCGACTACTTCAGCCTAGCATCGTATCTCCGATACACCCCCAAGCCTCGATTCAAAATTACCATCACTCCGCGCTCTTTCTTCCCTGTATTCCTCGATTCGCAGAAGCGCAACCTCATCAGCCTCAGACCGACAAGTCGCAATGGCGAAAATCGAGTCTCAACGTACCGAGCAGTTTGGAGGAGACGGATCCCCGTTACTCCAGGCGTGTCAGATCGCGTTTGACAACCGACAACGTTCTAGGACCAAGTACATTGCAGGTGGGTGGCAAAAGAAAAAAAAAAAAAGATTCCTGCTAAAGTATAAATCATTCGTCTGGAGAAATGCCGATTGACGAGGCAACGAATTGCGGCAGGCGATCCGCGAGGAGGAGCGCAAGAAGAACAACAAAACGAGCGATTCGACGATGCCGGAGACCCAAGACGAGTTGACGATATATCTTCGGCAACCGACGATCTCGTCGCAGACGAATTCGAGCGTTCGAAGATTCACGAAATTGGCGAGTAAGAGGAGCAACGAGGAAGATCGGATGAGCGACAAGATCGAGATCGATTCGGACAACATCGAGACACCACCGACCACCAGGAGGGTCTTCAGTCCACCGAGGGAGGTCAAGCCGCTCGAGAAGGAGCCCTGCAAGCGCGAACGATGCAGCAGCTCCATCCAGGAACGCGAGGCAAAGATCACACCTGCAAAACCCACCAGCACGATCACCGATCTTGGCAGTGGTGAGATTCTTCTTTTTTCTTCCCAACGAAATTTCAGTCATTTCGCAAAACTATCCAACTTCACCCGAAGTCGTTCCTGACGAAAAAGTTTAAAGAGCTACATCTACCTAGAGGCCCGAAAAAAAATTGCCAAATTCGGAAAAACATTCCTGGGAAACGGTTGGTGAAAAAGAAACTCGTTTCTTCAACGAAAAGGGATATATATTGCGAGATTTTTGGAAAAGATGACCAACAAATACAGGAAAACAATAAAAACGTGGCCGGTGGCAGATGATGATTTTTTTTCGCGACGTTTGGCGGTCGACACACTACAGCTTGAAGGTCCATTCGAAATCCCGTTTCAGGGACTATCATCAGTTCTGGGACACCGTGTTTGTAACAAACACCGATATGCAATATAGATAATGAAGAAACTAATTTTGGCCGCCTGATTAGCTTAAAAACCCCTAAGTGCGACGTTGGGTCACTTAGGCCCATAGTGATGAAGGGTTTAACGAGTTTTCTCACTTTAGACGCTCAAAAAGGCTATCATCATGTTTAAAAAAAATAAGTTTATATTATAGATATTGATATAAAAGTTGTTACACTTGATTAATACACTTTCGAAATACATTGGAAAAAAAACATTATTTATTTAAGTCACTATTTGTAGACGAAAATGATAGTTAAAAAAATGTCCTACAAAAATTGTAGGTCTGAGCTGTTGATGAAATCTCGGAGATGGATCAACCGAAACAAAAAAATCAAACGGTTTTAGATTCAGTATGTTAATAGCTATAGCGCATATCATAAGATTTTTGATATATGCAAAAATAACAAAATGGCGAACATTTTTCGAAAAAACAAAAAAAAACGTGTTTTTTCACCGCTTTTGGCAAAAAAAATTGTAAATATCAAAATTTAAAAAATCCTTCATATGCGCTACAGTTATAGCTGTGAAGAATATGTGGTTGAAATTTCATAAGGATCGTTTCAGCAGTTTCAAAGATTTTATCAACAAGCCGAAAAACGTTTTTTCGAAAAAAGAGCGTTTAAAGTTTATTTGGGGTACAGGAATACATACAAATTTTTTTATGTATTTCGAAAGTGTATTTATTATATGTAACACCTTTTATATCAACATCTATAATACAAACCTATCCAAAAAAACTCATGAAAACAGACTTTTTTAGTGTCTAAAGTGAGAAATTTAGCTTTTTCCCCCTCTGTATCGCATTCACCATGACATTTCTGCCGTGGGCAGTGGCGGATCCACAATTTTTTCTTGGGGGAGGGGGGGGGGGCACGCTTGTCACAGGGGGCCTGAAGAGGGGGAATGTGATTATTCTGGGACTCCTTGACTTTTTTGTATAGTCGATTTGGACCGTCTGCAGGGCGGGGGGGCACGTACCCCGGTGCCCCCTCCCTAAAACGGTTTAATTCGACCTCACATCCCCACTTTGCAGCCGCAGCCGACTTCCCCTTCTGTATCGCATTCACCATGACATTTCTGCCGTGGGCAGTGGCGGATCCAGAATTTTTTTCCTGGGGGGGGGGGGGGCGCTTGTCACGGAGGGCCTGAAATGGGGGAATGCGATTATTCTGGGACTCCTTGACTTTTTTGTATAGTCGATTTGGACTGTCTACGGGGGGGGGGGGGCACGTACCCCGGTGCCCCCCTCCCCCAGACGGTTTAGTTCCACTTCACATCCCCACTTTGCAGCCGCAGCCGACTTCCTCCTCTGTATCGCATTCAACATGACAGTTCTGCCGTGGGCAGTGGCGGATCCAGAATTTTTTTCTGGGGGGGGGGGGCACGGTTGGGAACAAGGGGCATGGGGAGGGGGGAATGTTATTATTCTGGGAGTCCTTGGCTTTTTTGTATAGTCGACTTGGACCGACTGCGGGAGGGGGCACGTACCCCGGTGCCCCCCTCCTCCAGACGGTCTAATTCCACTTCACATCCCCACCTCGCGGCCGCAGCCGACTTCCTCCTCTCTATCGCATTCACCATGACAGTTCTGCCGTGGGCAGTGGCGGATCCAGAATTTTTTTCTGGGGGGGGGGGCGGCTCGCTTGTCACGGGAGGCCTGAAGAGGGGGAATGTGATTATTCTGGGACTCCTTGGCTTTTTTGTATAGACAATTTAGACCGTCTGCGGGGGGGGGGCACGTACCCCGGTGCCCCCTCCCCCAGACGGTCTAATTCCACTTCACATCTCCACCTCGCGGCCGCAGCCGCCTTCCTCCTCTGTATCGCATTCACCATGACAGTTCTGCCGTGGGCAGTGGCGGATCCAGAATTTTTTTCTGGGGGGGGGGGGCACGGTTGGGAACAAGGGGCATGGGGAGGGGGGAATGTTATTATTCTGGGAGTCCTTGGCTTTTTTGTATATTCGATTTGGACCGTCTGCGGGGGGGCACGTACCCCGGTGCCCCCCTCCCCCAGACGGTCTAATTCCACTTCACATCCCCACCTCGCGGCCGCAGCCGACTTCCTCCTCCCTATCGCATTCACCATGACAGTTCTGCCGTGGGCAGTGGCGGATCCATAATTTTTTTCTGGGTGGGGGGGGGGGCACATTTGGTCACAGGGAGTTGTCATGGGGAGCTGGAATGTTATTATTCTGGGACTCCTTGGCTTTTTTGTATAGTCGATTTAGATCGTCTGGGGGGCACGGGGGTACGTGCCCCCCCCCCCCCCCCCTAATTCAGCCTCTGGCCGTGGGTATAGGTAAGCTGCGAAAAGTCCCCGGTTCGCTGGGTGTAACAAACCAGTCATATTCGCAGGAAACTTCGACCGTTACGCGGCAGCCCGTAAGACCCGACGATACAAGAAGGGTCAGGACTTCCCGTTGGACTGCAAGCAGGAAGTGAGTTCAGTCGTGAAGCAGGAGGCATGCGTGATCGCGGGCGGCGGCGAGAGTTTCGCCGACGAGAAGCTCCAACGGCCGAGTACGTTGGCGCTGGCGGAGGATCGCGAGGACGACGAGGACGCGATGCTGAGAATTTGGCAGGACAAGCTTAAGCGCCGTCACGCAACGACGAGTATAGACGCGGCAATGGCGGACATAGCGAAAGCCGGCGAGGAGATCGAGCAGCAGATGTCGTCACGGCCGATCATCAGCCACGGTAGGATAAGCTCGAGATTGCCGGTGACGCAACCGGCGCCGGTAGTCGCGGTGACGAATACGGTGCTGAGCCCGGTGATGCAGGAGTCGAGGCCGCGCGAGACGACGCCTATATGGCCCGAGCGGGCGGTGCCGTGTAGGGAGAGGCATCGAAGCATGATAGACCCGAGCCAGGTCCGCGAGGCTATGAGGCTCGCCAGCAATCCGCCCAATCAAGTCCATCGAACGAACTCGTCGGTGGTCAGTCCAACGGAAGACGCCCAGGACTCGAGCGTCATCAGGATCGGCAGCCCCGACCAGGTGGACAATCGCGACAACGTGTCAGCCCCGGGTCAACGTCAACGGGGCGGCAACTCCAGCGCCGAACGGAACGCCGAGAAGAGCCAAATCGGCACGAAAATCGCCATCGACAAGTCACCGACGAACGTCAACGTCGGCAAGCGGACATGCTCGGTCTTCAAGCCTCGCTTCGTTCCCGATATAAGCATCACCGGCTCGCCGCCGTTGCTCGGCGCCGTCATCAAAGCCAAGGACCAAGAGATGAACGACGAGGGCTTCGAAGAGACCCAGAGCCTCGTCTCGGAGACTCTCTCCCAGGAAGCCTCGTCTGGCAATTACGAAACCGACAACCACGAGTGCTCCTCGCCACGGTCGTCACCAGCTGCCGAGCTGCGCTACACGCCCGACAAAGCCAACGGCAAAGTCGCCGCGACGACCGAACGGCCCGGAAGAACCATCGGCAAGGACGAGATCGCACGGCTCAAGGCCTTCGGGCCCAGGTCCGGCTCCGTGAAGCTCATCGGCGAAAAATCCAGCTTCCTGCCGAAACGGACCGGAAGCCTGAAGCGCGAAGTGACGCCGAGAAAAATCGAGACCAACAGGAGACTGCAAACGACGCTGACGGGCAGTGGCGCCGGGCCTGCCAAAAACGAGGTCGAACGGTCGGGATCGCGCAGCAGCCTGAGGAGCTCGAGAAGCTCACTCAACAGCTCCACCTCGGTCAATACCGTACGCAAATTGACAACGAGCCACGCCCAACTCGGCAATTACACAACCGCCATCTGCGCGATGACCAGCAATCTTAGGCAAAATCCGTCCAATCCACTATTGACAGGAGGCGCCAAGGAGAATTGCGAGGGCGGAAGGTCATCCGCGCCCAGAACGAACTCCAGTCGTATTCCTGCGAGCAGGAGCAGCAGCAGCGGCAGCAGCGTTGGACCGGTCACGAGGAATATCAGGAAAATTGCCATGGTGAGTTTGGACACTTCGCCATTCGGCTGGAACATACGCTCGACTTGCGCCACGAGATGGCGCTTCTTTTTTTGCACCGTTGCCGATGTTACGCCGATATTTTCCATTCTTTAACGCGTTAGCCCCACTCGTAGCGCAAAAAAAAGGCCTTTTTCATGAATTTTTTTAAAGAAAACTACAATACTTTTTTAATCCATCAGTATACCATCTTAAAGAACACATCTTGAAGAACTTTCAGTAATTTTTTTATTGAAAAATATTACATTGTTTAGTGGCAAATGGCCGTCAATGAAATAATGTTTTTATATACACGGTTTGCGGTGACCAACATTGCGGCGAAGTGGATCATCTGAAAAAAAAATGCGGATGGATTTAGTCAAATATAAGTATAAACTAGTCTTTGATCGAAGGATTTTAAAAAATATTCATTTTTCACAAAATGGCGGACAGTCAAAGTTAATGGTTCGATTTTAACGAAAAAAAACGGCCGTTTTTTGGCTATAAAACGGCCATTTTTTTCGAAAAAAAAAATCGAACGATTAAAGACTACATTTTTATGTATTAAATAAGCCTGCAAAATTTCAAGAAGATCGGTTCATTAGTGTTCGAGTAATCTTGGTCACCGACTTCAGAAATGCCATTTTGAGAAAAACGCGTTTAAAGTTTCAATTTCAGTTCTTCAATTCACGGATTCTTCTCTTTCAACGCTCATATCTCAGTCAATTTTGTTCGGATCGACTTGAAATTTTCAGGACATATTCTCAGATACTTATACTTCAAAGAAATGCAATAAAAAAAATCGATTTTTTCAAAATCGCAAGTGGGGGTAACCCCTTAAGTACCGATTTTGCGGAAGGTGCTTTCTGCGCAGGCTTGTCACGAAAGACGTGAAAAAAAGATAATTGAACTGCCTCTGCGGTTTGGAGAGATTTAAGGAGGTTGGAGCGGTCCAGTTGAGGCAGATGACGGTTTGCAATTAACCTCAAAAAGTGCATACGGGGCATAGATTCATTCTGCAGATGCTCATTTTTTGTAAATTATATAATTAAAGGGAAAACGTTTTGTGTTGCCATCAACTTGATGAAGTATAACATTATCGATGATTATTATGAAAAGATTGTGTCAGTGAATGTTTCATACAACTCAGAATGAAATTTTGAGTCATTAATTATGCCTATTTTTATTTATGTCGCGGGATTATTTGTTATTACTATTGATTGATATTAAGTATTGCCGAAATACGGCCACTCCGCGGACATTGAGGTTGGCAGCAATGCTCTCCATTCACCAGCCTAGATTCGTAATCTTTTATCAAACATTGATGGTTCAATATTGAATATATGTGGTTTACGATGGGCAAGATGGTTTTTTTTTCTAAATGGTTACAAAAGTTTATTTTGCGTTAATCCGTTGCTAGAAATAGTTTGTCTTGATGCTAAGTAGCCAAAAAAAATTACATCAGCCGTATCGTGAACGTCTTGCCCATCTAACCGCTCGTAAAATAACATGCGTTAAACTATTTTTCATCTCCGGTATCCTGAGGTGAAAAAAAATGAAAAAATTCGTGAAGACTCAGTATAATCTAGACAATAACATATATTAATTTTATTTTTTATCTTGTATTGTGGCAAACGCTCCAACGTTCTTAAGAAACAGTGTAATCATCAAGACTTTCGATATTTGAGTGCCATCAACTGCCCGATCAACGTTTAGTAGATCGAAAATACTTGCGTCAGTTTTTCACTAACAAGCCGCAGAAATTCTACAAGAATTGTAGATCATTATCAAAACTCATCTCAAATTCCCAAAGAAATCATTACAAATACGCCGAGAAAAAAAAACAATCGTCGAATCCTAGCCGTCCACTTCAGATGAATGGATGAGGGCATTGTCATTGTCATTCCGTCGATCAAGGAAGTTGATTTTTATTTTTAGAAATTTTTCTTTGCCCGATATTTCTCGGTGTCAATTAAAACGTCAAAAAATTACAATTGTAGAACATTTACGGTCATCGGTTTGTGAGAATGTTTGTTTTTTATCGTCGTTGACAGGCAACGAACGAGCCTTCGAAACTCATGGGCATTCGAGCCCGACCGGTGGTGGCTTCTCGCAGCAGCAGCAGCGGCAGCAGCGTTGGTCTACAATCGGCCATGAACAATCGGCAATCGATCGGAAAAATAGCCCCAAACCCTAAGAGCAGATTGGTGCAGCCTAGGGCAGCTCCGAGAAATCACAGCTTCATGAGACCGACCGCTGCTAGTGTTAACAAAGGTTCTATTCCAAATCTTCCCAAGAGCATCAAGAGCTTGGTGAAATAAGGCCATTATAATGGAATGATATCAGATTCGATACAGAACATTTATTTATATATATATATATATATATATATATATATATATATATATATATATATATATATATTAGGGTATGTCAAATAAAATTAACTATTAGCCCTTTGAACAAATATGATGAGGTATAATAATAATTCATGCCAAAATTGAGCTTTGGAGCCCAAGGCAAAGTGGAAGCACTCGATAATTTTTTCCCCATTTAATTGACACCCACAATTTGCTCTTTATGTTCTCACTTGAATAACTCAACAACTAGTTAATATTAGTAAAATCCGATTGGAAATTTCTGAAACTGACTCTTACGGTTTTACGAACCTTTTATCAAAATCTCGATATCAGGATTTTAACATAAATGACAGTTTTGCGAATCTCGATACCACGATTTTATCATAAATGACAGTTTTGCGAAAAGTCCACGGATTCGGAAAAAAATGGCTTGAAAAAATTAATAAAATGTCATTAATTCTTAACCGGATTCAATAAACATCAATTAGTTATTAAGTGATCGAATAACTTGACAGCAATTGATTAAAAGCTTCAGCTTCAGCTATCCCTTTAGGCAGCTGAAAATAAGAGAATTTTCAAGATTTTCTTGTGTCGAAACTATTTATTCTACATCGTTAAAATTTCATGTCTACTTTGTTACATCGTTTAATTTTCTCAAATTTTTCTTTCTTTGAAAATGGCGGCGTGAAAATTTAAATTTCCACGGCGTACAACCTAGCGTCTGGTGCATTGATCGGAAATATTAGAGCCAAAAAGTTTTACATCTCTAAGACTCACACGCCCTGTATGAACCTAAAAAATCCAAAGTAAAGGGAAAATTAAAAAAACGGTGCGCGGTTGAAAAAATGTTCTTTGAAAAAATCTTTCACGAAATCTTTTCTGCCGTAAGTGTTAATAAAAAAGTCGTTTTATAATATTTTTCAAGGAACTTTAGGTTCACATAGACGGTATGTATGTTATCCAAAGGAGTGAATTTTTTTTAAATAAACGGTCAAATAGTTTTTGAGTTATCTTGTTCGAGGTTTACGAAGAATTTTCAGGAAAAAGCGTTCAATGTTTTGAGACTAAAAAATTCTGTGACTGTCTTGATGAATGCGTGAATTTTTTTTTCATACCTAACGATGTTCGAAGGACTAAAAGATGATTTTTTTTTTCGTCGCACCCTAATATGCATACGCCTATACGCGGGATAAAAAAACTGGCGGAAAATGGACAGGATGCCCTTGTCGAATTTTTTTACGATTAGGATCCTTCGTTTGTCGCCTCATGGAAGAAAAATGTCCTTGCACATGCCGAAATCCTTGTCTCGTGATCCGCCGTTATTGCCCTTGCGACTCTCGATCGAACACGACTGAATTATTCGTCGAGTAATCGTTGAAAAATTTTTTGATGAAAAACTTTTTCAACGATGTATTCCTCGAAATTAATAATTAAAAAAAATATGAAAAGCACTCACGTGCCCTACACCAATTAACCAAAATGAAAGTTATCTGAAGCGTTTGCGGTACGTGAATGTGCAACGGTTTCGAAGAACACATTTAGTAGAGATTTAGTAGAGCGTAGATTTTTATCTCGTTCGGCCAATTATTCATAGCGATGGACAAGACTATATTGTTTTACGTATAATAGCGAACAAAAGAAGAAATAACTTTACACGTGCTTAGCTGCGAATCAAGTTGGCCACGGTAATGAGCGATTTTTGAATCGGTGCTAAATTTGGAAAATCTTTTATTCTTGAAACTTCGATCAACGTGACGTACACAAATAATTGTACTGATTTATTTGTTGGACGCTCATTTGTGGCCGATGACGGGCCGAAAAATGGTCGTCCTTTTCGATTTTTTTTTTGTTCAACAGATTATTCTTTCATATTTGGACAAAAAAGCATGTTGTTCAGCATAGATAGAACTTATCTCGTGTACATTTTTATTTAAACATTTTTTAAAATTAGCATTATTGAGTAGAGCCTCTGTATAAAAAAATTGGCCCTACAGCCGGATCGATAACGTCACAATGTGTTGGTCTGAAAAATAAAAATAAAAATAAAACGTTTCTCCAACCTTCATAAATGTAGCTCTCATTGTACGTGCCGTTTTTCGAAAAAAGATCACAAAATGACGGGTGTTAAAAAAAGGTAATTTTGGCGAAATTTTTACTCGTATTAGTTTTTGGTTTTCCGAAATTGAAAATCGGGCAATTATGGTCTTGGTCATATTATTGACCAATAACTTGGTCAAATGTCAGTATTTTAACTTCAATTTTGTTTCAAATATTCTTAAATATGTGAACTTTGAACGAATGCAAAAGAAAATCGATTTCTTGACCCGTCACAGTGGAATCTAATTGAATTTCATTAAGCTTCGTTCCAAATTTCCCCCTTTTCCCCAAACGAATATTAATTTTTTACGCTCTCGATAAAAATAAGCAGGATTCAATAGACATATATCGAGGCCTATCCGCTATATTTACAGACTGTGCGATTTTTTTTCCAACTCCCGAAGCTTCATATTGCGTGACGAAATCGTAAATGACGAAAGCACGATGCTTCGTAGAAAGATTTTTTTCAACATTTAACACTCGTTCGACCAATCCCGCGTGGCCGGTTTGACAATATTCGTAGATTACGTACGGCACGCATAATTTTAATTAAAAAAGCAAAACAACTAGGTCATAACACGGCGAACGTGTAGGATATATGTAGGCATACGCAAAAACGGAACAGTAATTTATTTCCCTTCGTTTGTACGATTTTTCCGGAGATCCTGACGTTTTGCAGGTCGCCAAAAATAATTTCACCCCAAAAAGTTGAATCGAATGACGAATTATCACGACGAAGGCATCGGAGTGACGAAATATTTTTCTCTTTTCTCATCACCGCGGGATACACGAGTAGCCATTGTGCCAAATAATTATCGCCCTCGTTCTTCGAGACTCCATATACGAAAACACAACAGTACTTACTTCATAACAAACGAAACGTTCCGCTTTTTTTAAGTGCCATGTAGATTCGCTGAAATTGTATCGTTTTGTTTTGTCTCGTCGGTGCACTCGCCACATTACGTACTCATCCTGTTATTTTTATTTTTTGACACCGCTCTTTTGTCCCGGAGTGTTATTCACGACGTTCCAAGTTCGAGGCACGAATTACATACACGTAGGTACATAATAAATGACACATCGCTCCTCCGTTTCGGATCGAGAGGACGGCGCGACGATCGGCCGATTTTGGAACCTTAGCTCGCTCTCAAAAACGCCAAGCCCAAATTGAAAATCCGAAATAACCAACGAGCAACGCGTGTATTTTTTTTGTACATAAAAAAATCACTCTGTGATGGGGTGCACCGTGGCTTATATACGTCGGCTTTGCAACGTTTCCAGATTCGGCCGCTAGGAGCGCTGGCGAGCGACTTGACGATAATCGCAGAGTTACCCACACGGAGCGAATGAACGGCTTGTATATTTTACCGACTAATGAAAATCAAACTCCGACTATGTGAGCGTCGAAAAAAATACGATATACAATAAAGCGTAAAATTTAATATAAACAAAAAGCACATGTGACGTGTTTTATTTTTATGCATTTCCGTTGCCAGATCCTACCACGTCCCTCTAGGGCCGCACGACCACGATGGAAGTTTTTATATGAAAGTCTCAAGCGGAATTGATCGAATCGAAAATATGTGAAAAGTCACGAGAAAAAGGTCAGCGTGTTGAATCATAACCTGCACGCTTCGTGAGCGTGTACTTTCGTGGCGATATTATGTTAGAGTGCAGTAAAATAAATAAACGATAATTACATTGGATCTACAGGGGTGTGATTAAAATCGATTTTCAAGATATGCTTTTTGAAGCGATGTATTGATTCCCACGCTCTTCGTTTCTCACGTCCAAATCACGACTTTTGAATTTTTGAACCACTCGAAACACTGTGTTTTACCAAGAGCATGTTCACCGTAAGCTTCGACAAGCATTCGATGCGATTCTGCAGCAGTTCTCTTCAAATGATAACAAAAAACCAATGCTGTCCGCAAATCGTAGTTCGTAGTCACAAAACTCGACATGTTTAAGGTTATAGAAAAACATACCGGTGTGGGGAACTTGGGTTGTTGTTTGTTGAAAATCTCCGTCAGCTGTTAGAGGGAGATGATGGCGTAGGGCGACTAGAGGTAAGGAGTAGACACAGTGTTTACGAAACGTCCGCAAAAGCGCAGCAAATAAGGAGGCGCTGCGATCGTATGTGTCCGATCGATTAGCTCCGCCTACTAGCCTCGTGCTCTTGCCGTGCTCTCGGTTGCTGTTGATAGCACATTCGTGGTGGGGGACCTAACTGTTGCGCCTACCTCTACTATTTCGCTGTCTTGCTCATTGTTGCATACTCATAATAGCAACTATTAATTCATGAAATTAAGCGGTGAACCAACTAAGAAAATAAAAACAGAACACAAATGTAGCCTTGACTGTCGTGGATTGGAAATATGTTTGAGAAAAGGGTATTTAGTTGATTTATTTTTTTCACCGATGCGGATGAAAATTTGCAATAAAATGGCCTCATGCAAACAATATTACTCTTCATGTGGCTTGTAAATGCAACTGCATTGGATAAAAAAGGAACTTGTCAAAAAATTGCAGTTGTATTTGCAAGAAAAATAACTTATAAGATATGCTCCGTTTTATGCTTATCACTCCAGGGAGAATGAAGCGTAGAGGTTATGTTTCTCATGAACTGAACTACATGCATGAAAAAAGAAACTGAAGGCTAACCCTAATGACGATTGATTGGGAGCAATATTAAAAATAATTCTACCTTTGGCTTTGAAGAAAACAATTTCGTGAAGATTTTCTCAATATTACAAAACACTATAATATTAAAAATGAGCCTCAAGGCGGAGCACAAAGACGCATCAAAGTCAAATTCTTTTATTATTTGTGCGCATGCGTTAAGTTTGGACTATTATAATTATTTGCGACGTTATCGTCAGGAGAGCTGCTAGTGGCACGATCTGGAACTATTGCAAGTCGGATTTTTTAAGACGCTGGAACTACGTATGGGCGTATGCTGTGTCCACCCCTTCTCTCTAGTCTCTCTGGCGCTGCAGCAGCGGTCTTACGGTCCCTAAACTGATGGCTAGCACCATCTATAGGGAAATTCTGGTTTCACACTTCTACACATGGTAAGTCATGTGATTAAAAAATCGTTGGCACATTTATTCATATGTACATTAAGGCTTTATATACCTTTGTAAAAAAATGTATCGTTTTTTTATTTGCTCAAGTGATGTATAAATATCCCAAAAATCATATAGTTGACATGTATTAACATCCTAAGAATGATATGGTCCGAAGAAAAATGGTGTTGGAAGCTCCCACAATTTTCAACCGATTGACTTAAAATTTCAACTACAGTCATTCAAATATATTTTTTAGGGAAAATTTAAGCGATTTTTACGTCCGACAAAAAATTACGGTTTTCATGAAACAAATTAAGGGCGTTTTTTAGGCAAAATTGCGACTTTTTTTTTTTTTTTGCAAAATTTGTAAAAATCAAAATTTTGTACTAATCACGCCTCCTTCGCTAGTGTTTCAATAGTGTTCCAATCATCATAAAAAAATTGAGTTTTCATTCGATTTTTCGACGTAAAATAACATCAATATAGTTAATAATTCATTTAAAAAGTATGTTCAGAATAAAAACGTCGGCCAACTACTATTACACTGAATAAGTGTACGAAATTTCAAGTCAATTCGTTCATTAGATGTCGAGAAATCATGTACACCGTTTTGAAAAACATAGTTTTGAGCAAAACGCGTTTCAAGTTTTTCGAACAATTCTATCGTTGTTTTCATAAGTTTACCTTCAATCTCCGATTCGTGGACCATATGTTGAACCTTGCTTTTCATTTTGAGTTGCCTCGAGCGACGAACGATCGTTTGTCATTCTCCTCATTTTGTGTATCTATATATTTATATTTTTCATTCAGAGTACAGAATCCGATGAGATCCATCGAGTTTGGTAATGTGGGAATCCTTCAGGATTCGAATTGGATTCGTATATGCAATGGGAAATCCCGATCAGAATTCGATGTACGAGCGTGAATTTTTGGAATTTTTGAAAAAAAAAATAATTTTTTAAAACATTTATTCAATTTAAAATATAATTTGTTTAAATTTATTTATTTTTACAAAAAACTATTTAATTTTTTGAAAATTTATCTGATTTTTTGAAAATTTATTCAATTTTTTAAAAGTTGATTCAATTTTTAAATCATTTATTTAATTTTAAAAAAAATTATTAAATTCTTTGAACATTTATTTAATTTTATCAAAATTTATTCAATTTTTTCTAAATTTATTCAATTTTTTCACAATTTATTCAATTTTTTCTAAATTTATTCAATTTTTTCAAAATTTATTCCATTTTTTCAAAATGTATTCAATTTTTTCGAAATTTATTCAATTCTTTCAAAATTTATTCAATTTTTTTCAAAATTTATTCAATGTTTTCAAAATGTATTCAATTTTTTCAAAATTTATTCAATGTTTTCAAAATTGATTCAATGTTCTCAAAATTCGAACAATTTCTAAAAAATGTTATCGTAATTTAAAATTTGTATTTTTTATCGTTCCGTCGTACGGCGTCATTTCCCTTTCACGCGGCCCGTCTTATTCCACTTCCATTTTTTCCCCTCCTTGCGTGACGTTTCAGTATAGCAAAACCAATGTGAAGATCCATTGGACGCCTACCAGGAAGCGGGAACAATTATGAAAATCCATTCGGACCCTTGTGGCAATTTTCGCGCGGTCCTCACGATACACAGGACGAATCATCAAACAAATTTGCGAAACGTTTCAATATACCCTTTATTTTATACAAATAAATGTATGTACAATTTTCTCGTTTTCTATTCCTTCTCTCGTTTTTTACGTATATTTACACGGTTTATCATCTGTACCATATATTTTCCATACGTATATATATGAGCATTGGACGGTGTGTGGATCCGAGGCACACACGACTTTTAATCATCGTTTCGCTATATATATATATATATATATCACTGCCACTAAGCAGGAGGACAACTAACATAATCAATCTCTCAGTGGACTCGGATATATATTAATCCTATGGGACAATTTATTTACAAGAAAAAAAAATGAAAAATTTATCTCAGTCTTGAAACTTTTGAGCAAAAATTGTAACACGCACATATTAAGTCAATTAATTATGAATCCCTCTTACAGACCCCCACTTAAAGTTTTGACAGGGCGTGATTTCAATAATAATAATAATAATAATAATAATAATAACTTAAACTAAGGAGTTCGTAGTCATTTATAAATTGACTAAATCAAGCGATATGACCGTCTATCGTCTGTCGCGAAATTCATACGAATATTTACAAGACAACGATGCCTGAGAGCGCATCCGACACACACACACATATATATATATATACGTTATTCAATTGTTTCTTCGTCCTCGTTGGTGTCAAAATTAAGGGACAGACGTTACACGATATACCGCCGGAAAATGAATGTATATAAATACTATAACAGTGGAAAGTAACAATAAATACCTTCAATGGACTCGAAAGTGCCTTTCAACGAATAAAAACATAAATAATACAATACTTAAAATAGACTTTTCTTCTTTTACGATCGCGGACAAAATGAATCTGCTTTTTCGGGGCTCGGGGCGCGCCAAAAAAAAAAAAAAAAACGACGGGCAACAGAACGCTTAAACAATATAACGCTATTGTGAATTGCACTTGTGAAGTACCCTCGATACTCCGTACACTAGATACGTAAACAATCTTTTCTTCTTCTAGAGGTAACTCGACGGAATGGTTTGTCTCATCTTTTTTTTTTCTTATTTTTTCGTTGCGTTAGTTTTTTACGAGCTTTCCGTACGATCGCGAAAGGTGAGAGATACCGGTCCCTTAGGTGCGATTATGTACTCGAATTGTAAATTGATCTCCTCTTCGGCGACTATCTCGAACTCTCGTACCACCTGTTGAATTACGATATTACAATTATTAATAGTTCACTTTATTGCGTAGAGCTATTTTTCGACATTATGCGCTGGCCACTGTTTCGACCTCATTTATTCATACATACTTATGTGTGGATTTTTGTATATTTTATTTACGTTTTTATGTTTAGGTATTTGTCGTTTTATTCTTATTTCATTTTATTGTGTGTACACACACAAAATAAAATGAAATAATAATAAAGCGACAAATATACATAAACATAAAAACAATTATTAATATATATATATATATATGTGTGTGTGTGTGTGTGTGTGTGTATTAATAATTGAAATTCGTGCACGACAATGTACTCGCCTTGGCAACGATGAGCTGCAGTGCCTGTTCGACGAAACGTTTGCCGGGACATATTCGTCTTCCGAAGCCGAACGGCGCGACGAGAAGTGGCGAGTGCGCGCCCTCTGGTTTGAGCCATCTTTCGGGTATCCACTGTGACGCCTCCTTGAAGTTTTCATCCTTCAGGCCGGCTATCCACGTGTGCAGGAGAACCACCGTCTGAAAAACGAAAATGTGACATTTGATTTTTTGAGCGAAAACAATTAATCGTGACTAATTCGTTGTCACAATGACTTGTAAAGTTCAGAGGGGACGAAAATGGAACATTCAACGATGACGTTATCCTCATTTCGGTGTTAGTTGAAATTCTTGAGAATATCGATTCATGGCCTTTGATGGATTTTCAAAATATAACATTTCGAAAAATGTTTACAGGTTGGTTCCGCGAACCGGCGGACTGTAGAGGCGTTTTTCTCAAAATGATTTTTTTTCAAATCGTTGACCATGATATTTCAAAAATTATCGCACCGATCAACTTCGAATGTCACAAGCTTGTTTTTTACGTATAGTAAAGCCGTGCTCGAAGGAATTTTTTTTTTCGATGCATATTTTCCTTTATCAATGAAAATAGACCTTTTTCAATACAAAAATTGGAAAGGATACTTAAAAAAATACTTTTTAATGTAAAAACCCAAAATTTATAAATCTGCACAATGTGTAATTAATTTTATGAGCGAATCACTTTATCATACGAAAAAAATTGTTAAATTCGCAGATGATTTTATACCCGTTACTCTGGTCTGAGGCCTTAAACATTTGAAAAGTTGAGCCTTCCAAGCTTTTATTTACATATGGGTGAATTTTACGGATAGGTGGCTTGGTAAAAAAAAAGTTATTCTCTACTTTTATATATAGGTGACTTGGTAAAAAAAAAATTACTTGATATTTTTTTTACCAAAAAAATTTTTTTCCAAATTACCAATTTACCAAATTTTTACCAATTACCAACAACCAATTACCAATTTACCAAATTTACCAAATTACCAATTACCAATTTACCAATTTACCAAATTACCAATTTACCAAATTTTTACCAAATTTTTTACCAAAATATAAAATTACTTGGTAATTTTATATATAGGTGACTTGGTAAAAAAAAAACATACAGGTGAATTTTACGGATAGGTGGCTTGGTAAAAAAAAAATTATTCTCTACTTTTATATATAGGTGACCTGGTAAAAAAAAATTATTCTCTACTTTTACATATAGGTGATTTACATATAGGTGACTTTGTAAAAAAAAAAAATTATTTTCTACTTTTCAGTACATTGAACGAAAGGTCGTTTGAAAAAATATTTTATTTGCATATAAATTGTCTTTCCTGGCAGTGGGGACAAGCCTCAGCTGTATTTCGAGAGCACACTTTTCGTGCAAGCCCAGGGCATATTTATCGAAGAGCCTTCGACTCACCCCGGCGTCGAGGCTGTGTCCCGAGAGCTCGATCGATTCGTCCAAAATTCGCGCGATACAGGGCACCGTTGGTATGACCCTGAATGCCTCGGTGATGCAAGCGCGTAGATATTTTGCGTTTCGCAAGTCCTCGGCGGCGATGTCGCAGCCAGGTGGCGCTAGGGTCTCGGTCTCTTCGTAAAGCAGCTTTTGTACCCTGGTGTCGCGTCCGATCAAGTAGAAAAGGAAAACCAGTGTATTTCCCAGCTATCCGAACGACAAGCACAAATTAACGATTGCGAACATTTGTTATTTCTCCTGCAATATTTCGGGCGACGTTGAAGACGCTGTCGTTGAAGCGTGCAATGAGAATTCTTTTCTTTTTTGCCACCTGGGCCGAACGGTCACCCATCCGAGTATTGGCCCAGGCCGATCGGCTCCATTATTATCATTCGAAATCTTTTTGCCCACATTCAGTTCGTGGATTTACACACTACTCCAACCTGAATTATCCACAAAAGTGATCTCTTCATTTTTTGGAAACTTTTTGCAACTTTTTTTGCGAATTTTTTTTTTCTAAAAAAAATTTTTCTTCCGTTTTCCATTTATGTAAAATATTTTGAAAATCTCTTAAGCAAATAAGCGATTTCATTCAAAAATAAATAAGTAAATAAACATTTTAAAAATGTTCAACTCCCTCACCGTGTGTATTCCGGCCGCAATGAAATCTATAATGGCCGCTTTTTTGTCTCTCATGTCCAAATTTTTTTCCCGCAGGATCGACTGGAATACCGCCTCGACGCCCTCGTCCCTCGCGTCCTCCTTTTGCTCGTTTATCGTCGCCTCCAGGAGCTCCGATATTATGCTTCAAAAACGATACAAGGTTGCAGTGCGGGGCAAGTTCGTTCGAAGCGCGAAAGTGGAAGAAAAGTTTGGCAAGGCCAGGGAGGTGAGGAAGCTCGTTGGTGGAAACCATCGAAAGAAAAAAAGGGGAAAGGGCCGAAGGGAGAGCGCGATAACTGGGAGCGGATAGTTAGGAGGGTAAATGATAATTTACCCTCCTAGGAGGGTTAGATAAAGTGGCATCAAATTGTACGGTTCCTTGGCTACCATCCGCGTAATTGCAAAATTTAAGTTTTATTCGACGAGTGATGCTTTGCATTACTTTAAAAAATTAATGAATAATTTAATTTAATTTTCGTTGATTTTTTAATTGAATAATCATTTTATTCCTATTCTGCTAAATTCTGAAAGTAGTTGAGTTTTTATTCGTCTACTTTTGAAAAGATCGCGAATTAATTTGTCAATTGTTAGCTATTTTAAAAATGCCGATACTTGTCGATATTTGACACGTTGAATTTTTTAAAGTGTCGGAAATGTGGGGTTACATTTTTTTTTAATCGAATTAAAAAGCGCTTTTCTTTCAGTTTTTCTATGGAACTGATTATTTACAATGCTGTTTTCAATAATTATTGTACTTTTTAAATGCTTGCAATAGTATGCATTAAAAATGTGCAGTGATTGATTCGATGCCATTCCCATTAATCAGTGCAGTCATTAGCATTTCATTATCATCAATCATTAGCAATCATTAGCAATCGTTAATGAAAATGTATTGCAATAACTCTCGTGCTATTAGATTCGGTGTTATTGTTTTTAATTATTGCAATAATTAATTTAATAAAAATTCGCTTTTATCTCTTACTTTGGACAAGAATAATTAAACTCGAAGCTGCTCGTTCAAATTTTCATGAATTATCGCAACAATTAACGAAATTAGCATCGAATTAAATAGCATGAAAATGATCGCAATACATTTTAATTCATTATTGCAATGAAATTTGAGCTACAGAAATGCGTTTTAATTAATTTTAATCATCGAAGCAAACTTAATTAACTATTGCAATGCATTTTAATTGTCGATATCGATTTTTTTTCAATTATTCCAAGACATTTTAATTAACGATATTTATTTTTCTTAAGTATTACAATAAAATGTTATTCTTTGAAATTTTAATTAACTATGGCAGTAATTAATGAACATGGTATCGAATTGATTATATTCATTACTTAGTGCATTACATTTTAATGATCGACATTAATTTTCCTCAACCGTTGCACTAAAATTTTCGTTCCTGAAATAAATGTTAGTTAATTATGGCAGTTATTAATGAAAATGGCGTCGAACTGCCTTTCTTCAAAATTTTGCATTGAGGTCTCAGGCCACAGTAACGGGTATACAATCATGTGCGAATTTAACAATTTTTTTTCCTATGAAAAAGTGATTCACTCATAAAATTAACTACACATCTATTCAAGTACGAATATCGAGCTGTCGGAAAATATTTTTTTTTTCGATGTACAAAATGGCCGACCACTCGAAACTTCTCGAAACAGCTTTTTGTCCAATTGACGTGACAAATAACTTCGCCAATTTTCACTCGATTTACTTCAAATTTAAAAGTTATGCTCCCAATTGCATATTAATCGAAAACTTTTCATTTTCAAAAGAAAAACTATATATTTTCCAACTGATATTCATAATAAATAGATGTGTAATTAATTTTACGCGCGAATCACTTTTTCGTACGAAAAAAAAATTGTCAAATTCTGAAAACAGCATCGAACGGGTAAATATAATTATTCTTATTCAGGGTTAGGGACACTTCCGCGAAAATCGAGCACAAGGACGCTGGACGTCGGGCCGAAACGTCATTGTAAACGTCTCGGCTGGTAAACTCACTTGTAGATGGCGTCTTCGCTCTCGATCAGCTGCTTGTACGCGAGTGTCGGCAAAATTTTCCAAAATGGAAGACCGTAGAAAGCGTCGCGCGAAGCTGTGAAGTGGATTCTGACAGCTTCCGCGAGTCTCGTTGTGAGCGACGTCGCGGAATGCGGTTTGAGAAAGCCCAGGTGTCGACCGAGTATCAGGGTGCACGTGCCTAGACGAGTTTCGAAGAACCGTGAGAATAAATAGGCGCGATATACGTACGCCGAGCGACCGGCGAGTCGTCGCGCGGCGTGTCTCATAGTCCTGCCAAACGCGAGGCTACCCCGCCCCCCGACCCCCGTGTACTGCGCAGCCGCGGAAAAGCAAAATTACCGCCGTTATTCAAATGATCGAAGATCGACTTTGCGCGCGCCCACCGGTCCGGAGGGTCGGCAAGTCCGTTTTTTTTACCTTCGGGTTTTCATATTTTGGAGTTTTGGAAAAAGTGATAAGAAAATTCGGAAAATTTCGTATATTTTTGTATGAAGTATTTAAGAGGTCGTGTTAAAATATCACGACGATCAGGGGGCTCGTTATTAAAAAATTAACATTTTGTTACGAACAATTTTTGGAAGAAATTGAAAAAAAATTATCAATAAACTTCGTTTTGTTTCCGTTGCTTTCGGTATATAGTTGATATTACAAAATTGAGGGGTAAAAAAAAACGTTAATTGTAATTAACGTTAAAAATTAGTTCATTGTAAAAAATGTTAATTGTTCGATAACGAGCTTCCTAATTGTCGTGAAATTTTTACACGACCTCTGAAATACTTCATACAAAAACGTACGAAATTTTCAGAATTTTATTATCATTTGCGATTTGGGACTCAACATCCTTAATTGCGAGTTATTGATCGTATGTTTTAAAAATTACCTTCGTTACGCCATCACGTGAAACCCGTTAGTTGGTTTGACATTTATTGATTGACCGGTTAACAAGACCACATTTGACCTTCATTTAACTTTAACGTACGTAAGAAAATAACACACGTAAGTGTGTTGTTTGAACGCATATATCCGTGTTATTTTTACACCGTAATTTTTTTTACACACGTTAAAAGGTGTAAATAGTGTCTACAGCCATTTACAAACGTAAAGTGCATAAAAACAACACACTTGTTTTTGCAATGCGGCCTGCTATCCATCAGTTCCTGTCTCAACGCGGGACCACCGTGACGGTTAAAAAAAACCTTAGTTTTTCGCATTTCCTCGAAGTCTACATATTGAAGATTAGGTGAAATTTGTTTGATATTAAAAATTAATCAAGTTAGAAATGACGTGGCGGGGGCACGTTGCGCCACCTACCCGGAATCATAGCCAAAAGTATAATTGTCCGATTGGCAATTTTAAAAACCAACATTTCCGTAATTGCGTAGCTTCCCTTGGACGTAGCAAATAATTTTCTTTCGTTTAGTTTTGTATTTTTTAAGCCCCCGCAACTATAATTATAAATTTACACTTTTTTTCAACACTCGGCAAATTGTGATTATTTTTCTCCGAAAAATGGCTACGTACAACGAGAACTAAATTTATACAGGTTATGATACGTTTTTTTTTTATTAATATTTGTCAGACCAACCATTGTCAAGTTATCGATTCGGCCGTTCGGTCAAATTTTCTATACAGACGCTCTGTTATAGCTCAGAAACATTATTTTTCTTTCAATCATAATTTACACGGAATAAGTTCCATTTTTTCCAAATCCCAAATGAATAATCTAGTAGACAAAGAAAATCGGAAAACCGACCTTTTTGGGCCGGTCACCGTGGTGTCCTCCCTTCACCCTACGTTGTCACACTGGGTCATTTTGACCCCAACGAACTTGAAATAAAAAGCTCACTTTCCCAAACTTGAAAGGTTTCAATAATTTTTTACACTTCAATTTTATACTGACGAATTTCAATTATGCAGACATATGAAGAAATGTTTTTGCGTAACCCCGATTTCTTTCCATAGAAACCGACGGAAGGGTCGTTAAAGGCAGGTGAATAATGTTGAAATAAATAATACATATTAATACACTTATATTTGGCCACGATTTTGACACACTCGGTAAATTAAAAATATTCATATAAACATTATTTCTTTCGATTATTCAATTATTCAATTATCGATATGAATATTATTCAATTATTATTGTCCAATTATTGAAATAAGCATTATTTACTTCAATTATTAAAATTGACTAGTGCGTCAATTTTGACGATTTCGACACAATGGGTCAGTTTCAATTATTGTAATAAAGATTTTTCATATCAATAATTGAAATTGACTGAATGAAAATTTATTCAGATCAATCAAGATCGATTGATTGAATAAATATAATAATATTTATAATAATTGAAATTGTTCAAATTGACACACAAGTCAATTTCGTCAAAATCGTCAAAATTGACACACTGGTCAATTTCAATTATTGATGTAAATATCATTTATATCAATAATTGAAATTGACCAAATTTATAACTTAGTTATAAGAATGTATAACTCATAATAATATTTATGATAATTGAAATTGACCAGTGTCAATTTTGACGATTTTGGTGAAATTTACGAGTATGCCAATTGCAATTGTTGATTTAAATGATATTTAAATCAATAATTGAAATTGATCAAATTGACACACTAGTCAATCTCGTCAAAATTGACACACTGGTCAATTTCAATTATTGATGTAAATATCATTTGTAATAATAATTGAAATTGACCAAATTAATAACTTAGTTATAAAAATGTGTAACTTATAATAATATTTATAATAATTGAATATTGATATAAATGAAATTTATATAAATAATTGAAATTGTCAAAATCGTCAAAATTGACACACCGGTCGATTTCAATTATTATAAATATTATTATAATTATTATAAATTCATTATTATTATATTATATTATTGTGAATAAAATTTATTTGAATAACTTTAATTGACCCAGTGGCCGTCGAAATCGTGGCCAAATATAATTGTGTCAACGAAGCCTTAACTGAAGCCTACTGAATTGTCAGTGCTCAAAACGTGACGCAAAACTTCGTCGGTGTTTTTCTCAAAACATCCTTTTTCAAATTGGCTGCGGCGTAACTTCAAAAAATACCATCCGATGCCCTACCCATTTTCGCACTTTCTCCCAAACTCAATTATCCACGAAAGTACCTACCGATTTCTCGATTTTTTGCGAAACTCTTCTTGCAATAGACAATTTTTTGCAAATTTCGTATTAAAAAAAAAAAACCTTTCTTTCCCATATTCCCCATTTCTGTAAAAAATATTCTTCAAATCCCTGGTTATAATAAACGATTATTTGCATAACTTGCTTCACAAGTTTTTTACAAAAAGTTTCCGCGTTGAAAAATCCCTAGTTATTTCTCCAGCCATGGAGAAAAACATTGAAAAAATGGTCCACTTTGAGAAACGCACAATGAAGATTTTCAAGCAGATTCGCGGATTTTTTTCTCGGGCACAAAAATTCTCAATATTAGCCCTGCTTTCCGTGCCTCTTGACTGGCGTCACCCTCCAGTCCCACTAAATAAATAAGCCAGCGGCAAAAGAACGAAAAACAATAAAAGCAGCGCGATGATAAAAAAAAAAAAAAAAAAAAAAAAAGGAAGATCGACGAATCGGAGAAGATGCGACGACAGATCGAGTGACGAACCGAACAGGATGACTAGACAACGCGGGGCGTGGCGAGCAGGGAGAAGATCAACGACGAGAACGACAAAAACTCACTCTCGAGGCCCATTCTGTAAGCAATTTCCTCGAATCCGGTCACGTCATCGCCGGATCTTCGAACTCGAATCAGGTTGATGAAGTCGTCCGATACTTGATTGAGAGCGGGAAAGAATCCGAGCACGGTGTTCGCACCCATCAGTTCGGGTGTCAGCGCGGCGCGCAGTTTTTGCCACGTCTCACCCTGCCTTTAAGCACAAATATATACCCGTCGTTACATCCCTATCCTTTTTTCCATTTTTTCGTAGCCTAACCGTTAGACGGAAGAAAAAAAACAGCCATTTCCGGCGTCGCAATGATACTCGTTCTACACATACGAGCGTCAATCTCGATGCTGCGTGGGGTGCGACGAAGAGAGAAAAAGAGGAGTTGAGAGTGCGGGTGAAAGGTGCGATAGCACGCGATACGCGAGTGCACGCGCGATCGGAGAACTGTCAATTTTTCACACCAATCGTATAATAGTGCCCTGGGAGCTGCAGCTCGATCTTTTTTATATTTCGAAAAATTCGGCTGAGCTCTTTTTTAATCGGCTTTAAGGATGTTGTGTCCAAAATTGAAAATGGTGATGAAATTTTCAAAATTTGATGGGTCATTGTGTAAAGCATTTGAAAGGTTGTGTAAAAATTTCACGACGATTAGGAAGCTGGCTACTGAGAAATTACAATTCACAAACTGCACGCAGCCTTATGGAAACTGAAGTAACTTTGCAATTCTATTAGCAAATATCAAACTTGGCTATTCGTTTGCGAGAAATAGAAGAAATATTTATGAATGATCGTTTTTTTTTATTTCAAATATATCAAAAACAAAAGTGGTTTTATGGTGCAAGAAACGACGTCGTCCGCGAACGAAAATGAGTATTTAAATTTCCCGCTACTTTCGGTCTATGCAACGTTGCCGCTGTATTCTTATATGTTTTTCCTCAAGTGTGATTTTTTTTGTATTTTTGGCATCATTTTTTATAACAAAAAAAATAATAATAATTGCAAAGTTACTTCCGTTTCCATAAGGCTGCGTGTAATTTGGGAATTCTAATTTCTCAGTAGCCAGCTTCCTAATCGTCGTGAAATTTTTACACAACCTTTCAAATGTTTTACATAGTGACCTGTCAAATTTTTAAAATTTTATTACCATTTTCAATTTTGGACACAACATTCTTAAGCGAGGCGTCGGGATAGTATGGTTCTCAAATTTGACGTCCTCAAAAAGTGACTTCTCGACCAGACTCCAAACAGTAACTGAGGTATTTTCAATAAACAAGAAGTTTACTATATATATATATATATATAATAAACTTATAGTAAAGTAATTGAGTTTTTTTTAATATTAAAATAGTGACAGTTAATATTGACAGTGACAGTTGACATTGACAGTTGACAGTGACAGTTGACAGTTGACAGTGACAGTTGACAGTTGACAGTGACAGTTGACAGTGACAGTTGACAGTGACAGTTGACAGTTGACAGTGACAGTTGACAGTGACAGTTGACAGTGACAGTTGACAGTGCCAGTTGACATTGACAGTTAATATTGACAGTTAATAGTGACAGGTAATATATTAATATTAAAAGAAACAATTACTTTTGTATATTATATTATATAATTATGGTAATTATTATTTACATCATTTTTATATTCGACTTTTATAAAGTTAGTGCATATATGTACGTGCGAGAAAGTCAAGGAAAAAATAAAAAAAGAAATAGTACATCTGGAAAAGTGGATAGGGGATAAAGGAGAGCAAATCGATAGAAAAATACACAGAATTCAATTGGGAAAATAGTAAACGAGGAAGCGGATGCAAGACGAAACGAAAGGCAAAATGACAATGGGATGGAAGTTAGAGAGAAGAAAATTTTGTAAGGGGAAACGTGTATGTAGTAACTCGAATAATAAATATTACTAACACTACTATTTTAGTTATATATATATATATATAATATAAAACTAAAATATAAAGACTATATAAATAATAATGACAATAGTTATATCATATATCTTATATAGAATTCCCAACGTACAATATTCCTTACATATTGTATATTTACTTAACCCTAGGACGCTACCGATGAGTACCGCAAATCCCACCTAGTTAGTGAGAAATGCTAAAATCTTTTTTCTTGCCTTGTTCAACCGCGTTTTATGCGGCAAAAAATGTATATTAAGGTTTTCTCGCATCTCCTATTTCATTCTTCAGTTTTTTAGCGTTCGAATAAAAAACAATTACTTTCTCCGATAACAAGTTCGTTAGCAGCGTTGTTTCGAGTTGCGGGGATAAGCGTAACCCCTGTTAAGAGGTTGAGGGGTTGGCGTAAAGTTAAGCGAAGAGGTATGAACTAATTTTCATATGTGCATATATATACATACATAATATTATACCCTGTGCAGAAATTCTCGTAGGTACCCAATTGGATTTCTACAGTGGTTCCCACTTCCTGAAAGGAATCCAATGGGTCATAGCATTGGATCCCTATACTAAAACGTCAAGTTGCTACATTGGATTCTAATCAGGATTCCCCATAAAAAAAAGATCCGATTTGAATGCTAAAAGATTTCGAGTGCGTTGAATTTTCCAGACAAAATTTACAGTTATCAAAAATGATTGGAGCCCAATGAGGACTCCCTTTGTGCACCCAAATTCGTACACGGGATTCCGAAAGGATATACTTTTTTTTTCGGATATCCAACCAATTCCGGTTGAGAATTTCAAATGAAAAATCTCAAACGACGTCAATCGGGACACAGCGCGGAATCCGGTCGGATTCCAATGCAGACTCCCTACGCGCGGCGTCCTCGTTAAAACGATGTTGAAGTTTGCATCGTTGGAATGCAACGAAAAGACTTTTTTATTTTTTGTTTCCTCATTTTCATTATCATCTCGAATCTTTTCTCACACATTTAGGCTAAAGATCTCCAATGAGAATTCTGAAAAACGTTCGTGGGATTTTCATGCAAACTTCAATACTTCATGCAAACTTCATGCAAACTTCAATATCATCTATTGAGTCCCTATAGCAATGTGGTAGAATCTAGGAAGTACGTAAACGTACTGAAAAATAAAAATAAGAACTGAAGAAAAAAAAAATACAAATGCTGGAAAAATGCATTATATTAAAAAATAATTGAATATCTTCGATGTTACAACATTGATAGTTTAGTATGAAGGGTGTCTCAAAATGACCTGACATTTTAAATTGCGCGCCATTTTTTTTTGTCGCGAACATAGAGTACTAATCTTTGACAACTGGCACCAGGAAGTATTGAGGTATAGTCATGGAGAATTACAAGACCGAGCACGGCCTATAAATTGTTATTTGCTTGTTAGTTGTTAATTAATTTTGTGAGTGAATCACTTTTTTATACGAAATAAAATTCTTAATTTCGCCCATGATTTTATGCCCGTTACTGTGACCTAAGGCTTTGATGAAATTAGTCCGCAATTATGCCAAAATATTATTGAAAGTTTCGTCAGAAGAATGATCGTTTGCAAACAGGAACGAGGGGGCCATTTATCCGGTATTGTGTTCCACACATAACCTCCACGTTTGTGCCTCATATTAAAATAAAAATATTCGTACTTTTCAAATAAATAATACATTTTATTATTCGATAAAAATGTCAGGTCATTTCGACACCCCCCTCATAAATAGTGACTTTCTTGGTTAACAGTAGTACCCAACTTACTGATTGGCGTCTGGAGGAAAAGTCACATTTTTTCGGGCCGAATTTTTCGGGCGCATGATAAATTTGCAAATTGCTCTCCTCCACCCGAAAATCTATATAAATCTATTGGCACCAACTTACAATTAGGACCGTCACCCATATACCTACCGTAGGTATACAGTTCTCAATCCTGTATGACATAATTCACCGTGAGGCTGCCGCGAATCGTGGAGAAAAATTAGCGATTCGCAAGAATATTTCGTTCCACAATTAGCATAGAAACAGAAAAATAAAAATAAAAACGAAAAATAAAAAATCGCTCGTACAAATTCTTCGATCTACTGGCACAATTTACTGCCCTCGTCGGATCGGGCAATCTTCGCGGCAAGATTTCGAGAAAAATGTTTGCGCGCGAGCTCGTTTAAGTGCAAAATCGCGCGCGACTGGAGACAATGAGCAAGCGAAAAGAAATACCAAAGGGATATTAAATAATGAAATAAGACGAAGAAGAAGAAGATAAAAAAAAGTGTGAAAGAAATGACTTTTATGGCGGGTGTGACCCTGAAAAAAAAACCTGGAACACACGGCTATTTTCGGCAAAATCTTTCTGCCGAATCGCCACCGCAGACCAGATCGCCAGAGCGGCTATTTCGATAAAGATTTTGCAAGCGCGATACGCACACGCGATGAGAAGCCAAACCCGCGCTTTTCAACTCCATAGGCGATAATTCAGATGGACAACTGGAAATCCCCTCTGCGGGCCTTACACGATGGGACACACGGTTTAGCCGATAAATCGTGGGATATTTGTAATCGATGTGAGAACGCGACGCGGGTATATTTAGTACGTACACGGGGAACGCGAGGGAGCAAAGAACAAGTTTGATGGGCCAATGTGGGCTCCCGTCACAATGCCTCGCGTTCACGCTGAATAGAGGATAGAACGATGTTGTCCTTGATACGTCATCGAAGCCTACTAATTTTTCGTTGCGAGTTTTTCGCTACGAGAACCTTGACAGCGCGTCTAGGCCAACGGATGTGGGGGATTCTACGATAACCGTGGCGCTGCGATTTAATTACGGATTCTTGTGTATCTCGACGAGACAAATCGAAAGTGAGGAATACAATTTTTCGATATCGATATAAGGGTTCGAGATATCGAATTGAAAAAATTATTTTTTTTAAAATACTTTTTGGAACGTATTTCTGCGGTGTGATGACTGGGGGGGGGGGGGGGGGGGGTCTGGGGGTGAGACCCCCAGCAGAGTCAACAGACAGAGCCTCTTGTGGGGGCTTAGGGGGCGAAGCTCAGCCCCCCCCCCCCCCCCCCCCCCCCGAGGGGAGGCCCACCTAATACAAAAATATTTAATTTAAGTGAATGAATATCTGGCATATATTTGGCTGAGATATATATGTTTAGATGAATGAATATTTGGGACATGTGTGTGTGTGTGTGTGTGTGTGTGTGTGTGTGTGTGTGTGTGTGTGTGTGTGTGTGTGTGTGTGTGTGTGTGTGTGTGTGTGTGTGTGTGTGTGTGTGTGTGTGTGTGTGTGTGTGTGTGTGTGTGTGTGTGTGTGTGTGTGTGTGTGTGTGTGTGTGTGTGTGTGTGTGTGTGTGTGTGTGTGTGTGTGTGTGTGTGTGTGTGTGTGTGTGTGTGTGTGTGTGTGTGTGTGTGTGTGTGTGTGTGTGTGTGTGTGTGTGTGTGTGTGTGTGTGTGTGTGTGTGTGTGTGTGTGTGTGTGTGTGTGTGTGTGTGTGTGTGTGTGTGTGTGTGTGTGTGTGTGTGTGTGTGTGTGTGTGTGTGTGTGTGTGTGTGTGTGTGTGTGTGTGTGTGTGTGTGTGTGTGTGTGTGTGTGTGTGTGTGTGTGTGTGTGTGTGTGTGTGTGTGTGTGTGTGTGTGTGTGTGTGTGTGTGTGTGTGTGTGTGTGTGTGTGTGTGTGTGTGTGTGTGTGTGTGTGTGTGTGTGTGTGTGTGTGTGTGTGTGTGTGTGTGTGTGTGTGTGTGTGTGTGTGTGTGTGTGTGTGTGTGTGTGTGTGTGTGTGTGTGTGTGTGTGTGTGTGTGTGTGTGTGTGTGTGTGTGTGTGTGTGTGTGTGTGTGTGTGTGTGTGTGTGTGTGTGTGTGTGTGTGTGTGTGTGTGTGTGTGTGTGTGTGTGTGTGTGTGTGTGTGTGTGTGTGTGTGTGTGTGTGTGTGTGTGTGTGTGTGTGTGTGTGTGTGTGTGTGTGTGTGTGTGTGTGTGTGTGTGTGTGTGTGTGTGTGTGTGTGTGTGTGTGTGTGTGTGTGTGTGTGTGTGTGTGTGTGTGTGTGTGTGTGTGTGTGTGTGTGTGTGTGTGTGTGTGTGTGTGTGTGTGTGTGTGTGTGTGTGTGTGTGTGTGTGTGTGTGTGTGTGTGTGTGTGTGTGTGTGTGTGTGTGTGTGTGTGTGTGTGTGTGTGTGTGTGTGTGTGTGTGTGTGTGTGTGTGTGTGTGTGTGTGTGTGTGTGTGTGTGTGTGTGTGTGTGTGTGTGTGTGTGTGTGTGTGTGTGTGTGTGTGTGTGTGTGTGTGTGTGTGTGTGTGTGTGTGTGTGTGTGTGTGTGTGTGTGTGTGTGCGCGCGCGTGCGTGCGTGTGTGCGCACGCGTGTGTGTGTGTGTGTGTGTGTGCGTGTGTGCGTGCGCGCGCGCGCGTGTGTGTGTGTGTGTGTGTGTGTGTGTGTGTGTGTGTGTGTGTGTGTGTGTGTGTGTGTGTGTGTGTGGGTGGGTGGGTGTGTGTGTGTGTGTGTGATTCGATAGATTTACTACAATATGTTATCTAAAAAATGAATTATTTAAAAATTCGATATCTCGAAAACTAATGTCGATATGGAAAAAATGTATTCTTCACTGTCGATTTGTCTCGTCAAAATACACAAGAATCCATCATTAAATCGCGGGGCCACGGTTATCGTAGAACTGCCCGGATGTGGATGATGAACCACCTGTTTCGGATACCTACATGGGCCATTCGAAGACGATTCCCCCCCCCCCCCCCCCCCCTCGTCCGGATGACAGTTCGGCGATATTTATTGGTTTCCGACTTCCAACGTGTACCGTTGTGGCTTTTTACGGATTTCTCTTACCAATTGAATCCTTTCCTATTACTCCCTACCGGCACTTCGCTGCGCAGCCTTTCGTCCGAAGTCGCCATCAGGTAGGACAACAGTCCCATTCGGAGGCAAACACATACGATCACTTGTTTTACGATCGTTCTTTTTTTTCTATTGCTCAAATCGATGGATAAACTATCCAAGAATAGATTCAGAGAGTTGCAGAGGCCAATTGTAAATATTTTCGAAGATACAAGCCGAAAAGCAGAGAAACGTCGAGCAGGTATGTGAGCTGTTGAAAACCTTGAAGAGCATTTGCTCCAGTTTTCGTTTTCACGATTTTTTCCAAATTGGCGGGCGTGATAGCAAAAAAACTAAACGACCCATTGAATCAACCCAAAGTTTAATTTCTTCAGTATGGAAATCCCTTCTAAGTGAACCAAAAAAGTGAAGTGAAAAAGTCGTTTAAATCATTTTCTTAGCAGGTTAAAGTTTTTAAACACATTTTTGCTTTTCAAACCTGAGAAAAGTTATAAATTCACGATGTTTTTTCAGCTTTTTCTTAGTTCACCCAGAAGAAGAATATGTGACAATTGAAAATTTCATTGGTTTTCTTGTTTCAGTCGAGAACCACGAACTGCATCTTTCCCGCCAATTGGGGACTGCAGTGACGAGACCCACGTGCAATAGGCTGATAAATGAGCACTCATTTATCGTTTCATGTTGAAACATTTTTTTCTCACATTTTAAATATACATGAAAGGTACGTCAATGTTCGCAGGGCTCACTTGTTTATCTCCCCGTCTAAAAAGAATCCCGAGTAAACGCTCTCTCTGGACCGTCTAATTCAGGCTCCAGCCTTAAGGGGGAATGTAAGTTGAAATTTAAATATGTTACGATCGATATTCCACCGACTTTTTTACGAAATTTTTATTTTTCATATCAACGCTATTTTTTTTCAAAATCAATATTTCGAAAAACCCCTACGTACTGGACGAGTTTTTTATATCTACTTTCGAAATATTTTTCTTTTTTTGTTCCAGCTGGAAAATTATGACCTGTGCGAATACGCCCGTATGGAAGAAAAAAGGAGTTTTCTTTCATCGACTACTGCGCCGCAACATTGTTTCAAAACAATATAAAAAAAAATTTCTTTCACTTTAAGACTCGTACCAACATGTATAAAAACCGGAATCTCAAAATATTGTTTTGTTTTTCTTAAATAATTTGTCAAAAATGACCGTTGATTTTGCCCTCAGAAAAGTATATTCCCCCTTAAGCCGATACGTTTCACCTACCGCCGCGTTCCCCATATGAAACTCGGTAAAACTGCCAAGCGGTCACCCATCCCAATGGCAATTTGACAACACCTCCATACGCTATAAAACTGCCTCCAATAACGGGGCGAATCGTTAAGGGGTTACCCCCACTTGCGATTTTGAAAAAATCGATTTTTTTTATTGCATTTTTTTGAAGTATAAGTATCTGAGAATATGTCCTGAAAATTTCAAGTCGATCCGAACAAAATTGACTGAGATATGAGCGTTGAAAGAGAAGAATCCGTGAATTGAAGAACTGAAATTGAAACTTTAAACGCGTTTTTCTCAAAATGGCATTTCTGAAGTCGGTGACCAAGATTACTCGAACACTAATGAACGGATCTTCTTGAAATTTTGCAGGCTTATTTAATACATAAAAATGTAGTCTTTAATCGTCCGATTTTTTTTTTTCGAAAAAAAAATGGCCGTTTTATAGCCAAAAAACGGCCGTTTTTTTCGTTAAAATCGAACCATTAACTTTGACTGTCCGCCATTTTGTGAAAAATGAATATTTTTTAAAATCCTTCGATTAAAGACTAGTTTATACTTATATTTGACTAAATCCATCCGCATTTTTTTTTCAGATCATCCACTTCGCCGCAATGTTGGTCACCGCAAACCGTGTATATAAAAAACATTATTTCATTGACGGCCATTTGCCACTAAACAATGTAATATTTTTCAATAAAAAAATTACTGAAAGTTCTTCAAGATGTGTTCTTTGAGCTGGTATATTGATCGATTAAAAAAGTTTTGTAGTTTTCTTTAAAAAAATTCATGAAAAAGGCCTTTTTTCTTGCGCTACAAGTGGGGGTAACGCGTTAATTCGCCAAGGATGTTAAAAAGTGTGGATGTATCGCAAGCAGGACCGGTCGATTTGTCCTCGAATGTCCCATATATACCCGTCTATGTAGACATATATCGTATATACGACTAATTATAAATTCTCTCTAACCGCCGAGAGAAATTCGACGCCGAGACCTTAAACTAGACCTTTTTACATAATATCTTACATAGACGACCAACGTGTGTATATGTGTGTGTGTCTTACGCGATGAGTTAAGAATATAACGAAGACTCACTCGTTTACGAGACCAAGGTTGGTGTAACGATCCTGTCGGGTCTGACGATATTGCGATATGATTTCCTGTGGCGGACGAAGAGGATACCTCGAGCCCCGTCTAAGTACGGCCTCGATGTCTTCACGCGAGAATACCGAGATAACCGGCCAATTCCAGAGGGCTTCCTCCTTGCACAGTGGCCCGTAGCGACGGTTCAGGTCTACTCTTAAATCAAGGATTAGCGACCGGGCCGATCGATCAGTTGGTCTATTAATTTCCTTCGCCTCGTGTATCATTAAATTTTGGTTCGCGTCTGTTTGGCTTGATTTTTATCCCGAACGAGATCTCGACTCGCTCGTCCGATCGAATTCAGGCTTTCTCGTCTCACTTGGAGAGACAATTTTATACATTTTTCTGGATAAACGAAATTTTCACGTCTGCCTCGAGTGAAGTGTTTCAATTTGATTTTCTCGTTAACGGGCTACATCCGACTAGGTGGGTGAAAAAAGTTGCATTTTCCAGAAATATTATTCTACGGTTGAGTAGAGCGTCGATCGTCCGAATCAATTGGGACCGGGCGCCTTTCGGATAACCGAACAGCAATATTCCGAGGGCGACAAAAAAAAACGTTGATTCTTGTAAGGTAGTCATATCGCTTCGCACTAGTCATGCCACTGATCATACTTGAGACCTGTACTGTTTATATTTTTAAGGATGTTGAGTCCCAAATCGCAAATGATGATAAAATTCTGAAAATTTGGCACGTTTTTGCATGTAGTATTTCAGAGGTCGTGTGAAAGTTTCACGACAATTAGGAAGCTCGTTATTGAACAATTAACATTCACAAATTAAATGTTGTTTCATGGAAACTGATGTAACTTTGCAATAAGTTTTTTTGTTGACCTCTCAATTGTATAATATCTACAATATACTGAAAGCAACGGAAACAAAACGAAATTTATTGATAATTTTTTTTTATTTCTTTTAGAAATTGTTCTTAACAAAATGTTAATTTTTTAATAACGAGCTTCCTAATTGTCGTGAAATTTTAACACGACCTCTTAAATACTTCATACAAAAACATACCAAATTTTCGGAATTTTCTTACCATTTTTTATTTCAACCCTTAAGGGAGCTTTCCAGTGTGAAATTTTCAAAAAATCGATTTTTTTTTTTTTTGCTTTATCGAATAGTATACTCTTCCGAATATTCCCTGAAATTTTCATGCCGAAATTCAGATTATTTCGGTTACTGTACAGCATTTCTTGGAAGAAGGCAACGGAGCGCTACAGCTACAGCGAAACTTTGAACGCGTTTTTCTCGAAACAGCATTTTTCAAAACGGTGTCCAACTTGGAGGGCAGAGTTTTAAAGCTATCGAGTTGAATTTTTTACACAATATTCTTAACGTCATTGCTTATCGTGCTATGGAAGCTTTTTTTTTTTTTTGACATCTTCCTATTTTTTTGTAAAAAAAACTGCCAAAAAAAATGCTAAAATCGATACTTTTTGTTCAAACCGGCGCCATTTTTGCAAAAAAAAAAAAAAAAAAAAGCCTCCATAGCACGAAAGCCAATTATATACCGATCAATAATCTTTTTGTGTTTTTTGTTTCAGATCAAAATTGTGACCCCCAACGTGGACACCACATCCAAGTGCATTTTCTGTAACAATTGTTTCATCATTTTTATAGATATTAATTAATAAATAAATCGATCTTTAAAAAATTGTTTTGTATTCTTCAATACCCAATTAATATACAAAAAAAAAACCAGACCGATTAGATTATTTTTTCTTTAAAAAAAAAAATCGCGAAAAACAGCGATTTTTCGGGCTGTCACACTGGAAAGCTTCCTTAAGGAGGTTGAAGTAATGATGATAGAATTCTGAAAACTTGGTATGTTTTTACATGAAGTATTCAGGAGGTCATGTAAAAATTTCACGACGATTAAGAAACTATTTATTGAACAATTAACATTAACATGTTTCATAGGGACTCAACATCCTTAATATCGGAAAAAAGAAATAATTTGTGACGACTCAAATTATCCATTTGTAAACTGTTTAATGAATGTTCACATTTAATTAGAAAAATGAAAAATAGCTATTCCAACGATTCGCGTAGTATTTCTAGGTTTGATATTTGGCAACATTGGTTCTATCTACGTCTCTTTTTGCTCATTCGGGCGAGTTTAACCTCCGTGCTTTTCAACGTCGATCTGTGAAAACAATGTCAGGTGCGGGACATGTAAGTAATTATTGTATTCGGGCCAGGAATGGTAAAAGAGCGTGGAAAATCGGCGTCGGTGAAATATGTCGGTTAAAAATGAAATATGTGTGGAAATTCGAATGAGTGAGATGAGGTTACGACTACAGTCAGCTGTGGCCTTGCTGTCGCGTTTCTTTATCGTAGCAAGTGGTAATATCCAATATCGGAAGATCAAAGTAAACTTGATCTTAGATAAAAATTAGGTCAATAAGCGTATTTTTGTACGTCGTCCCGGGATTGCTTCACAAAAGTACACAATCTTTATATATTTTTTTCTCTCTGATGACGTCGATAACCGACCCTGAAATTTTACAGGGACGATTATTAATATATTTAGTGAAGTTCAAAAAAAAATTATGAAAATCCTACGAATTGAAGCCTGTCGATAGGACTACCTTAACATGATAATATCTATTAAATATTACATATTTAATATATATTTAAATATACGATGAACATTGATGTGACCTACCTCTGTGTTAAACAAAAGTGCGTTTCCCAGGACAAAGAATTCGGATTTTACCCATTTTTTTTTCACGCCTCTAGGTAGATGTAGCCCTTTGATTTTTTGAATTGCTTAATTTTGTAGCTTCTGTTGTACCCGACACACCGCATGATGCTTTTTTTGTGTATTATCGAGAAATTATTTAGTTTTTCGTCAAATTGTCAAATTAGGAGGCGGAACGGTGAAGTAAAAAAAAAAAGCTCGAAAGATGCATGTCTCCTTACCTTTGTAAGCGTCGTGGATCTTGTTCATTTGATAGTAGCCGAACCACGAGAAGATCCACCGAGTGCCGAGAACCGGAAGTGCCAGTGGACCGGGCACATTTTTCGCCGTTTGATAACCACTCGTCGATCTGTTTTTGCTCGAGGCTGAAAATTGTTTTCGGAAAACGTTGGAAGGTGGAAAACAATTGAAGAGTCTTTTTAAAAATTGATACGAGCACTGATAATAAATACGAAGCGGGTTGATGAAACTCTCCGGACGGTTGGGATAAAGAAGAAAACGTTAAAAACGAAAATTATGACGCGACCGAATTTGCTTGAACGATTCAACGAATTGTAAAATAATACTCTGAAACGATGTTTCAATTGACATATATTGACGAAAAAAGTAGGATGAACGTGAATTTAGAAACGAAATAAAAATTCAAAACTTTCATTTATGAATTGACTTTGGATAAATTAACTTTTAATAATAAATTAATTGGATAATGAATAAATGGAAAAATTAACTTGGATAATAAATTAAACGGCCTATGGAAAGATTCAAACGGCCTATGGAAAAATTTAAACGACAAATCTTGGTTTTTCATCGCTACTCTGAAGATGACAATATTAATTCTATTCGTGGCAAGAAATCGAACGATGTTTCACTTCACATATCGTGGAAAAAATTAAGATGAAATTGAATGAAAAAAAAACCAACTAAAAATTCATAGCTTTCACTTATAAATTGACTTTGGATAATAAATAAATGGATAAATTAACTTTGGATAATAAATGAATGGATAAATTAACTTCGGATAATAAATAAATGGATAAATTACCTTCGGATCATAAATAAAATAGCGTTTGGATAAATTGAATAAGAAATTTAATTATAATTTTTTTTATCGCTGCTCTAAAGATGACAATGTTAATTTTATTCGTGGCAAGAAACGGAACGAAGTTTTACTTCACGTACCATCGAAAAAAGTAGGATGGAATTGAATTAAAAAATAAAATAAAAATTGACAACTTCGACGTGTCAATTGACTTTGGATCAGTTAACTTTGCACAATAAATTAATTGGATAATAAATAAATGGATAAATTAACTTCAGAGAATAAATAAAATTGCCGCTGCCTAAACACTTGAAAAAAAAACAGAATCGTGTACATCGCTGTGTGGCAAGTTTCAAGCGATAAATCTTGTTTTTTTTTAATCGCTGCTCTAAAGATGACGATGTTGAAATAGGCAGAAGCTTCGTCGGATATTCAACAGTCACTAGCTTCGCGACAATAATGTTAGGAAATTCAATGCCCATTACGATCATTGTGCAATGCCGTAATCTTCGATATTTCGTACTGGACGTCGAAATTTCACGCCCCTCTCGATAACGGTAGATGAGAAAAAAACAAATAAAAATCGATTTATCCTCGAATCTCTAAAATGAATCACGAGGAATTCCTCGATCGTAAGGATCCCGCCCGAGAATTATTAATTTTCAATAAAATTCAATCCTGCAAAAAAAAAATAATCCCAACCTACAAAATAACAATTTTCAATCTGCAACTCTATTATTTTTCGCTCGCCAAAGGACATCGACTGTACAATAATTCCTCGACAAAATAATCCAATAAAATGTGAAGAAAGAAAAAATCGATCGTTTCTTCATTTCGTAAATTATCGCATTTTTTTCTGTTCGCGACGTTGGAGCGACAAAAAGGGAGGGAGAAAGCGACCGAAAGGATTCTTGGCAATCGTCGAGAGGACACCGATCCGAGGATTCCACCGTTTTTTTTTTTTTTTTACTTTTCTTGCCTTTTTTTTGTACACGAACACAAGCGCGCGCACTCGTATATTTATATCTCTAGGACGCATCGCGCCCCATCTATAAGAGTACAAACCACACGGACATTCTGAATTCGCCAATTTATGCAAATTCGCAGGCTCTTTCAATGTTAATCCCGCATAATCCGACGATAATCGTCGCCAGCTTATGTGAATTCACGAATTCGTTATCTCCTCGCGGTCATTCGTTTAAATCCGACGGTCATAATGATAGAAGGAACAGAAGAAGAGGAAGAAGCAGAAGAATCAGACTCGACGAAAAAGAAGACGAAGAAGATCAAGCAAAAACGCAAAGATCGTTTCACGTTCGCGTCACATATAATAGGACGAATATGTAATGGGATATTAACGAGAGACACGTGTGCGAGAGAGAAAAAGAGAGAGAGAGCGACCAAGTGACTATTACCGAATATTGTACTATTGGTATTTTTATAGAGGCAATTAGATTTTGAAGACAATGGAATTCAAGGACGAGTCCTCGTAGTAGCCTAGATTATTGTGAATGTTATAGTTATGGCTTATGGGGTTGGGCTACTGTGAAAATGACGAACGCTTGTTCGTTGCTTGAGGCAAGTCAAATTGAAGAAGGTCCAACGTATGGTGCAGGAACAGCAGATTGCAGGAATAGCAAATTGCATCTACGATTGCATCGATAAAACTGCTACAAACTTTAAGGCGTTACGTGGGTTTGAATATGTCGAAAAATTCATTTTTACATTTTCATTGTCTAATAGTACAATACGTCTGGAATATTCTCCTAGAGTTTTAAGGCAGGATTCTACTTTGAAACTTTGAAAAAGCTAAATTGGATGAAAACACCCACCTGGAACACGTCGAAGGCATATTATATGGCCCAGGCATCGCTGATTGAGGGTAAGATAATTTTTTCTACGATTTATCACTCACCAAAACTTTAAACGCGTTTTTCTCGAAACGACATTTTCAAGTACCGTGGTCGTGATAACTCAAAAAGTACTGAACCGATCCTTATGAAATTTGGAACACATATTCTATATGTGTGTACCAACCGACCTAACTACAATCAACTTAAAATTTTGATTAGAACTATTTTTTTATTGCAAAAAAAGATCCAAAAAAAACGCATTTTTTTTCGTATTTTAGCCGCCATTTTGTTAATTTTGCACGTATATAAAATATTCTAGTTAGGTCGGTTCCTGAAGACATACTGAACATGAAACTATTTGATTTTTTTGTTTCAGACCATCCGTCGGGAAGATTTCACGACCACGGCAACGATACCTGCTTTTCGAGGCGTTGGCTTTAAACATATTTTACGTGTACAAAAAACGAATGAAATACATTAAATTTTTTTTTTATGTACTTAAAGAGTGTATTTATTGAACAGTTTAAACCCCATATCGATATCTTTAATAGTATTCTCAGAAAAAATTCACGAAAATAGCGTTTTTTTCATGGTTTCAAAGTAGAATCCTGCCTTAAGTCGATCGGAGTAAAAGTTTAGGAGAGAGAGAGAGAGAGAGGCCGTTGAGAAAGACCGGCCAGGAACGACACATATATATCGCATTTTTCTCAAAACACAATTTTTTCAGTCGGTGGACACGATTTCTCAAAAATTGATGCACCGATCTTATTGAAATTTTGCACACTTCTTCAAAATAGCATTGGCTAGTGATTGAACGAAGATATTTTTTTTTTTTCGATTACAACTAATTTTACAATTACGTAGTGTAAATTGTACCAAGAATTGAAGTATTTGGCACACAATTCTGCCAAAGATTCAAATCAAATTTTTTTTTACGAACTCTTCAGGAATTTCCTTCCCGAGGGAAATCTTTCAGGATTTTTTGAATCCTGAAATTAAATTACTTGTCAATTTCAGATGAAGGTATCATGAGTTATCCTGACCACCATGGGGACACTTTTTTTAAGGGTCTCCGGAAAGCAGGTCCCATTGGCTGAATTTCCCAAATTTTTGCATAAATTTTTTTTTTCATATTGAAATGTTGCTTTTTTATGTGCTTATCATTTTAAATATAATAATTCATATATCGTATTTCTTTTAATTGAGAAAATATGCTTTTTGTGGCTTCAAAACCCACGTAACCCCTTAAGGGATCAACACAGTTGAACATTTCCAAAAAAATTGATTTTTACTGCATTTTTCGATAGAAGAGATGGACAAAAAGTAATTAAATTAACAACTAACAATTACAATTACTACTGTAAATGATAATTCATTTACTTTGTAACAGATTACTGCAGTCACTAGTTAGCAAAAGTACCAAGTGTAATTAACTACTGTGTATTTTAATTGAAAGCTAACCGGATACAAATCGATCGATTACATATTAATTGAAATAATGTAATTGTGCGTGTAACAAAAATCCGAGTTACAAGATCTTGCAATTCACGAGCGCGAGTGGGCCTTACATGTGGTAATTCGTGTAATTGAACGTTACAGTAGTTTGCGCTGTTCACGTGTCTACCAGGCACAAAAGTTGTGTGTTTCTTAAGTTGACGCACCACACTTCGTTAAACTTTATAGGTTATGATATTTTCTCCTATATTATGCCATAAATAATAACAGCGTGATTAGATTGCAAAGTATTTTTAAATACATTCTAATATACATAAAAATAAATGACCAAACGATTTTTCAATCATCTTACTTGTTCCTTCCAAATTGATTTTTCAATTAACCCTGATTTCCGGGTCGTATATATATATAAACAGGGTGGCTCAAAAAGGAACGTCCAAAAGGAAAATCACGATGCCTAGTATCAATACCTATCCGATACACCCCCACGTATGTTCTACGATCTTTTTTAATTTGCACGATTAAAGGATTTTTTAGCTTCTTTTTTTCTAGTTTTCGTGTAGCATATGTTTTTTATTTATTTTTTCTCTTTTGTGTATGCACTTTCCTCTTCGAAGTATTTAAAAGCAATTGGGAATCATTTAGACTGGCATGAGTATTTTTTTTTATCATCCGAACTTAAGTGACGAGCCTGTTTTTCAATAGGCTTCCCTCGAGTCTATTTTTGAAACTTTTGATCAAAATCTAAGTCACTTACGTAAGTTTTCGGTTGGTTATTTATTTTTTGCTCAACAGGGCACTTTATGGCGATAACATGAGTGAAAATAATTCGCGAAATGAGTGCGTCGCAAAAGAGAAGAATTAAAAAATGGTTTTTTCTAGAAAAGTAAAAATTATTTTCCTTTTGGACGTCACTTGGATAGGGTTCCGATCCCTCCCCCCCCTGCCGCCGATCGAGTTGAGATATTGCACAAACGTTCCTTTTAATATTTTATGGCATCGCCTAAAGGGATTTTTGGCGACTCGCAATAGTTTTCGAGGTATTGAATTTTAAAGCTTTTCAAATTTGTCTTCAAATATTAAAAGGAAGGTTTGTGCACAATTTCGGTTCGATTGGCCGGAGGGGTGGGGGTCGGAACCTTACCTCGTCACTTTTCAGTCCACCCTGTATAAATAAAGGGTGTCCCAAAATGACCTGACATTTAAATTCATCAATAAAACGTATTATTTGAATTCAAAACGTATTGTTTAAATTCAAAACGTATTATTTGAATTCAAACGAGTATTTGAAAAGTACGAATATTTTTATTTTTATTTGAGGTACAAACATGGAGGTTATGTGTGGAAAACAATATCCGATAAATGGCATAAACGGCGTGGACTTGGAAGACATATTCTTTAAACAAGATGGCGCAACCTGCCACTCTGTGGGCGAAACAATGCAGTTATTGCAGACCAAGTTTCATCGGATATTGTGTTCCACACATAATCTTCATGTTTGTACCTTATATTAAAATGGAAATATTCGTATTTTTCGAATAAATAATACGTTTTATTAATAAATTAAAATGTCAGATGTGTGTGCGTGTGTGTGGTGTGTGTGTGTGTGTGTGTGTGTGTATGTGCGTGTGTGCGTGTGTGTGTGGTGTGTGTGTGTGCGTGTGTGCGTGTGCGTGTGTGTGTGTGTGTGTGTGTGTGTGTGTGTGTGTGTGTGTGTGTGTGTGTGTGCGCGTGTGTGCGTGTGTGCGCGCGCGCGCGCGCGCGCGCGCGCGTGTGTGTGTGTGTGTGTGTGTGTGTGTGTGTGTGCGTGTGTGTGTGTGTGTGTGTGTGTGTGTGTGTGTGTGTGTGTGTGTGTGTGTGTGTGTGTGTGTGTGTGTGTGTGTGTGTGTGTGTGTGTGTGTGTGTGTGTGCATATCTCTACGACAGGAGAGTAAATTATTTAATTCAGTAACGGAGTCTCGGGAGTCTGGAGAGCGTTGACCCTTCAAGAGCCCCCTCACCATTTGACCATTCGTAACAAATATTCCGAATCATTATATGCTTTAGTAACGTTTTTTGGAATGCAGCAGTGACCACTTCGGGTGGTTCCTGACAGTTGTCAGGCTCGCAAAAGTGGATTGTTTATTATTATGAAATAAAAAGAAAAAAAATTGTCAGGTGTATCGGAACTTTGGCGCCGAGTGAAACGCTTCAGAATTATTTTTGTGTTCATCTGGCCAATTGAGTATGGAAACGCGGAGAAGGTCCTGGAAAAAGAATCGGATGCCAGTCGATTCGCTCGAAGTTCGTTGAACTTTACTCTCAACGAGCACGGGCCTTCTGACACACCCGGAATCACCCTACTTTTTGATTGTACGAGAAAAAAAACACGCAAATATCGTCGCACGACCAATAGCCAGAATCTTCGATCCGATGCGCAAAATACTGCGAATTTCGGGCGAAATTATTCAAGCTTTCGTCAATACGCTTGTTTCTTCGCGCTGGATCATTGGATTTCGATTCACCGATCGAGCAAATTGTCAGAGATCGAAGTTGTCGTTTTGAACCGATTCGTACAGTTTTTTTTAATGAAATGATTTTTTTTATTTATACAAAATTTCGACCAAATCGATCGCTTGGATTGATACAAAATTTTCGACAGAATCGAGAATTTTAATTGATACAAATTTTCGAATAAATCAATCACGTTATTTGATTAAAATTTTGGAGAAAATCGATTACTTTCATGGATACAAATTTTAGACGAAAACGATCATTTTAATTGATACAGACTTTCGATAAAATCGGTTCTTTTAATTGATACAAAATTACGACAAAGTTGATTATTTTTATTAACCTACATTTTCGACAAAATCGATGATTTTAATTGATACACATTTTCGACAAGATCAATCATTTTAATTGATACAAATTTTTGCCAAAATCGATCATTAAAATCGATACAATATTCCATAAAACGTCTGTCAAATATAGCATTGTGATAAGTAACGTGTCGCGTTAAAATTTCGACATAATCGATAATACTAATTGACACAAATTTTCGTCAAAATCAATCGTCTCAATTGATACAAATTTTCGACAAAAGCGATAGTTAGAATCGATACAATTACCCATGAAACGATCGTCGAATATTGAATTGAGAAAAGTAACGTGCCGCAAAAGTGTGAGAAAATAAAAGTAGACGATGATTTTGCATTCGAGAGAACGTTCTCGATACTGCTCGATAAGAGGAGTGTAATTAGAGCTCAATTAGGGCTCAAAGAAACGTCACGAGTGGCAATTAAAATGCTCATAGCACAGAAATAAGATGCATCGGAACGTATCGTTGCAACGGGCTTTTTGCAATCTAATTTACAACTGAAAATAACACCATGCGTGAAAAAAAGATACGTACGTACTTTTTTTCCTACCAATAAAGCGAGATCACGATATAATACTATTTGGCAAATATCATTTTACGACCTTGATCCTCAGCGTTGAACTTGACTCGCAAAACCAGATAAGGAGATATGGTGACAATTATCCCCTCTCAATTGTAAATTATATTCCTGTTTTTTTCATTCCTTTCTCTTCTTCTTCTTCTTCCTCCTTCGAATGTAGCGAAAGTTCAATTGGTCTTTTTGGTTTTTTAATATGTTTTTTTTCCGCTCCAATGTTCCTATAGCTTTTACAGATAGACGCGTGCGCGCGCGTCCAGTGGGAAGAGAACACGACAGGGAAGGATACGAAAGAAAGAACGAAGGAAAAAAAATGAAATTAAAGAAGAATCGAGAATAAATTCAGGAACACCACGCCTAGGCATCGATAAGTATACCGTTACGAAACCGGCTTGTATCCACATGAATTTCACGCGAGTCACACATGCTCATTTCGGTCATAGATGACATTCAAAAATTCGTTATAACATTGACTTTTTACTCGACAATTATTTTTTCTTCTTTTTCTACGCCGTAAAAATCTTATTGGCAAACCTGCCGTGACCTCTTCACGATACCCGCGATCTCCGGACTCGCAGCCTCGCCAAAAGCAGACAACCGTGGCTGCATTTTTACAGATTTTTTGTCACGAGCGATAAAATTCCGTGAAAAATATCCCAATTTTATTGCAAGAGAATTTTATGATCTTTTTTTTTATACTTACACTTTTTAAGCATACGTTCGAAATTGACTGACGGCCCGCGTATTCGAATCTATTGGCTGCACGGTAGTAAAATTAATGAATGAACGAACGATAAAATTAGCGAGTATTTTTGATAACGTGATTTTTTCGTCTGCCCGACTGAAAAAACTCCGAAATGGATGGAAAAAAATGCACGGTTATTCGCTAACCAGTTCCGAAAATACAACCTTCTAAGGGGAGACGCAAAAATGTTGCTCTGGCATCGTTCATATTTCGCATCGCTCGTTTAAGGGGGGGAATACATATATGTGGTCGAAAATGACGAAAAATTTCGGGACTTTTTTTCAACGCAATTACTGGACCAACCGTTTTGAAATTAGTAGGGTATTTTATTGTAGATTAGAAAACATGAAAAACATTTTTTTAATCGACTATAAGTGTTTATCTCCAGCCTGCAGGCAATTGTTGCCGAACGAATTTTCGGAATTTGCGGGTGCGATAAAAAAAAACTATTTATCCGATTCGATTCAATCAACGGTTTTTAGACCGATCATTGCAAATCCTTGTCGATAAATCTTCATGTTTAATTGAAAAATGTATTAAACAATCTTTTTTTTGCATAAAAAACACGAAAATTGTTGGTAAAAATTCGATCAGCAACAATTGTGCAGGCTGCTGATGGACACTTATTGTCGATTAAAAAAAATGTTTTTCATATCTCCTAATGTACAATAAAATACCCTACAATTTACAAAACGATTAGTCCAATAGTTGCGTTGGAAAAAAATCCCGAAATTTTTCATCATTTTCGCCTATTTATATGTATTTCCCCCCTTAATCAAAATACGAAAAACCACTTCTTAAGGGTAAACCACTGCGACGGGCAAAAAAACTTTCTTTTTGCATTTTCTCAAAGTATACATATTCAAGAATAAATGAACAAATGTTAGAGTTGATATAATGAAAATTCACCAAGTTACGGACGATTTAGTGAGAGCAGGTAATTTCAATCGCGTTTTTCTCGAAACGACTTTTTTCGAGCTGACCGGAATCATAACCCGAGCTATAATTGTCGAATTTTCAATTAAAAAAACCAAAATTTCCGTAATTGTCGCAGCTATCGTAGTGTGCAGCAGTTTTTATTTTATTTAGTATTTTTTCAACGCCCGAATTTAATTTAAATTTTCGCGAAAATTACCCTGTTTTAAACATCTGTCATTTTGAAATTTTTTTTTTTTAAACGATGAGGAACAACGAGTACTATATTTATATAGATTATAAAACATTTTCATTTCTATTTTTCAGACCAACCATGTCATCAATCCGGCCGTTGGAGCACATTATTTATACCAAGGCTTTATATACCTCAATAACGTTGTTAATTTTTTATGTTTTTCCACCAACATTTACACAAAATAAGTCCAATGGATGCTGAATAGGATACCGTTTTTCCAAATCCCGAATAAAAAATCCAGTGGACAAAAAAAATCGGAAAAACGACCTTCTTCGTCACAGTGATGTTTCCCATTGAGAGCGATTTTAAATAACAACAAAAAATTACAAACCCGAATGGAAAGAACACCAATCTTCTCAGGCCCGTAAAAAAAATTGCAAAAATTAGGCGGTCCGTTAACGAGCGAAAAGCAATTCCTCGAGTCTTCCACGCGATACACAAAGATGACACGAGGGATAAAGAAGGTTTCGTCGAATGGACTTCGGCTGGATCGTCGAACGGTTCGAGCGAAGAGCATTTTTTATGAAAATTTAACATACTTTCGAGTCTGCGCAGTTCCGGAGCTCGAAGGAGTCAACGGTAAAAGAACAGAAACGACGTAATCGGTTGACGCGTAAGAATTTAAGGCGTATAAAATACACTTCACGAGGAAAAACTGGCCGGACCTTCTTCGTTGCTTATCAAAATTTATCTGCTCGAGTGTTTTTCGAATTTTCTCCGTCAACTGTAAACCCCAATATGCATTCGTAATTACTAGCTCGAGACTGCCATTGACGTCGCTCATCAGCTTAGTGGAGAATGTGCACATACACGTGTATATTATACCATCAGAATTGATTTTTGGAAACAGGAATATATATAAGTGTGTCGTGTGTATATATATATATATGGCACTCTTGTTGCGTTTTTTCAACCACGTGGCCTCACAAAATGTAATTTTTAAAAAACGTTGTTCTCCAAATTCCAATCCGTTCGATATTTCTTTAAATCAAAGTCCCCTTTCCTCCCCGATTTCCTCTAGACATATAATTTCAAGCTCCATAGATGCCTGCTAAAGCGAATTTTAAAAAATTGCACCACTTTTCAAAAAGTTGGTGAACAAAGTCGCGTAAAGTCGCGAAATAATTGGGAGACGAAAATGTCTGCGGAAAATTGGACGTAAACATCTTTTCGAGGACCTCAAAAAAGAAATCTCCAATGCCATTTTCCAAAAAATAACACCAGAGTTCACGTGAGTAGGAAAATGACAAAAAAAATATCAATCGTGTTGAAGATCACCTCGTGAGTGAAAAAATGGCATTGAGGATTTTAAAAAGTACAACGTGCTTTTTTGCCCTTCGAAAAGTAGCTAGAACATCCCGTCCACTTATGTTTGTCGGGAATTGTGGCTTTTCGTCCCGGTTGAAAATTTGTGCATATATATACGGTGAGTAAAAAAAGTATTTGTACACGTCATTTTCAAATTGTCCTTCGAAAAAAATTAAGTGTTTTGTGAAGTTTCTGTGTTCGACAGCTTATCCTAAATATAGATGGTGTCTGTTTACAAAAATCTTGTGAAAGCACCAACGAAAAAATGAAGCCAAATTAACAACAGTTTCGTGTGAGGTGGGCAAATACTTTTTTTACCCACTGTATGTAAATATACATGCACGCACACACCCATATACATACATATATGTATTGTATATGCCCGCCAATTCGATTAATTTTTTTAATCTGATTCCACTGACTCTAAAAGACACCCTGAATTTTTTTACACTTTTTGAAACAACCCTTAGTCAAAAAGAAATCCGAAAAAGCGCCCCGATTAAAAAATCTGAAAAAAATTCCCAAAAATGCGTGATTATATGTAAAAATTTTCAAGCTATAACCCGCAGTGGAAGTATGATTTTTTCGTTAGCAGTCAAAAGGTTCTGGTATTAATTTCATTTGAAGTCGTATTCTGCACAGAAAAAATCATACACCCACTGCGGGTGATGGCTTGAAAATTTTTACATATAATCACGCATTTTTGGAAATTTTTACAGATTTTTTAATCGTGGGGTTTTTTCGAAAAAAAACTTTTTTTTGACTAAGGGTTGTTTCGAAAAATGTAAAAAAAAAATCAGGGTGTCTTTTAGAGTCAATGGAATCAGATAAAAAAAATAAATCGAATTGGCGGGGGTCAGACAAAAAGTCCACCGGATTAACGTGGAATACCTCATATATATATAGAGGGTGTCCTGTTACGAATGGATAAACCTGAAACTGTCGACAGGTCAGATAATATCCTACTATATGCTCAATTTTCAGTTTAGTAAAAATCCCACGGTTTTCGGGATTTTGGGCTTTATGTTATTTTTCGAAAAAAAATCATCTGTTTTTGGTTTTTCGCGTGCCATTTCTACAAATGATATGAATCGACAATAACTAAGAAACTTTTTAACGTAATTGGTACGATATGCGTAGTAGATTTTATTTACGCCGCAGGCTATCAAGTTCGAAATGGTTTGTACGAAAATTCTGCACATTTTCTTTAACATTTAAGGTTGAAAAGACGACTTTTCTAGATAAAACAAACAACCAAGAGTATTTTTTTAAAGCCGGGTAAAAAAAAGTTATCATTTGTAGAAATGGCATGCAAAAAACCAAAAGCAGATGATTTTTATCTCGAAAACCTCGGGACTTTTACTAAACTGAAATTTCAGCGTATAGCAGGGCATGATCTGACCTATCGACAGTTGCAGGATCATCAATTCGTAACAGGACACCCTGTATATATACGCATGTCTTTACTTTTTTAATTGAACGGTCTCTTCGGGGCATGATGACACTGCCGCGCGCGTGCTCCCTCGTAATGATCATAGAAATCGAGGTGAGTGGCCCGACGAGATAAAACGGCTTGACAAGATCGAGTCAATGCGTCGATATGTTTACACTTGAGACTAACATGTGTACGCACACTGTACACAGGAAATAAGAGTGCAATGATTTCTTATCAGTCAAGATCGGAGTATCATTTTTTTCTTCTTCTCTTATCGCGGACGATGCATCGGAGTAATATATACTTCTGTTTGGGTTTTCGGTCTTTTTTTAAATTTGTACACTCAAGCCATTTCGTATCAGGCGGGTCGGGGTCTTCGCAAACATTTTTTTTCCACGCTCATTTTGAGCGTGCACGTGTGTAAAAAGTTTATTATTCTCAATTGCACGATTTTTCATTTTTCACGTTCAAAAGAAAATTCCGGGCAATTTTGAATAAATCGACAAATAAAGAACAAATGCGTAAATTAATTATCGTAAAAATAGTGAATGCCTTCGTTCGGCTTTGTTTGAATTGAAAAGTGGTTGGCTTTCGCTCGTTCATCTTGGCTGGAACTTCGATTAAAAAAAAATGGCCGAAAGCGTTGCATACGCGTGCAGAAAAAAAAGACCGCAATACGTTGACTTAATTTTTTTCTTCTTTCGCTTCCGATATCGCGACGGGGATATCATTTTATTTTTTTTTAATATTAGCTCCCTCGCGAGTCGATGCTATCGACGAATTTCCCAACGGCGAGGATTCTTCTCGTTGTGACAACCCGATAACTTCAACCTTCGGACGTTCGTCTTTCATGCGGGAGCGATAAGGCGCGAGCGGAGAAAAAGGGTGGCCAGGAAAGGAAAGAGGGACGGGGGGAAAAATAGGGGAACCCTATCTATAAAGCCAACGACAAGTTGGGAAACTTGTCGTTTGGGTGCAAAGTTCACCTTCTTGTACACATACCATCGCCAGCTCCGAGAACCCTCGTAAAAAAAAAAAAATTTCTTTTTTTTCTTCTTTTTTTCACTATTCTCAAAAACCTTCCACCGATAAGAAACCCCGATATTCCAAGGCTCCGTCGTTTAAAAACGCCCTCGCCAAATCGTCGCGCGAAATTCAAATTTTCCCAACGTTTGAATCAGGGCGTCTGCCCACTTTAAAATTTTCAAAAAATCTTATAAAAATGTTCAAAATGTTATGAAAAATGTTCTTATAACATTTTTCGAAAGTATACATATCAAAAAGTATAATACTAAAATTTTATGACTATCGGAGGAATCTAACTGTATTTTTGTGTGAGCTTTACTTCAGTACCTGAGCACGTTAGTCTGGTCCATTCAAACTTCAAACGCGATTCTTTCTCGAAACAACGTTTTTCGACGTTTTGTCGATAAAATCTTGGAAACTACTGAACCGATTCTTATGAAATTTTAACCACATATTTTTTACAACTATAGCTATAGCGCGCATCAAGGATTTTTTCAATTTTTGATATTTACTATTTTTTGCCAAAAACTGTGAAAAAAACACGTTTTTTGTTGTTTTTTCGAAAAAGGTCTGCCACCTTGTTATTTTTTCTTATATCAAAAATCGTATGATGCGCGCTGTAGCCATTGACATACTGAATCTAAAAGGGTTTGATTTTCTTGTTGCGGATGATCCATCTCCGAGCTTTCATCAACAGCGCAAACCTATCATTTTTTTAGGACATTTTTTTAATCACCATTTTCGTCTATAAATAGTGACGTGAATAAATAATTTTTTTTTTAATGTATTTCGGAAGTGTATCCATTAAGTGTAACAACTTTCATGTCAATATCTATAACATGAACGAATAACAAAAAATTTACGAAAATAGCCTTTTTTTTAAATAGTTGTTTGAATTAAATTAGCTGATTTTCATGATTTTTTTTTTAAGGAAAAGATTCTTCAGCATTTTTGAATGTTGGGGTCTGTTTTATCACTTCTTTTGGTCATTACATGGTATTTTTAAAAATGGCGAAGGTATGGCAGGTCCTTTAAACCTGCATTTTCAAAACTGGCGTGACGTACAGCTAAAAAACTAATAGACTGATTTTGGTGAAATTTGCGACAAATCTTTCCGACCTCATCGTCTAAAACATGATCCTAAATGTTTGTGAAAATTAAAAAGAAAAAGTATTTTTTTACCGCAAAATGTAGCCATTTCTTTCATTTTTTCCTCGCCTAAATATATCTCCCCCCTTAAATGCGAAAAAGTGCAGTATTTTTTTTCTCGTATTTTCGAAACCGGACTAAAATCGCAGATAAGCATCCCATGTGTTAAAAAAATTATTTTATTATTATGCCTCGAATCCTGAGATCCGATTCAATTTGATCAATAAACATGAGAAAGAAGACGCAGAACAAATGATACGAGAGATAAGAGAAGAAAGAGAGATCAGATTGAAAAGAGAGCTTATCGTTGTCCGAGATAAAGGATTTATTGTTCGAGCAATTTGCATACATGACTCTTGGAGCATTCAATATTTACGATATTAATGGTATGTCTTGAACTCACTGTCGGACTGGTGCGAACTTCCGCTCCAGAACCACCAAGGTGGACGATAACTCGTTGCGAATACGAGTATTGCGAAAAGCGTAGCTAAAATAGCCTCGAACCAAGCCTCGGACAGCAACATAATGGCCTTTGTTTTCGATACGACCTACGGAGAGAAAAAAAAAATTCTTTTTGTTTCGCTTTCTTGTTTCGTTTGGTTTATTTTTCTTTTTTTTTCGCCTTTTTTCATCTTAATCACACGCATTTCCAGCGATATTATTGAGTGCAGAAATATACATAATTATTTAATCTCGGAAGCGTGGGATGAAAAATAGAACTCGGGGATGCGTGCGTACACACATGTACGACGAGCAATGACGATGACGATGATTCATTGCTGTAATGTAGAGTGCCAATTATAAAGTGTGTACCATCTTAATCAGACGAACGCGCGTACGCACTTGCATATGTATATATATATATATATATATATATATATATATATATATATATATGCATAAACGCACATATACGAATGATTAATCGAGTTCGACTTATATCGACGTAATTCAAATCTTGGGCAAGAAAGTGCGATAGAGAGCAGGGGTAATAATACTACAATGGCCCGAAAAGTCGATGCAACTTTAGATCATGCCAGCGAAAGTCTACACAATTGACTGTAAATGGTATAGAACGTATAACATTGTCTAGACAAATTTCAAAATTGACGTAAAAACACTTCTTTATAAAAATTAGTTCTTGAAATAATTCGACGATTTATTGAAAATTTTGATACTTTTAAAACTTTTATAGCCGAATTATTTTGACGGTGTTCAGATTTTCGGAATTTTGGTCTTTCGTGTTAAATGCTGTCGGAGTTTTGAGCGTTTTGATCGTTCAAGGTTTGGAATTTCAACCCTGCATCGTGAATTTCGAAACATTAAAATTCGGAATTTTAAACCGTCGGAGCATTCACAGTTCGAAATTTCAACCTGGTCCCGCAATATGAAGAACTTTGAGGACTGAATGGGGTAAATAAGAGTCGATGGAATATTCCTGCTGACAGGATTTCATTCCATATTTAGATTAGTGTATAAAACCTTTAAGTGGTTTTTCTCGAAACCATGTTTTTCAAAACGGTGTACACGTTTTTTCGACATCTAATGAACGGACCGACTTGAAATTTGATACACTTATTCGGTGTAATAGTAGTTTAGTCTTCGCCGACGTTTTTCTTTTTAAGATTTTTTTTTCGTCAGCTATTAACAATGTCATTTTTCCTTGGAAAAAAATTGAAAAAATAATCCAAAATTTTATTTTTCATGATTGAAATGCGATAACAATGAGGAGCTCGGTCAAGTTTCAGCCAGTATTGTCTATTTTAAGAAAAAAAATCGTATCTTTTGTTTCAGACAACCGGATGGCAAAAATCAAGTACACCGTTGAGCCCCTCACGTTCAAAGGTCCTTTACGAGATTGTTCATAACTTCTTTGATTATTAATATTCTCTTTTGAAATTTGGTACACATCTTTGTTAACGTACATACAAATAAATGTCCAAACGATTTTTAATCATCGTACTTATTCCTTCAAAATTATTTTTTTTCAAAGAACGCTGATTTTTGGATCCCTCACAGTAGCCTGACCCCTTAGAAAAATTAACAAAGCTCCACAGAGTGTAGACGTTGAAGACTCGTGGGGGGGGGGGGGGGGGGGAAGTGGTTCGGAGCTTGGGGCATGTGGGTCCTAAAGTTTTCGGACAAAAAACCTGAAATAGGGGGTACGGTAGAATATTGTTTTTGATAAAAATGGAAAGCGATGAGGTAAAAGTTTCATTTTTGGATAAGACAATGTTTATATTGGAAAGAGTTTTCAGGAAATCGAGAAGTTCTGATTCTTCTTCGTGGATAATTTAGGCGATGACATACTTCCGGTCAAATCTATCGGGATTTTTCTGTGAGAGAATTTCAAAGAACTTGTTTCCAGAAAAAACGCCCTTTAATGTTGTGTCGCTTTATTTTGACTTTGGCAGTGAATATGTCGACTTGAAATAGCAATTTTCAAGCATTCATCTTGAATTAGCAATCTTCAAGTATTTAACTTGAAATAGCAATGTTCAAGTATTCCACTTGAAATAGCAATTTTCAAGTATTCAACTTGAAATAGCAATTTTCTTGATTCAACTTGAAATAGCAATTCTCAAGTATTCAACTGGAAATAGCAATTTTCAAGTATTCAACTCGAAATGGCAATTTTCAAGCATTCAACTTGAAATAGCAATTCCCAAGTATTTAAGTACTTGAATTAGCATTTTTTAAGTATGCAAATACTTGAAAAGCTATTTTCAAGTATCCAAATACTTGAAAAGCTATTTTCAAGTATCCAAGTACTTGAAAAGCTATTTTCAAGTATCCAAGTACTTGAAAACCAATTTTCAAGTATTCGAGTACTTGAAATGGCAATTTTCAAGTATTCAAGTACGTGAAATGGTCATTTCCAAGTATTCAAGTACTTGAAGTGGCAATTTTCAAGTATTCAAGCACTTGAAATAGCAATTTTCAAGTATTCAAGTACTCGAAATCGCCATTTTTAAGTATTCAAGTACTTGAAATAGTAATTTTTAAGTACTCAAGTACTTGAAATAGCAATTTTCGAGTATTCAAGTTCTTGGAATAGCAACTTTCAAGTATTCAACTTGAAATAGCAATTTTCAAGTATTCAACTTGAAATGGCAATTTTTAAGTAATTCAAGTACTTGAAATAGTCATTTTCAAGTATTCAGCTTGAAATGGCTATTTTCAAGTATTCAAGTACTTGAAAATTGTACGGTAATTTTTAAGTATTCAAGTACTTGAAATAGCAATTTTCAAGTATTCAAGTACTTGAAATACCAATTTTTAAGTATTCAAGTACTTGAAATAGCAATTTTTAAGTATTCAAGTAATTGAAATAGCAATTATCAAGTATTCAAGTACTTGAAATAGCAATTTTCAAGTATTCAAGTACTTGAAATAGCAATTTTCAAGTATTCAAGTACTTGAAATAGCAATTTTCAAGTATTCAACTTAAAATAGCAATTTCTAAGCAATTAAAGTACTTGAAATAGCAATTTTCAAGTATTCAAGTACTTGAAATACCAATTTTCAAGTATTCAAGTACTTGAAATACCAATTTTCAAGTATTGAAGTACTCGAAATAGCAATTTTCAATTGGAGTATTGGACGACAATACCCTAATTTTCGAACATTGGGAAAATCCGTCTGTTTTTTTTCAACCCTGAGGTATGATGTGTATTTGCAAAAATCCTGTTGTTTTTATTATCACTATTTGGAGTCACCCTTCGAGGGAAAGTGACCGAAATACACACGCTCGACGACCAAACTAGATACAGACTTCTACTCAAATGTTTCTTATTGAGATTACACTATCTCTAGTACACGAACAAAAGGCAGATTATTAATCCAGCTTCCACGCAGCTGGGTGAGCTCGTGAGCAGCTCATGCTCGCAAGTGAGCTGGAAACTTCCCTCAATCGAAGAAATTCATTCATAATCGCGTGAACCTTGTACGTGACAACGAACCAGGTTTCACGCCGGCAAACGTTATGATTTATTGGCCTGTATCGTCATCGCTGAAGATCTCAACTCACGGCTAACTTCTACGGGAGGCTCGAAATCGCGAGAATAATCGGGTAAGGACGCTTGCCAAGCTCACCAGCGTTCGTATTCGCGTGAAATCGCTTAATTGCAATTTCCCAACGCGTAATGCATCCTCAAGATACATTGCGATGAATGTAAACGATAAGAAGGAAAAAAATGAAAGTTCCAGATAAGAGGTGCGAAGTGTCAGCGGTGAAAGAAGAAAAAAAATGGGTGAGATTGCTTTTGAGAGCGGAAGCCGAGGACGGCAATGAGTCTTCGAGGTGTATGCACACGCGGCGAGAGATCCAAATGAGTCTGCGGTAGTGGTGCATTTCATTTTAGTATTATCATTATATATGTCATTTTTTATTTACTTCAAAAATTTTAATTTTAATTTAAGTAAAAATTTTTTATATAAAATATATATAATTATATATATATATAAATATATATATAAATATATAATTTATATACATATACAATTTTTTATTTTCTGAGTATATAAAATTTTTTGATATTTTATATACTCTTTATATATTTTGTATACTTTATATATATATATATATATATATATATATATATATATTTATATATTCTTAAGACGAGACATACATATGCAGGGTATCCTGTTATGCTAGAATTACCGTTTCGTAAACGTCCGATGATTTTCGGGATTTTGGGCTTCATGTTATTAAAAAAAATATATTAATCTGCTTTTTGTTTTTTGCATGCTATTTCTACAAATGATATGAATGGAGAATAACTAAGCAACTTTTCAAAGTATTTAATTGGCACGATATGCGCACTGCGTTTTTTTTTACACCTCAGGCTATCAAAGTCATATGTTCGAACTGGTTTGTACAAAAATTCTGCGTACGATCTTTTCCCATAAAGTTTCCTTAACATTTACGGATAAAAAGAAAACTTTTCAAGATAAAACAAATAACCAAGGGTATTTTTTTCAAACCGCGTCCAAAAAAGTTATCATTTGTAGAAATGGCATGCGAAAAAGTAAAAGCAGATGATTTTTATTTCGAAAACCGTGGGACTTTTACTAAACTGAAATTCCAGCATATAGTAGGACATAATCGGAACTATCGACAGTTGCGGGATTATCCATACGAAACAGGACACCCTGTTATGTGTGTATGTATGTACGTATGTATGATACACATATATGCAGAGATGAGATACCCAAAAACAATAAAAGAGAGGGTGTGGAATAATTCTTCAGGCAAGGAAAACCCAAACGAAAAAAACTAAGCAGCAAGGGGGAAAAATAAAATAAGCGAGGCACGTAGAAGGGAAAGGGCCCCGTACGATGGAACTCTGACGATTAAAATATATTTAGAAAAAAAACCAAGCAACAAAAACTATTATTAAAGAAAAAAGATACATTGATTCGATGAATTGAATCTAACAGGATGTGGATTTGGCCCTCTTATAGAACAATTGTATTTATTCTGAACAAACTAAAACATTTCACCATTTTTGCGATTATATATATTTAGATATAAATACATATGTATATATATGACAGGAATTTATCGATATATATATATATATATGTATAATCTTGTAGGCATCGATACATATGAATAAAAACCTTACACCCCTCAAATATTCACCGAGCTCCGAAAAAAAGGCTCCCCAAATTTCGAATCAATATAAAAAAAAATCTTGCAATCCATATTTAAAAAAAGTCTATCCGATTGTCACCAGCAAATATCGAGCTCCCGACTAATCAGTATTGGATGGGCAAATTTTACAATTCACGCCATTATTTTTGCCATCTTAAAATGGCCGTTTTATAGCCAAAAAACGGCCGTTTTTTTCGTTAAAATCGAACCATTAACTTTGACTGTCCGCCATTTTGTGAAAAATGAATATTTTTTAAAATCCTTCGATTAAAGACTAGTTTATACTTATATTTGACTAAATCCATCCGCATTCTTTTTTCAGATGATCCACTTCGCCGCAATGTTGGTCACCGCAAACCGTGTATATAAAAACATTATTTCATTGACGGCCATTTGCCACTAAACAATGTAATATTTTTCAATAAAAAAATTACTGAAAGTTCTTCAAGATGTGTTCTTTGAGATAGTATATTGATCGATTAAAAAAGTTTTGTAGTTTTCTTTAAAAAAATTCATGACAAAGGCCTTTTTTTGCGCTACAAGTGGGGGTAACGCCTTAAAATCGAGAGTAAGAATGCGATCCCGCGGACGGGATTGAGAAGTTTCGTGTGGTCGCGAAGCGGGCGGGAACGTCGAGCGAGAACGGCGGATTTATCGTCTCGTTTTGCTGGCCTATTTGTCCGTCCGTGACACGAGCGCGATCAGTCTGCTCTCTCGTATAACCGGAGAAAAATTTTGCAAAATATTTGCATCTTGCAGTGGAAAAAGAGGAGAAAAAAAATGTTTACGTCAGGTGTGAAGCCCCGTAGGCTCGGAATGACGATGAAAATAAAAGTAAATGAAAATTAGCACTTTCTACGCAGCGGGAGAGGGGGGAGAGAGAGAGAGAGAGAGAGAGAGAGAGAGAGAGAGAGAGAGAGAGAGAGAGAGAGAGAGAGAGGCCACGACGAGTTCGACGTTCGGCAAAAATGATCGGTTGTACGAGGGAAGGGTGAGTGGGACACGCGGTGGATAGCGATATCGTTACGCGGCTTGATATCCGAGGAAAACGTCCTGCTTTATTGACGGGTGCGCGCTTTATCGGCGCGAGGCCAGCGGCGCGGCTAAGCTCGCCGATCGCGGAAATAACACGTGAACGCATGTACTCGGGTGTTTGCGTGTCTGCAGATTTTTATGTAGGGCAAAAAAATCGACGTTTCAGATTGAGGTAGTTTAGCATCGGGTCAGCAGTCAATCGAATGGATATCGAATTATGAAACCGTCCGGACGGCGTCGAGATCTCGATTGGAAGGAAAAGAGCAGACGACGAAAAAGACAAGAACGAAATGGAATGCAACGCAACACGAATTCGTATGTGCGTCGCGTGAAGCAAATTGTGTTCGTTTTTTCGATTGAAAAAACGTGAAAAAATGTTGAAAATGTAATATTATATTTGGAAATGTAACATTACGAGACTGTGGACGACGAGAAGTTGTTAAATTTTCGATCGGGACGAAAAGTTGGATCTTGGAAGTGAGGAAAAGGCAAGAAAAGGTTCCAGGTACCGTTGGTAACCCAAACAAACGGATACAAATTCACTAGGTGACCTTGACGCAAAGCCTTGTTTGGCTCTTTGTTCCTGGGACTATTGGTGGCGGAAATAAATTCAGTAGACCCAATGCCTCGTTTGACACTTTGTTCCAGGGACTATGGGTGACCCGAACAAACGCAAACAAACTCAGTAGGGGAGTTTGTCCCAAAGCCTTGTTTGGCCCTTTGTTCCAGAAACTATTTGTGATCCAAACAAACTCAGTAGGGAACTTTGTCCCAAAGCCTTGTTCAACCGTTTGTTCTAGGGGCCTATTTGTGATCCAAACAAACCCAAACAAACCCAAGCAAACTCATTAGATGACTTTATCTCAAAGCCTTGGTTGACCCTTTGTTCACAGTTTCATCTGTAGCCCAAACAAACCCAAAGCCTTCTTCGATGTACTATTTGTAACCCAAAAACATCCAAACAAATAATTCACTAATTTTTTTTGGCGATGTTTCTACTCCTTGTGAACTTGCGCGTCATTTTTTCAGGCAATTGATTTTGAAATTTATTTCCAGAGCGAGGCGAAAAGATCAATCTTTATTACAAATTTTCCTCGAAAGTATTCTTTCCGATGTTTCTCAATTACGCACCTTTTTCTAAAGCGGTACAATTATTGGAAAATAGTTGTGCGACTCGCGAGCTAGTTTAAAATTGAATATCCAGAGCGCATAGTTTGAACGAACAAAATTGGCTCAGAGTTCGAAAACGGACATACTTTAGAAATATTTTCGCGACTGCTGCTGGTCAAGGACCGCCTTTCCAATCAATTCGCCAGTGCGTTCAATTAAGGATGTTGAGTCCCTATGAAACGTGTCAATGTTAATTGTTCAATAAATAGCTTCTTAATCGTCACGAAATTTTTACACGACCTCCTGAATACTTCATGTAAAAACATACCAAATTTTCAGAATTCTATCATCATTACTTCAACCTCCTTAAAGGTTGAAATAAAAAATGATAAGAAAATTCTGAAAATTTGGTATGTTTTTGTATGAAGTATTTAAGAGGTCGTGTTAAAATTTCACGACGATTAGGAAGCTCGTTATTAAAGAATTAACATTTTGTTAAGAACAATTTTTAAAAGAAATAAAAAAAAATTTATCAATAAACTTCGTTTTGTTTCCGTTGCTTTCAGTATATTGTAGATATTATAAAATTGAGAGGTCAAAAAAAAACATATTGCAAAGTTACATCAGTTTCCATAAAACAACATTTAATTTGTGAATGTTAATTGTTCAATAACGAGCTTCCTAATTGTCGTGAAATTTTTACACGACCTCTGAAATACTTCATGAAAAAACATACCAAATTTTCAGAATTTTATCATCATTTGCGATTTGGGACTCAACATCCTTAAACGCAGCATCTACCTTCACAGTCGTGTATGAACGACTGGCAATTTTTATTCTCCCCCCCCCCCCTCTCTCGCGTACCGGAAGTACCGAAAGGTGAATGAAAAACGAAGAAAAAGGCCGTCACGAAAATAAAAGTAATACCGTGAGTGTGAAATTGAAGAGTAATTGTTTCCGGTATCTCCGAGCAAATACAACGTTGTCGCTCATTCGCGAGCGCATGGCTTTAAATGGCCTCAGCGATCACGGTAAAACGCTCGAGTATATATAAACTGATATTTATAATCCTCCCTGATTTATGTAGTATTTACCACATTTGATATTCTCCTTTTTTTTCCTTTATATCGTCAAATACGTGCTCGACAGCGCGATACGTGAGCGTGTGTGAGTGTTCATTAAGGCTTTTGTATGTGTGAGTGTGTGCGCACGTGAGCGAGCGTATTTGCAAAATTATGAGGCAAAATTATACGAAGAAACCGGTACTCGCTCCGACTGATCTCAACGTCATCGAGGAGAAACGAGATAATAAAAAAATCATGTCGCCTCCACATTAACGACGATACGGGCAAGTCAATGAAAGAGAAGAAGAAGAAGAAGAAGATAAGGAGGAGGAGGAGGACAAAAACGATTACACCAATTTGAAGAAAAATTTGCCGAGAGAAGACCGGTACGATTCGAGGGGAGGATTCTCTTCTTTACAAGAATTTCTGATTTCAAGAAGGCTCGAAAACTAAAAGGATGCTGATTGGTATCCGTTGGACGCACACAAGTCCGAGGAAAGTTCAGCTCCAGGCGTTTCAGTAGCTTCCACCTCGTTTCAAGAAAAAATACGCTAAAATCCAAGCATTCTTCTCATAAAGCTAAAATCCAATGGCTCGAAATCGTGAACTTTTAATTATTATCGTCATTTTTACAAATTCAATTAGCATTTCATTTCGTGTTATTTATATTTTATATTATTTTATTTTATACTTCATATTTTATATTTTATATTATTTTATATATACAGGGTATTAAGAAGGTAGACGCAAAGTCTTAAGGGGGTGATAGGTAACCTCGTTAGGAACATATCTAACGTAAGTTACCTTAGTCCAAAGTCTAAGGCTTTCGAGTTATCATGGCAGGTATGATTTTTGGTAAATTTCCCAAAATTAGGTACTAAATCGTTTACCTCTTATGTTAATGCTATTTAAAAAAAAATGATAATGCTATTTTTTTTTTAAATAGCATCAACATAAGAGGTATTTGTTTTTTTTTTGCAAGTTTTTTATTACTCAACACGTCCCATTTAGTTGGTTGTGTGGATACAGATGGTCGTATTGGTGTTTTTCGATTCAATACACATTAAGCTGAGTCACAAATAACTTGTTGGTTACCAATTATTGTCTGTTTGAACATTATGAACGAGTTAGTGCCTAAATTTGGGAAATTATCCAAAAATCATACTTACCATGATAACTCGAAATCCTTAGACATTGGACTAGGGTAACTTAGGTTAGATATTTTCCCAACGAGGTGACCTCTCGCCCCCTTAAGGCTTTGCATCGACCTTCCTAACACCCTGTATATATACCATTTCAAATGGAATTAATATCTTTTTTAAATTGAGATCCCTCGCTGTATTGGATGTGACCATTAACGACCAAATTCCACCTGGATTCTCGATTCTCGGCACCGACCCACCTTAAGGGGGGAGAAAGTTTCCTGATTTTCATAATTTTTTTTTAAAGGAAAGCCTTCTCTACCATTTTTAGTCTTGCGGTATATTTTGTTACTACTTTAGACTGTCACGTGGTATTTTTAAAAATTAATTTAAAAAATGGCGTAGGTATGGTCAAAAGCAGTGAAATGATCTTAGCTCTAAGGGGTTACCCCCACTTGCGATTTTGAAAAAATCGATTTTTTTTATTGCATTTTTTTGAAGTATAAGTATCTGAGAATATGTCCTGAAAATTTCAAGTCGATCCGAACAAAATTGACTGAGATATGAGCGTTGAAAGAGAAGAATCCGTGAATTGAAGAACTGAAATTGAAACTTTAAACGCGTTTTTCTCAAAATGGCATTTCTGAAGTCGGTGACCAAGATTACTCGAACACTAATGAACCGATCTTCTTGAAATTTTGCAGGCTTATTTAATACATAAAAATGTAGTCTTTGATCGTTCGACTTTTTTTTTTCGAAAAAATGGCCGTTTTATAGCCAAAAACCGGCCGTTTTTTTTCGTTAAAATCGAACCATTAACTTTGACTGTCCGCCATTTTGTGAAAAATGAATATTTTTTAAAATCCTTCGATTAAAGACTAGTTTATACTTATATTTGACTAAATCCATCCGCATTTTTTTTTTTCAGATGATCCACTTAGCCGCAATGTTGGTCACCGCAAACCGTGTATATAAAAACATTATTTCATTGACGGCCATTTGCCACTAAACAATGTAATATTTTTCAATAAAAAAATTACTGAAAGTTCTTCAAGATGTGTTCTTTAAGATGGTATATTGATCGATTAAAAAAGTTTTGCAGTTTTCTTTAAAAAAATTCATGAAAAAGGCCTTTTTTGCGCTACAAGTGGGGGTAACGCCTTAAAAAAAAATCCGGAAAATCAGCCTTCTTTCCTCGCCTAAAGGTATCCCCCCCTTAATTTGTCTTCATTCAAATATATTTCCTTTCCCTCCACGATCTAGCCGAACTCGCCGAAACGTCGAGATTGAACTTCCCTTTCACGTCCCAAAACTCGGTATCTCTCGACAAACCACCGAAACCGACCCTCCCCAATAACTACCTCGTCAAGATGCACATCCATACCCGCTTTGGAAAACGGAAACGCAGGCGGAGAATTTTTTTCACACACCCAGCCAGAAAAGTCCCCCAAATACTTCAATGCCCAACGTGCGCACAGCCGCAAAGTCGACGTTCGAAAAAAAAAAAAATCAGTCACGTTTTCCCTACGCGAGGATAACGCGGCTGGATAAAACAAATCACTTTCGTAAGAACCCTGAGTGAAACCATATTGCGCGGAGAAGGCTTGAATCTAATGGTGCAGCGAAAAACTCTTTGCACCAGTGAAGCGCATCACGCGGAGGCATGGAAGAGCTGGCTGCAGTATCCGCCGCGTGCTGAAAGGGATCGTGTATACGCCATGAGCTAGCTCCGAGGAGCGCTATGAGAGTATCGCCGGATCTCCTAACGGCGAATCCGCACGGTTGCCCGCGAGTTCTATCGGCATCTCGACCCTTATGAATATATGTATCCAAACATTATATATATATATATATATATATATATATATATATATATATATATATATACACCCACACAGTATATACAGGGTGTCCGGTTACGAATGGAGAATCCTGCAACTGTCGATAGGTCAGATCATGTCCTACTAAACGCTGGATTTTCAGTTTAGTAAAAGTCCCACGGTTTTCAAGATAAAAATCATCTGCTTTTGGTTTTTCGCATGCCGTTTCTACAAATGATAACTTCTTTTTATCCGGTGTAAAAAAAAATACTTTCGCCTGTTTGTTTTATCGAGAAAAGTGTTCTTTTTAACCTTAAATGTTAAGGAAACTTTATGAAAAAAGATCTCATGCAGAATTTTCATACAAACCAATTCGAGCATCTGACTTTGATGGATGCGGTGTAAAAAAGTGTACTACGCATATCGTGCCAATTACTTGAAAAAGTTGCTTAGTTATCGTCGATTCATATCATTTGTAGAAATAGCATGCGAAAAAAGAAAAGCAGACGATTTTTTTTCACAAAATAAAATAAAGATCCAACATCTCGAAAACCGTGGGACTTTTACTAAAGTGAAATTCCAGTATGTAGTAAGATATGATCTGACATGTCGACGGTTGCAGGATTATCCATTTATAACAGGACACCCTGTATGTTTATGTACAAGAGGAAGAGGGAATGCCGCGATCCGCAGTGAGCCATGCAACGTTTCAGCGACTAGAGCATGAGAATCCAAACCCACAGAGATTTCCATATTTAAGGGCTTACACGTAGAAGAGTGAGCCCTTAAATAAGGCCTTGAAGCCCTTAAACACCTAGAAATACCTGCATTTTTATTTTTGGTAATATCGAGTTTCGGGTTTCGACGGATTCTCAAAATACAACATTTGAAGAATATTTTTTGAAAATTTAAAGTCGATCCGGTCAAAATTTAGGGCATTATGGGCGTTCATAGGTATCCCAAAAATGACCGCGCCGATGAACTTCCACTTTTACAGGCTTCTTTCACATATCAAAAAGCAGTGCTTGAGCGAAGGATTTTTTTTTTCGATGCATAGTTTTTTTTATCGACGAAAATAGAACATTTTTTTTTCACCGAAAATCGATACTTTCGCTTTGGACCACAGCCATGTTTTCAAAAATCGATATTTTGTTAAATTCTTCGCCCGGGTCAATTACTAGTCAATTTTATGCAAATACTAAATGCGTTTAATTTGTTTTATTTCGGATGATTTGTTTCCGAGCAGCAGTGGGCACCGCGAATAATTATAAATTTATAAGTATTTATTAATACATCGCATTTGTAAATATTAATCGATACAAAAATTGTAAAAAATACTTAAAAGCATAATCTTTGAGGTGAAAATAAAATAAGAAGTGAAATCAACACACGGTCTCCGATTAAAAAGTTCATGAAAATTCTTTTTTTTTTCCTGCCACAAGCTACGCCGAGCCAGGTTAAGATGAAATTTCCGAATAATTGCAGCAACGTTTCGAAGCGCAAAGAGAGAGGCGAGGAGGGGGGGGGCGGAGCTGTCGCGAGAGACAGGAAGAGAGAGATTACACGAATAGAAATATAACAATAATGTCGCTGCAGTAGAGCTTAAGAGTGCAGCTCCGTTTATCAGAAAGCAAATATGCGGAAGAAAAATGTGCGATACGAATTCGGATGGAACTGGAAATACGCGATCGTTGCACGAGTTAAGTCAGCAGAGAATTTTTTTTATTTACTCACGGATCGTATGCGCGGGTGCATATTGAGATATCGATCGTCCACGGTAGATCTTAAAGATATATTCGAATCGTTTGAATTTTGACGATAAGAGAGGCTCTTGTTCCCGCCTGATTTTTGCGTTATGTAGTGAAGAATTTTTCCATATTCCCAAAGTCTTAAAGGGGAGATACCTTTAGGCGAGAAAAAAATCGCTTATTTTCGTGATTTTCTTTTAAGGAAAAATTTCTTCATTTTTATTTATCCTCAAATGGCGAGGATAAGGCACATTTTGCAACTAAAAAAGGCTTTTTTAATTTTCAAAAACCTCTAGGATCGTGTTTTAGACAATAAGGTTGGAAAGATTTATACCAAATTTCATCAGGATCGGTCGATTAGTTTTTTAGCTTTACGTCACGTCAGTTTTGAAAATGCAGTTTAAAAGGCCGTGTTTTTAATGATGCGATTATTTTATCACCTTTAAAGAAATTCATTAAAAATGAATTATTTTCGCGTGTCTAATGGAATTTGCCCCCTTAATAAAGAAAAAAAATACCATGTACCCCCAAAAAATAGTAATAAAATATACCCCAATTCTCACAAACAGTGAAGAAATCTTTCCTAAAAAGAAAATTATGAAAATCAGCACATTTTTTCCCTCGCCATAAGTTATCTCCCCCTTAATCACCCCTTTTTTCTTCAATTTTCCGCGACTCCCCCGCGCCTCCTCGCCATCCTGAAATGCCTCAATGGGTCAGTGACTGCACCGGTGCGTTCACCTCGTAGCCAATAAATTCGTTGCCACCGCGTGTTTGCTTTTTCATTATCACCTCCCGAGAAATCGTCTTTCGATGAAAATCCAACCGAAAGCGTCATTCCCATAATTCTCAAACTGTCACAAAAAAAAGATCATCCTCAACATTCACGGAAAATCTAAACCCCCAAAGCTCTTTGTCATTTTTCGATACTGCCGCGAGTGCAAGCAATTGTTATTCTGCCTTCAATTCGAGCTTAAATCGCTCAATGGGTCAATGAATGCTCTCCGCGTCTACCTCGCCACTGCAACAAATTAAATGCAGCTGCACAAACTTTTGACAATTTTTTTCTTTTTTTTTTTATTTTCATTTTCTTGTCTTCGTTCCCTTCGTCGTTTCTTCTCTCATTAAGCAACGTGCGTCTTTATCGTACGATATTTCGCGTGTTTCATTCCACGCGTGCTCATCCATCGAACGATGCAGAGGAAGAAAGGAGAAGAAAAAAAAAGCGCAACCGACTGAAACGCACGTCGTATAGCGTGAGCCCCACTGTGCGCTCACGAAAGCACGTGAATTGCGCACGTACTGTGCACGTTTATTTATACACACGCACGCGAGCTCATATATATATATATATATATATATATATATATATGGGGTATTCCACGCCATTCAGCTAGCCCGTGACCCCGACCATTTGTTGTTTTCCCGATTTTTTTTTTGTAAAATTGTACCCCATAAAATGAATATCCACACCAATTTTCCGATTTTTATTTCTTCTCTTTGAGGAGTTATAATTTTTTTTTAAATGTCGATTTCAGATGTTTTGGAACCGTTTAAACGCTGATAACTCCTGAACTAATTGAGATATCGGAAAATGGCACTATACAATTTGTTTTCGTTTTGAAGCATACTTTCGTTTAAAAATATGAAAAAAGTTATCAATTATCAATGTCAACGTTTTTTCTCCTTCTAAAGTGAAAAGTATTTTTTTTAACACCGATTAACTTTCTTTTATTTTTTCAAAAAATTCTCTAAAATACAGTGACTCATTCTATGATTTTTAACACTAGTCTCATCGTGGGCCCATTTTTCCTTCTATTCCTTCTCGAGTTAATCTTTTTTTTTAAACGATTCTTATCATTTTAATGTCCAATAATGCTATCAATTATTTTGTGATTTCGCATGGGGAACGAAAGCTCTAAAACGGTTTATTTTTTATTCGTGCTGAATTTAAGAAAAAACATTTTTTTATTCGGAATCGTTTTTTTTCTGTTAAATTCAGTACGAATGAAAAATAAACCGTTTCAGGCCTGTCGAAGCCGAATTGGGAAATCACAAAACCATTAATAGCATTATTGGACATTAAAATGATAAGAATCGTTTAAGAAAAAAGTGATTAACTCGAAAAGGAATAGAATGAAAAACGGGCCCACAATGACACTAGCCTTAAAAATCATAGAATGGGTCACTCTATTTCCGAGAATTTTTTGAAAAAATAAAAAACGGCAATCTTTAAAAAAAATAGTTTTCACTTTAGAAACAAAAAAAACGTCTATCTTGATAATTGATCATTTTTTCATATTTTTGAAAGAAAGTATGCTTCAAAATGAAAAAAAAAATGCTGACGTGCCAATTGTTGATATCTCGATTAGTTCACGAGTTATCAGCGTTTAAACGTTTCCAAAACTTCTGACATCGACACTTTTTGGAAAGTTATAACTCCTAAAAGAGAAGAGTTAAAAATCTGAAAACTGGTGTGGATATTCCTTGCATGGGGTACAATTTTACAAAAAAAAAAAATCAGGCGAACCAAAAATGGTCGAGGTCACGGGCTAGCTGAAATGGCGTGGAATATCCCATACACATACATATGTACATCTACATATATATACATACATACATACATACATACATACATATATGCATACATACATATATGCATACATACATATTTGTATGCGTACTTATTGTACCCTGTACTTGTATATATATATATTATATGCGGTGCAGTTGAAACGTGTAGCATTAATGCATCAGTGTATACGTATACATATACGTGCAGAGCTATAAAATTGCACCGGGCGCTCGAAGGAGTAAGAAACCATTCCGCAAATTATATCGAAGGTTTCCCGTTAGCCTGCAAATCGACGGAAACACCGTTAATATGCATATATACACAGCACGTGTATTTTGTGAGCTCGGTGTCCCGCGAAGCGCGCAACTTCGATATTTTTAGTTGAATACGAAAGTGTTTTTTTTTTCATATTTACAGCTTACGTATGTGTACAGACATACATATATGTGTATATATGTATACGTATATGTATTTAGGCGTACACGTGGAGCCAATAAAAATTTGGGTCGTAAGACAATCCCAGGGTCTAGATCCACTTGTAATTCCGTTTTTTAATCGGGCGCGACCCGAAAATGATCGGTAAGCGAGTCCAAACCGCGCGTATACGAAAATCAACGCGCATATCGATCTTTCTTTTTACCCTCTTTATAAATCATCGAATGGTGCACGCCGGAGAGCTTAAACTGTCCAATTAATGCTAAATCGTAACGTTCGATCGAGGATCAATTTTTTTTGTGACCGAACTTAATTGGCCCGATCCGCGTGCCTGAAGTGATCGATGAATTAAGAACGCACGATACCCGGGGTAGGGGGAGGGGGTGTGTCGCGAAAGTGTGTCGTTATCGATCGAATCGCACAATTTCAATACTCGTTACATCAAACACGTATAAACAAACATTGTATCCTCATTGTGGCAATATACGTGTATGTGTGTGTAGAGGGTGTAATGGTTTAATTGCAAATCTTATATAAGCCGCGGAAAATAAGTCGGGGCGAAAAAGTTTTCTAGCGAAGTTTGACGGTTTTGAGGGGGACATCTGATGAATATGTGAAAATTAAAAAAAAACAGTTGATGCAGTGACGAGATTTTTCAGTATTATATTATATGGATTAATTATGCGTAATGTTATTTATATATTTTTTTAAATTACATTTTTATTGTATCTTCAATTATATATATTTTTCAATATTTTTCAATATTTAATTTTTATTATATGTTTAATTAAGTTTTTTTAATATTTATTTTTTCTTATATGTTTAGTTTAATTTTTTTTAATATTAAATTTCAATTATGTTCTTAATTGTATTGAATGTCAATTTTATTTTCAATTAGCGATAGCAAACGCGTATAGAGGGGAAATAGAAAGAATAACAGAAAGGGGTACGAAAGCAAAAATCGACGAAGAAATCCAAGAGGATTGAAACAAGATTGAAAAATCGACGTAGTGCCTTCAACACAAAGGAAGACGAGTGGCATAGAGACGGAAAGGTATCGGGGGGATTTAAAGATAACAGGAGAAACAAAAGAAAGTTGGGCGAGATTAAGATGTGGAAATGTGGGGAAAGAAGGAAATAAAGGGTACGGTGATAACAAGTGCAAGGTTTTAAAAAAAAAAGTAGATAACCCAGTGCAATCCAAGGAGAAAATTAAAAAGAAATAGTAGAAAAAAGAAGTAGTAGAACAAATCAATAGGGAAATACAAATGATGCTGAAAAGGGGCCTGTGCCAGAACGGTGTATATTTATCAAGCAATTCGACAAACTAATTGGACACATTGTAAATGAGCAAACGAATGTGAGAGAAAACGAAAAGAACAAACACAGCAGAGTATAAATTTTTAATAAAAAAAAAATATTATAATGGGCATAACATATCTTTAGGGGAGAGGGATCTTCTATTTAGACACCCTAAAGGGGTATGGCTGTAATGATAAAACTACTAATTTATTTTCAATTACATTAAATGTCGATCATATTTTTTCAGTTTCAATTATATTGAATTTCAATTATTTTTCAAACTATATCGAATGCTAATTATACTTTCAATTATATTAAATGTCAATTATATTTTTAACTATATCAAATATTATTTTTCTTGTTATTATACGAAATGATAATTATATTTTTTACATTATATTAAATAGGTATTTTCTCGTCTATTTTCCATTTGCTCAAATCTTAACTGGCTTCGAACAGAATCGGACGAAATAAAAAGCAGCCGTCTAGCTTGAAAATCCGAAAGTTGTCGGGTTTCAAAGTTTTCGAAGTAAGTTCCCTTGCACGTTGCTTGATCGGCAAGCACGATACGAATGAAGCTACTAGGGCAAATATAGCACTTCCGGATTCATCGAAAACGGATTCATCGGATTTTGAGTTTCCATACCTATCGATGGCAAAATTCAACGCTACGCAAGATCACTTTTGTGCTCGTATGTGGGGGCGTTACGGGCACTCATCTCACTAATAAATAAACCCGATGAACGGGAACTTTACATGCGCCTGAGAGCTCAGTACTACGAGACTTGAAGAGAGCATTAGTTTGCGATTCTTACATTTCCCCTCCCGCAATTTCATTGGTCCGAAATTTTCGAAAATACATTTTTACCCATACTCGCATATTCGATTGCCCGGTAGTATTTTTTTCATGAGATCACGATTTTTTTGTTGTTCCTTTCGTGGCACACAAAGCAACGTTCAAATTTTTTAGTGATCCATTAAGGATTACCTAAAGTTTAAGGATGTTGAGTCCCTATGAAACATGTTAATTTTAATTGTTCAATAAATATCTTCTTAATCGTCATGAAATTTTTATACGACCTCCTGAATACTTCATGTAAAAACATACCAAATTTTCAGAATTCTATCATCATTACTTCAACCTCCTTAAGGGTTGAAATAAAAAATGATAAGAAAATTCTGAAAATTTGGTATGTTTTTGTATGAAGTATTTAAGAGGTCGTGTTAACATTTCACGACGATTAGGAAGCTCGTTATTAAAAAATTAACATTTTGTTAAGAACAATTTTTAAAAGAAATAAAAAAAAATGTATCAATAAACTTCGTTTTGTTTCAGTTGCTTTCAGTATATTGTAGATATTATAAAATTGAGAGGTCAAAAAAAAAAACTTATTGCAAAGTTACATCAGTTTCCATAAAACAACATGTAATTTCTGAATGTTAATTGTTCAATAACGAGCTTCCTAATTGTCGTGAAATTTTTACACCACCTCTGAAATACTTCGTACAAAAACATACCAAATTTTCAGAATTTTATCATCATTTGCGATTTGGGACTCGACATCCTTAAGGGGTAAGGCCACTGTAAATTTTTTGAAAAATCGATTTTTTGATGAATTCAAGATGAATTCAAGAAAAATGTAGATGAATTCAAGAAAACTTAACAATTAAAGATAAAGATAAATCAAAGATTAAAGATAGATTAAAGATAAAGATAAATCAAAGATTAAAGATAAAGATAAAGCAAAGATTAAGGATAGATTAAAGATAAAGATAAAGATAAATCAAAGATTAAAGATAAAGATAAATTCAAGATAAATTAATAAAATTTTAATTGCAATTTTTAACTAAGAATTTTAACTCCCGTTCAAGAATTAACTAAAGATTAATTCAAAATTTAACCCCTCTTTTTTCCCCAGTGACCTGGTGAGCTTTTTTCATCGGATTCGTTTCAAAACCTACTATATTTTGGGTAAACGCGTATGGACCAATTTAAGGGGTTAGGCAACTGTGAAAATGACGAAGAATCGTCCATCGTTTGAGGCAACTCAATTTGAAGCAGCAAGTCCAACATATAGTGCAGGAATCGCACATTGAAGGTGAACTTATGATTACAGCGACAAAACTGCTAGTAAAGCTCTAAAGGCGTTTTTCTCGAAACGATGTTTTTCAAAACGGTGTACACCATTTCTCCATATTTAATGAGTGAATAGACTTGAAACTCAGTACACTTATTCAGTGTAACAGTAGTTTAGTCTTGACCGAAGTTTTTGTTCTTAACTTTTTTTTTTCATTGGTTATCAACAATAATGTCCTCAAAAAAATCGAAAACAAAATCACATTATTTTTGTTCATTGAAACACGATGACGAAAAAAAGCTCGATCAAGTCTTACCCAATATCGTCTATTTCAAGAGAAAAAAAATCTCGAAAATCAATTTCGAATATTTTTGCATGAAATTTGGTACCCAACTTTATCAATGCGTCTACAAATAACCGTCCAAATGATTATTAAGTCTTGCTTATTTCTTCAAATTTTTGTTTCAATAACCCCGATTTCGGGCCCCTCACAGTAGCCTAACCCCTTAAACCCCCTTAAAGTAATGGAGTACCGTGAAATCTCGTAAAGGCATTGACAAAAAACGATCTTAGAATCGCAACTTCCCCCCCTCGGTAACATACATTTTTTTTAAGGAATATTATTTTATCCGAATGCATTTTTGCGATCTATTTGAAACGTGCAATTAAAATGGACACCCGGTATGAATAGACGCGCGTGCGTGCGTGTGTATGTGTATGTACACGTGTATGTGTACGTGTGCGAATATATTTATGTAAAATGAAGTGTTTAGGAACGGAAACTTGTCTCGCACACAAAAAAGTATTCCGTACAGCGCAGAGAAGATTATATATTTATTATAATAAGAGTGGGCAAGTGCTCGAGGTAAACGAGAGTATAACACAAGTGTACAGTAGCGACGACAATTTTTTCACTCGTACACACACACATACATATAGACACGCGCGCGCGTGTGTGTGTACGCACGAACGCATTGCAACTATTTCGCGTTAATTCTGTCACCCAACACGCTTCTTAATTTTCCATTTTTTTTCGCTCTCGATTATTCGAAGAGCAAAAAAAAAAAACACGTTCGCGAACAACTGGAATCTCTCTTGCCGTCTATTGTTTCTTCTATTCGCGACTGCAACGAATATTTATTCTCAATATTTTTTCGTCCGTTCTAACAGCGAAATTTGTCCCACCGCGCACGTCCGTATTGTTTTCTCACGAAAGACGCGAGTGCGAAGAAGAAGCGCGCGGGCGATGTCGCCCATTCGAAAACAGGAAGCCGAAAAATCGAGATGTCGAAAAAGTAGCGAAGTGTTTGGTTAATGAAATAAAACGAAAATGATAAGAACGAAAATCGGACGGAAAAAAAAAAGAGGAAAAAAATTGACTCGGGGATAAGTATAACGAGAAGGCCCTGCGCTGTGTGTGCACGTGTGTGTGCAGACAAAAGCAGCAGGTATTGACGAGGCGATTGGTCGCACGTGTACAAATGAATTCTTCCGCGCGACACAAGTGTACTCACGTTAAGTAAATATAGACGAATATCGAAGCGTAGTAGCATGGGAGAGTTTGTGTATATCTCTCTCTCTCTCTGTCCTCGCTCTCCGTTCGAATCGCGCACTCACTGATCCCTACGATAATATTATGCCCGTGTTGACACGAAATTCAATTGCTTTCCTCGCGTGCCACTCGTGTGTATTCGATATTCCGCGCACTATTTTTAAAATCCCGCAATATTTATCCTTAAAACGAGTCCCGAAGAACTCGAATCGCGATCGAGAGAAGAAATTCGCGTTCGAGACTAAAAAGTACCGTAATATTTGAGGCGCGCGATTGCGAGCAGCGAGCTAACACGGGAAGGAAGTACAAGTTGCGGATAATCTCGTATCTCGGAAATACTAGTTTGCGAATACGTCGTTGTTTCTTTCGTTCGTTTGAATTTTCTTGTTTTCGCACGATCTCGCGAGGTGTGGGTGGAGATTCGTGGAAAGTGGTGCCGCGCGCGCGCCCGCTTGACACTTGGACTTGGTGTGTGTGATATGCACCGAACGAGCGCGGATCGGTTACGACGAGGATGATGATATCCAACCCGGTGGTGGAGAACGAGAAAGAGGCGCAACGAAGAGGTGGTTGGTGGTAAAAGTGGTGGTGGTTAGAGACAAGTTGGAGATGACGCTCGATGGTGGTGGTTCGTGGTTGGTGGTGGTGGTCGTGGACGCTCTATGGTGGTGGCAGAGCAAACCAACTTGCGTCGGAAAGCTTCGTATAGTACGTACCGTTCACGCGCGTTTGTGTGTGTGTGTGTGTGTGTGTGTGTGTGTGTGTGTGTGTGTGTGTGTGTGTGTGTGTGTGTGTGTGTGTGTGTGCGCCTTTGAATTTGTACGCATGCGAATGAATATATCCCATGCGGAAAAGTGAGAATCGCGAGGTCGGGGAGTCAAGTTAGGAGAGGCGCACACCTCTCGCGGCTTGGCTGCCGAAGGACGTAACTTTCGGGGAAACGAAGCCTGACGGAGATAGAGCCGCGGAGGTACTTACTCCTGGCCGAGACTTCGAGACTGTACTGATCCTAAAAAGTCTCTCAGGACATTATATATTTTCCAAATATTCTTACGAAACGAAGAGACGGAGGGCGAAAGAGAAAGAGAGAGGGGGGGGGGATACTGATACGAAATACGTAGACCGAGTGGGAGAGATATGGAGACGACCGTTTGTGTCTCGCTGTCCGGCGAGGATCCGAGAAGCGAGGGTGCGGAAGGAACGAGTCTCGCTGTGTGTTCGTTCTCGAACAAAAGAATAAGAGAGCCAGGGAAAGAGTCCCGATCGGATGAGGGGTGGGGGGGAGGCGACGGATGCAAACGGCGCCCCCCACGCCACCCGTGGCTTCGACAAGAATGAAGAAAACCGCGCGGAGCAAGCGGCGCGGAAGAAAACGGAATGGGAATATGGGAGCGTCGCACATGGAGCTATCCGCTGTGCAATCGTCCTTCTATGCTCTATGCCTACAAATGCCCTTCTTGTTGTTCTTTTCTTCGCCTTTTTCTTCTCTAAGCACCGAACGACAACGATGACAATCATGCGAATGTCAATGGCGACGCTCCACTGCAACGCGATACTATCGTCGACTGCACCATGGATTTGGTCGAAAGAAAAAAAAATCTCCATCGCGATATCGCCTGTTGCACGAGCGCGCATCTTTTTTTTCGCGCTCTTCCACGCGCCGAGCGAAGTACGGGTCATTCGAAAAGCCGGAAGAATATTTGAAAATTGATGAAAAATACGGGAAAAAAGCTTGAAAAAAATTGATAAGTGATCGAAAAATGTGGAAAAAAAAGTTTAAATATATTTGAGTTTTTGAAAAGTATGAAATAGGCGTGAAGAATGTTTGAAAATTATTGAAAAACTCGGTAAAGTATGAACACGTTTTGAAATATTTGAAAAATATGAAAGTTTGAAAAACATTGAAGAATTCAAAAGTTCTTTTAACGTTTGAAAAATATGAAAATTCCAAAAAATATTCAAAAATTATTTAAATATATTGAAAAATTCTTGAAAAATATTAAATAAAATGGAAAAACTGAAAGGAAAACTGAAAACTATTGAAAAATATGGAAAAGTCTTGTATCTATAAAAATATTTAAGAATCATTGACAAATGTGAAAAGACCTTGAAGATGATTTGAAAACTATCAAAGAATATAAAAGTTTGAAATTTAAAAAAAAATTTTAAATCATTAAAATATGTCGAAAAATATAGAATAAGCCTGAAAAACATGAAAGGAAGAACTGACAATTATTGAAAAACTTCGAAAAATATGGAAAACTGAAAAATATTTGAAAGTTATGAGAAAATTATGATATGATATTTAAAAATGATTATGTGATTATAAGGAGTTGTCAGATTTTCATGACATTTAGCTTTTTATTCTTCTTTTTATCCCATGCGTATAATGCACTCTATGAATATGTATATATACATTCATACATACATACATACATATACATATACATACATACATACATATATACACACTCATATATATATATATATCAAAATCAGTCACGAACGCGCACAGACGGCCATGTACATATAAAATGCATAAATGTATGTACATATGTATACAAAGCCACGAAGTGCTGGAAAATCTCGTGCAGGAGGATAGCTTGTGTCCGGCGACGGCGTCGGCGTCGGGAGTGAGCGGCCGGCGACAGGCTCGGCCTGTAATATGCGAGCTTATCGTTTCTCATCCCGTCCGTTCGTTCGTCTGTTTACATCGTTTTCTCCCATTCGTGTTTCGTGCGCGCTCGGGCCTCGAGACGCTCGTGAAGCTCGACCACTCGCGACAACAATTGTACGCGCACCCGCCGCGCCAGCGCGCAGCGCTTTACTGCCGAGGCTCCGAGAGGGCGCGCGCTTCGCGCCCCCGTCGACCGCACGGCAGTGGGAGACGACGGAGCGCGATAGTGGGGGCGGCCGAGGGGGGTTGACGGCGCGGGTGGAGTGGGGGGGCCCGGCGAAGCGCGTCGAGGGGTTAGCGCCTGCTGCAGCCGACGTTCCGCGACGCGGGGCCGCGAGGGGTGGGGGAGGTACGAAATCGTCGTGACTATAAGGGTCCGATGGTCGACGAGTGGGAGGCTGACCGCGGGAGAAGAAACTGCTCGCTTGAGTGAAAGATAAATACGAGCAAGAAGGAGCGGCCGGCAGGAGGGAGAGAGATAGAGGGGCGAGAAAGGTCAGAAGAAATGAACGAGGGAGAGAGAGAGAGAGAGAGAAGAAAATTCGCAAGTGTCGCTTGCATCGGAGAAATGAAGCAGCGTTAACGGGCTACGTTTATTTGTGGCTAGAAAAATTGCATTTGCCAAAAATATTTTTGTTCGGTTACCCTCTATATTCCCGGAATATTCCCGGAAAGTTATATTGAAATATTCTTAAAATCGAATGGGCTACAGCTTCATCAGTCGGTCGGGCGAGCGGTAGCAGCACCATACTTCAAACTTTAAACGCGTTTTTCTCGAAACAGTTTTCAAAGTTGGTGGACATGATATCTCGAGAACTACTCGATGGATCATTTCCAAATTTACAGGAAATACTATGAGAAACATTTGAAGGTCGTTGAGTATCTCGCTTTTTAAAAATCGATATTTGTTTTTTTTTCATGGTTACGTAAAAATGACGACTTTTTAAATAGATTTTGTATGCTAGAGTTTGAACTCGTCGCCATGGTGTTAAAAAAGAAAATTTCGAAAAATCGATGACCTTGTTGTTGTTTTTCTGGTTTTTTGTTGTTTCTCTCTATTTTTTAAAACAAAATCAGAATTTAGCCATTTTTTTCGGGCCTCTAGGTGGACGTGGCCCCTTTATACGGACAGAGAGAGAAAGAGGGGGGAGAGAGAGAGAGAGAGGCATCGACGAAACAGTACAGTGCGTACGTAGAGACATCTATCTCGTTCGCGCATCGAGCGAAGCCTTTTAAAGTTTGGAAAAAAGAAAAGACGCCTTCGCGAGGTGAGGGCAAGAAAAAAGAAAACGGAATCATACAGGAAACGAGTACTCCCAGCATAGCCGCGCGCGTGCGCTTGTCGGCGTAGATACAGTGGAGTATCGATATTTGCGATCAACGCGTTACGCAATCAGAGGAAAATGGAAGAAAAAAAGACGAAAAACTCAACGGACCAGTGTCAAGAGTATTGGAAAAAAAGTGCTTAACCGCACCAATGAAAAAAGTATTCAACTAGAGTTGAGAGCCAATCCCTCACCTCCACCGGCCCCCCTCCGCCGGCGCTTTTTCACTCCGCCCAAATACTCCCCTCGCTCATGTTCCAAGGGAGGGGGCAGCTTGAAAGATCGTAATGGTCCACGTGGGAAAAAGTCAACGCTATTGTGCACTCTATTAAAGGGAGACAGGGACAGAGAGAGGAGAGAAGAGCGAGAGAGAGAGAGAGAGAGAGAGAGAGAGAGAGAGAGAGAGAGAGAGAGAGCGCGAGAGGGAGAGAGGAAGAAAAAGTTCGAGTAGAGGTCGAATCTGAAGAAGCGGAAGAGAAACCATGGAAGGATGTTATGTCATAGCGCGCGCGAGTGAGGGCACGTCAGTGGTGGAGTGGGAGAAGGACCGGCGGCGGAGGTGTAGGAGGGGGTGGGCTCGAGCCTCGGCCACGTGTGGCTACGTTATTCGCAGGAGTAGTAAAAGTATTAGCGGCCCACAGAGGTACCGTAGCGACAAACAGCACCCGTCACGTTCGGGTTGTGTGTTAAATTACTATTATTTTTCTTTTTAATTCTTTTAAATAATATCTATCATTATTATAAGATGTTATACTCGAGTGCCTCACTTGCTCAACTTGCACTGGAAATACTTCGCCTACCCCAATGGAGCTTTGATCTTCATCAATCATCATAAGCTCGATCTTCAAGACCGGATCGATGATAATAATAATTAATGTTATTATTCGTATTATTTGTTTGGGAAAGTTTTCGAAAATAATAATTCGTTATAACAATACCAATTATCATTTATTGTTTTTCATGTTATTTTTATTATCTGTCCGGAAAGAAGTTTTTGATAATAATAATAATTTTTAGTAATATTGATTATGATCATTATTTGGAAAAGTTTTTAATAATATTTTTTATACTAATAACAATTATTATTATCGTTGTCGTTATCATTTTTATTATTTGTTTGAAAAAGTTTTAAACTTCAATGAAAATTCATCATAATACTGCTCATTAATATTGTTGGTCTTATTGTTATTATGCGTTTGGGAAATTTTTAAATAATAATCATTTTTATTATCGTTATTATCATTATATATACGGTGTCTCAAAATGACCTGACATTTAAATTTATTAATAAAACGTATTATTCATTTGGAAAGTACGAATACTTTAGTTTCAACATAAGGTACAAACATGGAGGTTATGTGCGGAACACAATATCCGATAAATGGCCGCTTCGTCCCTGTTTGCAAACGTTCACTCATTTGACGAAATTTACAATAACATTTCGGCATAATTACGGACTAATTTCATTAATGGTGCGTCCAATTGCTCCCTTGAGCTCCGGTATGGTCTGTGGATTACTGGCGTTTCCTTTCAGAAAACGGTAAAGAAAGAAGTCGAATAGCGTCAAACCGCACGATCTCGGTGGACAATTCACATCGCGGCGCGAGATAACACGACCATGAAACTTCGTCTGCAATAGGGAACCCAACTGCCACTTTCTCCCGCTAGAGGGTATATATGTATTATAACGTAAATAGAACATGACATTCAGTGACATTCGCTTTGGTTATACCCGTGTTTCTACGACTATTGTTGATTTTTTTTCAAATAATCCAGTTGTCGTAAAGAAATAGTAAAGAATGCATCTGTGTTGTGTAATTGGATGCAATTATTGTCCATTATGTTATCCATTCGTATAATTGTGTCACCGATTCGTTTGTTTACGTTATATTCACGTGGCGCCATCTGCGCTGAGCTTGCGTTGGGTTCCCTAGGAACTACATTGTTTCGCCTGCAGTGCGGCAGGTTGCGCCATCTTCTTGAAAGCATATGTCTTCTTTCGAGTCTGTGGCGGTACGGCCACTTTCACCACCTTCAACATCGAAGCACTTACCGACGGAGCAGAGCAGCAAATCGAACGGTGGCGACAATCGCCACCGGCGAAAGCAAAAACTAACGCCACGGGAAGTCTTCATGACTGAGCGCGAAGCGCGGACTAGGTGACTAGATAGTTAGCGGCGGCAGAAAAACAAAGCAAGAACGATCCACGGGTCGAAAAGGAGTTACGCACTTTTGTGATATAAAATAAAGTCTGATTATAGTAAAGTACGCCGCAGTGAGAATTTTATCCTCCCTAGCGTCCTAAGTCCTACAAACTGGTGACCCCGACGTGATCCTCGGTGCAAAGTAAGGGCTATAGCAAAAACAAAAAACCCTCGTGGCGTCGCGAACAAAGAATGGCGACCCCGCGAACACCGGCACACTCGACACAAAAAAATTTGGCCGGCGAAGCCGCAACGGCCGAAGGTGACGAAGCCAGTGAATTTCGAGACTGCCGGGACGAGGAAAATCGAAACTCTCGTAAGAATTACAATCTAGGACAAACCACGCTGGAAAACGCGGCGGGAATTATCAATGAAAATGTCATCTCGGCCATCAACAAAATACAATTGACGCCATTTCGTCGAGAAAGACCAGATGTGTGGTTCTACATCGTCGAATCAGACTTCGCAGCATCAAGGATCACCAGCGACGAGACGAAGTACATCGCAGTGCTGAAAGCCCTCGACGCTGAGACCATCGACGAAATAACGGACGTCGTGGTAAACCCACCGAACAGAGATAAGTACAACAATCTGAAAAGTACCATTATTCAACGTTTCTCAAAATCAAGGGAGAAACAAGTGTCGAGGTTGTTGAATGAGCTCAGCCTCGACAACAAAAAACCCTCACAACTACTGCGCCAGATGCGAGATCTTGCCGCAGGAGGGGTAGGTGACGACGTACTACACTCGCTGTGGATCAACCGAATGCCGATACAGATACGCCCAATGCTGGTTATGACTGGGAGTCTAGACCTTGACACCATGGCGGAAATGGCCGATCGAATCATCGACACAATATATACATCGCAGGTCATGGCCACAAGTACGCTGCCGACACGGAGCAGCCAAGGGTGCTCGGACTGCAAAAGGCTCTCGGAGAAATTCCAAGAGTTGCAGCTCACGGTTGATCGGCTAGTCAAGGCTGTAGAGAAAAACGGGGCTGGAGACAACAGACGACACGACCGAGGAAGGAGACGCTCTAGGTCGAACACTCCAAGTCGAACTGACATCTGCTTTTTCCATCGGAAATTTGGTACCGCAGCGTACAAGTGCGTCCTGCCGTGCAGTTTCACACCAAAGCTAGGCGAGGGAAACTAGCACAGCTGCCACCAGTACAGGCACTCGGTGGCAGCGACAATAACTGCGAAAGCGTTCCACTGCCGGAGATACGACTCACAATTTATGACACAAACACTAACCTCACTTTCCTCATCGACTCAGGTTCTGCGGTATCGGTCATACCCTGCAGAGCGGTGAGGGAAAAGCAAGTCCGCTGCGGAGAAAATTTGTACGCAGCCAACAACACAGCGATTAAAACGTATGGACAAAAAGTCATAGTCGTCAATTTGGGTCTGAGACGCGAGTTCAGATGGCCATTTATCATCGCCGACATCCAGTCGCCAATAATCGGCGCGGACCTAATCGCGCACTACGGAATATTGATCGATCTGAAGAATAAACGTCTCATAGATCCGACTACGTCACTGACGTCCGCAGGTGCCATGGTCGAGACTTCAATATATGGAATATCGACAATTAACGACCGGGGTGAGTACGCCGACTTAATTAAAAAGTATGCGAAGATAACGAAGCCGTCAGTACGAACCGGCGCGGAAGCCAGCAGTCGAGTGGAACACCACATACGTACCACGGGTCCACCGGTCGCTCAACGCCCACGCAGAGTAGTCGGGGAAAAACTCAAGGCGCTCCGTGAAGAGATCAACTTCCTGATAGACCAAGAGATGATAAGACCGTCCAAAAGCGCATGGGCCAGCCCGGTGCATCTCCAACCGAAAACGTCCGGTGGGTGGAGATTGTGTGGGGACTTCCGAGGGTTGAACGCGATCACGGTACCTGACAGATATCCAACAGGTCATAGCCATGACCTGTTTCAGTGTCTACAGGGAAAAACCATCTTCTCCAAACTCGACCTCACCAGGGCATATCATCAGATACCCATGGCGAAGGACGATATTGAAAAAACGGCGATAACCACACCTCTCGGAGCGTATGAATTTCTGGTGATGCCATTCGGTCTGCGAAATGCATCGCAAACGTTCCAACGGCATATGGACTCGATATTCAGAGACATCGATTTCGTCATCGTCTACATCGACGACATATTGGTAGCCTCGGCAAATCCGGAAGAGCATCGAGAACATCTAAAAATCGTCTTCGAGAAACTACAGGAACACGGATTGACACTGAACCTGGACAAGTGCGATCTAGGGAAAGCAGTGCTGACGTTCCTAGGCTACGAGATCAGCAAGGATGGGTACAAGCCGCCAAGCGATCGAGTCACGGCGATCCTCGAGTTCCCAAAGCCTGAGACGGTGGTGGAATTACGACGATTTTTAGGCCTCATCAACTACTTTCGGCGATGCATTCCCAACGCAGCGGAAGTACAGGCTCCCCTGAACGAGTTTCTAAAGAATTCAAATAAAAAAAACGACAAAAGTCGAATCCCATGGACGGAATTACTACCCACGGTACTGCTGGGCTTACGGACCGCATTCAAAGAGGACATCGGCGCGTCATGCGCGGAGATGCTCTATGGGACGACACTGAGGATTCCCGGTGAATTCTTCATCAACCACGAGCTTCCAGCCGATCCGAAGATATTTATCGATAAATTTCGAGAATGGATTCGGGGAATACGGCCCACAGCGACGGCGCATCATAATAAAGCTCGGATGTTCGTCCTTAAGGACCTATACCGGTGTTCTCACGTGTATCTTCGCAACGACGCAGTAAAGCCGCCGCTCGAACCACCCTATGCAGGCCCATACGAGATCGTGGAACGACTGGACGACCGGCGATTTGTAATCGATGTGGATGGTGCGCAAAAAACCATTTCAGTCGACCGATTGAAGCCGGCATATGTCGCTAAAGAGGATCGTGCGACAAGGAACGACGACAAAGAGGAAATTCAACCTCATCAATGGGGATCGAGCATGGACAAGCCTTTAAAAACATATGAAAAGGTAAAGAAAACAGTATCGTTCCCTGATGACTCCGTCACGGTCACTGGGGGGGGAGTAGATGTGGCGGTACGGCCACTTTCACCACCTTCAACATCGAAGCACTTACCGACGGAGCAGAGCAGCAAATCGAACGGTGGCGACAATCGCCACCGGCGAAAGCAAAAACTAACGCCACGGGAAGTCTTCATGACTGAGCGCGAAGCGCGGACTAGGTGACTAGATAGTTAGCGGCGGCAGAAAAACAAAGCAAGAACGATCCACGGGTCGAAAAGGAGTTACGCACTTTTGTGATATAAAATAAAGTCTGATTATAGTAAAGTACGCCGCAGTGAGAATTTTATCCTCCCTAGCGTCCTAAGTCCTACAAGTCCACGCCGTTTATGCCATCTATCGGATATTGTGTTCTCCACATAAACCCCACGCTTTTACCTTATATTAAAATAAAAAAAAACGTACTTCTCAAATAAATGATGCGTTTTATTGATCAATTAAAATGTCAGTTCATTTTGAGACACACTTTATATACTTTCGCGCGTGTGTTTGTATCAAGATCTGAAAGAGCACACCGTGTATACACGCTACGATGAGAGCAAAGCACAGAGCCAAGAGAATGCGAGTATATGGTGAAAGGAATGACGGTTTAAAGGAGAAGGTAAGAAGGAAAAAAAAAGGAAACAGAGCCACGTGAGAGAACACGAGCGTCCTATGAAGAGGGAAAAAAAGGAGTGGGGGAAGTGGCCACGTGGTCAGCGCGGTGACACACGGGAGTCGACGGAATTCGTGTATGTATCGAGCATCCGGGTACGTGATCGACAAGCAAAGCGCATATGCGAACTCGACGAGTCTCAAGGTGCTCCGCGCGCTTCTTCTCGTTTTGTGTGCCGTAACTCGGACTTTTCTACGAACCTACACCGAGTTACCGTAAATATCGATGCTCGCGATCGGAGATCGGATGGAAAGCGTCCCCGGACCCTCTCCCGGCAAAGGTTTCAACTTTTTTCGTCGCCCGGCGAGGGAAATGTAGGTTGGAATTGTTTTTTTTTTTTGGTCTATTTGTTTCTTTGTCACGTGCAACGGCAAAGTTTCTTGGAGGCACTTTAGACATTGGCTATTGGGCGACGAAGGGGACGGGTGATGGAAAAGGTCCGTCGAGGTGGGTGAACAACGAGTGTCGTGTTTGATTGTGAGACGAATCGATGCAACGAGCAGCGACAGCTTGTGCAGTTGACTGCACGTCCGTCCATGGTGGCTGAGGAACCGGAAGTTCCGGAGGAGACATCCATCGGTCCTTTTCAGTTGGTTTTGCATCGGATGAAACTTCGACTTTTATCGTTTTATACTTATATCATTTATTCGGTGTGGAAGTAATAGTAAAAAAGTGGAATGTTGTATGGATCCGAATATTTGGGGTTGGAAGAGGAACAGGTGGAAAAATTTTCAAGCAATGCATGTTAAAATGGTCACGAGAATTAGTAGAGTCCCTCGAAATAACCTGCAATTTTTATTTATTAATAAAACGTATTATTTGTTGGAAAAGTGTCTATATTCTTATTTTAATATAAGGTACAAACATGGAGGTTATGTGTCGAAACAATATCCGATAAATGGCCGCCTCGTTCCTGTTTGCAAACGTTCACTCTTTTGACGAAATTTTCAATGACATTTTGGCATAATTGCGGACTAATTTCATTAATGGTGCGTCGAATTGCTTCTTTGAGCTCTTTTGCTTTCTGAAAAGCCCAAAGAAAGAAGTCCAATCGCGTCAAACTGCACGATCTTGGTAGCCAATTGAGATCGCGGCGGCGCGAGATAACACGACCATGAAACTTCGCCTGCAATAACTGCGTTGCTTCGCCCGCAGTGTGGCAGGTGGCGCCATGTTGTTGAAAGCATACGTCTTACAAGTCCACGCTGTTTATGCCATTTATCGGGTATTGTGTTCCACACATAACCTCCATGTTTGTACCTTGTATTAAAATGAAAATATTCGTCCTTTTCAAATAAATAATACGCTTAATTAATAAATTAAAATGTCAGGTCATTTTGAGACAGCCTTTTGAAACTCCCTGAACTATATTTGGCGAATGGAAGTTGAAGTGTGGAAAAGGGCCCATGGTTGTTATGCATTATTGACTCGGAAATTCCCTGACTTTTCTAAGTTTTCCCACACAGGTTTTGCAAATATTCCAGGGAGTTTGTGGTCAAATAAATGAGTTTTTTTTTATCGAAAATATGAAAATGTTAAATAGTAGTAGTAGTATTTATTATTTCAGGTAAAATAAAAGAAGGGTATAAAAAGAACGAATCGGGTTCAAATAAAACAATTCGTATATGGATCAGTCAACTTTAATTATTTTTTAAAGTAATCAACATTTGTTAATTTTTTAATTTTGGAAGCAAAAAATCAGTCTTTCTGATTTGTACCAATATATACTTTTAATTAAACCTTCTTTTGTTCCATCTTGGCCCGTATGCGGGGAAAGATGAAACAGCGCTGAGATAATGATGGGACACGAATTATTGGCATATTTCGCATATAAAAGTAGTTTCATTCTCAATACCATCAATTTGATAAGCCAATCGTCTAAGTTCTGTAGGATTAGTCCGAATAATCTTGCTTCCACATCATTTTGAGCATTTGTCAGTTCTTTTTCTTCCCCTTTTTCTTCCCCTTTCTTTCAACTCCGCTTGAAGAGGAACCAAATGCTTTACTAGTTTCGTTTCACCAGGAAAAACGGTTTCGAGGGGTGAAATCACCCTTCGAAAAAAGACATCTCTAGGGTGGTTCACCCCTTAATTTTTTTCTGCAATGTCACTATAGTGGATTTTTCATTGCTTCGGGCTACGAGAATTTTCGTTTTTGTTTCATTAAAATCGATGGACTCCTGTGTGTGAAACTGCTACATTACCCCTAGAGATGCCTTTTTTCGAGGGGTGGTTTCATCCCTTAAAACCGTTTTTCCGCCGATAAAAAAAATACGTATCGCTCACTTTTCGGTGCTTTATAACATATCCAAATTTCAACAAAATCGAAGGCTGTCACCTGAGGGATGTTCCTTGTCAGTCTGGCCCAAGTTTCTTTTGTTTCGCCCATTATATTTACAGCCTCCCAGTACCCCTCTGTCCCTACAGGATAGGTATAAGAAAACCAATGTAGAATAATTTATGTAAATCGTGAGGGCGAAACATTTATGTAAGCACCCTTAAAAAGGGTATACGCAGTATAAAAAACTACTACTAATTTGTTAGTATTTCCATTCAATTCCATTCAATCAGTACGGAAAAATCTCGTCACGGGTGGAAGATTTCGCAAACCTTCGAATTATCCCGAAAATAAGCATTTTTTATGACGTCTCGATTTAGTAAAATTATGGATTTTTCGGAAAATATTGACTCTGTAAGAATTTTGCTTTCGTGAAATTGTAAAATTTTATTTTACAGAATCTATTTTATGAAAGTCTGATTTCATAAAATGTTGCCGGATGTAATAGAAGTATTTATCGTGTTAAATGTTAATTACATGAAATAGCAAAACTTTCCAAAATAATTTTTTTATGCATTCTTCATTAGGTAGGGAAATTGAAATACAACAAAAGTAAGAATTACACTGATGATGGTGAACTATGACTATTTGAAATTGAAAAATGCAAATATAAAAAAAGTAATAACGACGAAGATGATTGTTATTTTGGAAAAAATATTATTTCAACCAAAAGTTGAAGTAGAATAAAAATAAAAATTACACCACTGCAAAATTTCCTTCAAACTTTTTTTGTGCAATTTTAATTAAGTGGAAAAGTTGAAATAGAACAAAAGAGAGAGTTACACTGATGGTAATGAACTATAACAATATTTAAAATTGAAGAATGCAAATATAAGAAAAGTAATAATGACAAAGATTATTGTAATTTAAAAAAATTTAATATCAAACGAGTTTCCTTAAAAAAAATGTTACGCGATTTCGATCAAGTGAGACAGTTGAAATAGAACAAAAGTACGAATTATACTGAGATAATGAATCAGAAAGATACAATGCAAAAATAAATAAATAATAGTGACAAAGTGTATTGTAATTTAAAAAAATATAATTTCAAACAAAAGTTGGAGTGGAACAAAAATAATAATCATACTAATGACGATGAACAATAACAATATGTAAAATTGGAAAATGGAAATAAAAAAAAGAAATAATTATGATTATTGCAACAACAACAACAACAACAACAACAACAACAACAACAACAACAACAACAACAATAATAGTAATAGTAATAGTAATAATAATAATAATATCTAAAATAATTAACATATAAAATAATAATAATAACAACAATAATAATATATAAAATAATTACCATATAAAATAATAATAGTAAATAAATAATAATAATAATAATAATAATAATAATAGTAATATATAAAATTGAAAATTGCAATGGATAAAAATGATTATCATAATATGCCATTTCAATTCAATTCGTTTTACAACTAATTAATAGTTTAACGAGTTCAATCGATTCAACAATTTTAATTAATCAATAATCAATCGGCTTTCCTGCAAATAATCATCGATCAGTTGCCAATCGTTAGTTTTCATTCCAAAACTCACACGCGCGAAAGTAACGATCGAAATGCCATTTGTGGGTAAAATAAGGTGCGAGAGGCGCATCGAAATAGGAAGAGGCGAGAGGGCGAGAAAAAGCGATCGCGCGAGCTGCAACGCGTGAGCGTCAAAGGGGCGTTGCGGTGGAGAGCAGCCGCGATGGGAGAGACAGACTCGTGCAGGCTAGCCCACCTCGACGCTAGAATGAGTTGTCGATAGGAACTCGTTTTCGAATCGCGAATAAAAGGCAAAAAAAAAACAATAGACGCGAACGAAAAAGAAAAGTGCGAAATAATAATAAGAGGGAGTGCGGCTGCACGCGAGACAGCGTGGGCGTGCATACGACCGGCGTTGCAATAGAGACCAAGAGAGAGAGTTCCTTATATACGTGTACGAATGTGCACGTACCTACGTAAGCGTGCGAGCTATTTTTAAAATTGCAAAAGCGATTAAAAAAAATTGGAAAATCATAAAATCGCCGTAGCTTCAATTTTTTCTCGCCCCTTTTTTTTTTCCTCCGGTACCGTCGTACTTCCATTTACTCTCGAAGACACGCTCGAACGCGGATTGCTTTGCGGTGTCGATGGAAATACGACCAGACGTATAGGCGGGCGCATGGTCCACGGTGAGGAAGGCAAGAGGGGGAGGGGGGGGAGAAAGATAAAAACCAGATCCCATTGAAATCAAGGGGCGAGTATATAGGTATTTTCTCATATCTCGTTCTTGCTAGACGAGAAGTTTCACCGATAAGCGACTGTAAAAATGCCTCTTGCACTTTCGAACGCGATGACGAAAATTCAATGACTACGCAACAACAACAACAACAATAATCGCTGTATTCATAACAACAATAATCATATTTCAACATTTAATTTAAAATATCAACAAAACAATGATAATGATTGTTGTAATTTTGAAATATTCAATTTCGCACAACAGCCGAAATGGAACAAAAGTAAGAATTATTCCAATAAACAATAACACGTCAAATTGACGGTAAGAAATTATTCATGTGATTATTGCTATAAAAATAATAACAAAGATATTTAAAGTTGAAAATTTGAATGGAAAAAAAATTATGACGATAAGAATAATAATAATATTTAAAATTGAAATATGGCAATAGAAAATAAATTATGATGATGAATATGATAACTGTTGGAATAGAACGAAAATAAGAATTATTCCAATAAACAATAACACGTCAAATTCGAAGGCCACCAATATTATTATCGTGATTATTGTTATTATAATAATAATAATAGTACTGATGTTTAAAGTTGAAAATTGGAATAGAAAAAAAAATAATGATTATCATAATAACAGTAATAATACTTAAAATTGAAAGTTCAAAAAGAAAATACAATAATAATATGACGCGATGATGAAAGAATTAATTTTTCTGATCCTTGATAATAAGAAGCTTTGTAAAGAAAGAAAGGAGGAAATGTAAAAAGCCCGCAAGAGGCTTTTTACATTTCCGTGACATGACTTTTATTACATGAAATAAAAGATCCTACTATTACGATAATAATATAACAATGATAATATTTAAACTTAAACGTAAAAAAATATAAAAGAAATATTTATGATGATAAGAATAATAATTATTATAATGAAATAAATGAAATTATAATGAAATAAAAGATTCTACTACCACGATATTAATATGACAATGGTAATATTTAAACTTAAACGTCAAAATATATAAAATAAATAATTATGATGATAAGAATAATAATAATTATAATGATGAATGTAATAACAGTAATAATCCCTAAAGTTGAAAGTTCAAAACAAAATAAGTTAGTGATAATAACGATAACAATGTATAAACGTAATCATTAAAATATAAAAACAAAATAATGATGCTGACAATATTAATAATAATAATAATAATAATGAAAAATGTACGTATGAGAAAGAAATAATGATCGCGACGATTATAATCTAAATAATAATTATCAAAATCTCACTATTGAATAATAACTACTGATTCGTTATAACGATAACGAGGATAATAACAAACAAACTAAAAATTGATCGACTATGTGGAAATCTAGCAATTCTTTCGTATTCCAACCAAATGTAGAATTTAAGTTTGCATCGTTGGAGTGAAAAGAGAATGCTTTTTTTGCACTTTCTCAAACGCCTTTCAGCAGATTTTAGCTACCAAAGTCACTGGACCATTTTTTAAGATGCTCATATACAAATCTGCAACTTACAAAAAAAATTACAAAATTACAAAATTACAAAAATGTACAAAGAAAAAAATTTGTATCATATTAGAAAAAAGAAAATAAAAATATGAATTTTCGTTGCTTTCCAGCGGTGCAAACTTCAATGCCACAACTAAATATCCATCGCTGTTGAAAAATTGTATTAAGGCGGTATCAATAAAATAGAAATTAAATTAGGTATAAACTAAATATCTTTAGGCGAGGGTTAAAAATTGCTCATTTTCATGATTTTTTTAAGGATTTCTCTTATGTATAATAATAATATAAAAAATCTGAAAGAGAAATATAAAAGATATGAAGAAAAAAAACCAACGACGATTTTTCTTACGTTAGCGTTCTATACGCAGAATCAAGAAAAAGTGCGAAATGTCGAAAATCGATGAAACGGTACGCTTTGAAACAAAAATATTGAATTTTCCGCATGGCTGCATTGTGCGATAAAAAAATACTTTTTTTTTTATTTTCAAAAACATTTAGGGTTTAGACAACAAGGTTAAAAAGATTTCTACCAAATTCAGTCAGATCGATGAGTTTTCAGATATACGTCAGGTCACTTTTGATCGTGAAGATTAATTTGAAAAGAATACCACCCCGACAAGAAATTTTGCTACGGGCCGGAACAAGCATGGATCCGGCATGCCGTATCCCGTACCGCGGCACTGATCAAGCTGCCGTATCAGGGCCGCAACATGCGTGAAACGCTTTTTCGCATCCGGCCCTGATCAGTAGGCCTTTTCAGGCCCTGATCCGGCCGCCGTATCAATGCCTAAAATGATAAAAAAAACAAATGATGAATTTAAGGCGTTAGGCCACAGTAACGGGTATAAAATCATGTGCGAATCCGGCACGGATCCGGCGTGCCGTACCATGGCGCCACCTGGCGCCATCTGCCGGCCACGCAGGCCATGCCAAGGGACGCCGGATCCGTACCGGATCCCGCCCGGATCGGGCGTGTCCTACTACGGCATTCCGGATTGCAGCCTGATAGGGGTCTGGTCAGTCTTCAAGCAGCCGGATCAAAATTTCTAGTCGGGACGTAACAGCCAAACGTAGTAACAAAACGTACCCTGAGTCTCAAAAATAGAAAAGAAATATATATATTTTTTTAAACATGAAAATCCGCAGATTTTTTCCACGTTATACCTCTTTCTCTTGACTGTTTTTTTTTTCTTTTTGCAATAAATTAAAGTCAAATGACCGCTTATAACGTGGCGTCAACAAACGAGCGGTTACATTAGAGTCGCGAGTCTCTCCCTCTCTAGCTCGTTCTCTCGCGGGCTCTCTTCCAAAGACAAATTGTAGAGATGTATTATCAAGGGAAGTAGCTGAGCAGCATTCTCAGGAGAGCAACAGGCAGTGCGCAGCTGAGAGCGATAGGGTATAATGTTCTCCCGTGGAATAAAAAAAAAAAAAAGAATTAACATGCCGCAGGCATACCGAGATCGGGATGATACGACTATTATTGCCGCTTCACGAATTCGACTTGTAAAGTGAAAAGTTTTCTCCCGCACAGCGGTGCACGAAGAAATCTCGTCGTGTATGAGCGGCCGTAAATTCGTGTCGAATTGTACCATCGACGCATCCACCCCTGGCCCCCGACCGCTTCCATCAATGCCGTTAGAGAGGTAGAAAAGGAGAAACGTCTATTTCTTAATTTTTTAATTTTTGTTTTCGTTCAACGAACACGTGAACGTTTCGAGACACATCGAAAGCGACGGGACTTTGGGATACTCGGGGGATAAATATGCTGGGAATGTGATGAGCCGAATGCTGGAGTTAAGTGACATACACGAAGGAATCTTGGTGATTTTTTTTCTGAGAAAACGTGTGCAGGTTTTCGATTGTTTTTTTTTTAAACTTATAGCGTATGGTTTCGAGTATCTTTTACGATTTTTGTATTGAAGAATATTGATAAATTCGATAGACACAACTGTGCAGCGCTCGGACGAAGGATTTAATGAAATATTGATTTTTGAAAAATTAGCACCGTCCAAAGAGAAAGTATCGATTTCCGGTGGGAAAAAAACGGTCTATTTTTGTTGACGAAACAAAAACTATGCGTCGAAAAAAATTCCTTCGTTCAAGCACTGATTTTTGGTATAAGAAGCTTGTCAAATTTGAAGTTGATCGGTGCAGTGATTTTTGAGATATCGTGGTCAACGATTTTAGTCATTTTGAAGAAAATACGTTTAAGTGCCCATTACTGCCTCAATTTTGATCGGATTGGCTTGAAACTTTTCGAGAATATTTTTAAAATGTTATATTTTGAAAATCCGTCGAAAGCCAAAAATCGATACCCTCGAAAATTTCAACCCTACAAGCCCTCAATTATTATAATATTAGGTGCAGTATTATTATTATTATATACTTATTTTTATTTATTATTATATTTTACATTTATTATAATTATTATATATTTTTTGAAAATCCGTCGAAAACCACAAATCGGTATTTTCGAAAATTTCAACCTGCCCTTAGTTGATATATTAAAACATATATATTATCATTATTATTATATTAATGTATACATTTATTATAATTATTATATATATTTTGAGAATCCGTCGAAAACCCAAAATTGATTTTAAGAAAATGTCAAACAGCCCTTCAGAAAGGTCTGATTAATTTTCCGATCGTACGGCAAGGGAAGTTTTGATTTTAAGGCAAGAGATTAAAGGGACGCCCTTTAATCACCAAACATTTTGATCATTATCAAATATTTCGATCTCGTGAGTGACCATTCAGACCGATGAATATTTTAATCTCAAAACTCGAAACTGACCTGCCATACGTGGACTCGTCAATATCAGTCGTTTTCGTCGGACCGTAAGCCAAATCGTTTTGCGAACTCAATTTAAAAATCCCCTCCTGTCCCTCAATTCGAGATATATTTCTTCCCCTCTCATTTTTAATTCGTGGCTTTTCTTTACGCTCGTCAATTCGTACAACGGTCGGGTATCGTCCGCGAATTATATGAATTAAAATAATTTTATCGAATGTAGCTTTGACTCTTCCGCAACGATTACTCGTAAAATGATCGTCGGACGATCGATTATTTTTTTTTCTCCACGAATCGTATTTAATTAATAACATTGCGAGAGTTTTTGTTTTTTGAGGGGTAAGCGAGAAATCATTTCGTCGAAGTTCGCTTTACGTACGTAGTATCAGAATGCAAAGGAAAAGCGAAACACGCTGGGGCATTTTGGCGTATGAAATAGCAATAAATTCGCAGATAATATTCGATCGACCCACAGATGGAGGGGCACGAAAGCTGGATGTGAATTTTAAATGGAAGGGCACCAAGTATACCTCGAATTATACGATGGGAGAGGCATTTTTTCGTTGCCCGTTTTTTTTGTGTGGCAGAATACTTCCGGTTCTTGGTTCTCAAACGTTATTCCTCTTTGCTTCTTTTTCCTATTTAAAATTCCTATCCATTTCTTCCCTCTTTCTAAAAAAAAATATCCTACTTTGAAAAATCTTTTGTGGCTTCTTCCTTTAAAAAAACGTTATCCTATTTTTGAATTTCTGATTTGAAAAGATTCTATCCTAGTTTAAGACTTTCTATCTGTTTCTTCTTCCTCTAAAAAAATTGTTATCTTATTTTTAAATGCTGTATTCTATTTTAAAACTTTTATTTGCTTCTTCTCCCTATTGAAAAAAATTCGTCCTAATATAAATAACATCTTATAAAAAATGTGCCCCACTGTTGAAAATCCATATTTGTTCCTTGTTCCTTTAAAAAAATATCCTATTTTTTAAATTCCTATTCGTTTCTTCTTCCTATAGAGAAAAATGCACCCTACTGTGAAAAATTCGTCCTTATATAACATCCTATTGAAATGTGTCCTACTGTTAAAAATTAATTTTGTTCCTTCTTCCTTAAAAAAATATGCTACTTTCCAAATTCCTAGTTCCTTTTTAGAACGAATTTTATTCTGTATAAAAGTTTCCTGTTTTTAAATGTTGTATTCTAGTCAAAAACTTTCTATTTGTTTCCCCTTTCTATCAAAAAATTTCAATCCGTTTCTTCTTTCGTCCAGAAAATGTATCCTACTTTGAAAATGACTTTCTTTCTTCGTTCTTAAAAAAATCTTATCATATTCCCAAATGTCCTATTTAAAAATTGTTCCTACTCGTTTCTTCTCCCTGTTGAAAAAATGTATGTTACTGTTAAAAATTCGTATTTGTTCCTTCTCCTTTTTCCTAACAAGTGTTATCCCGCTTAAAGTATCCCATTAAAAATGTATCCTAATTAAAATCTTAATATTCGTTCCTTCTTCCTATTGAAAAAAAACGTACCCCATTTTTAAGTTCCTATCGGTTCCTACTGAAACAAAAGTTATCCTATTTTTCAAATTCCTATCTGGCTTCTTCCTTTAAAAAAACGTTATCCTATTTTTGAATTTCCCCTCTGAAAATATCATTTAAATAAATCCTATTTAAAAACTTCCTATTCGTTCCTTCTTCCTATTGAAAAAATATCGTCCTACTATAACATCCTATTAAAAATGTGTCCTACTGTTAAAAGTCCATATTTGTTCCTTCGTCCTTTAAAAAAAATGCCCAATTTTTCAAATTCCTATTCATTTCTTCTTCCTACGGAGAAAAATGTATCCTACTGTGAAAAATTCATATTTGTTCCTTCTTCCTTAAAAAAATATGCTATTTTCAAAATTCCTAGTTCCTTTGTGGAACAAATTTTATTCCGTTTGAAAATTTCCTATTTTTAAATGTTAAATCCCAGTCCAGAACTTTCTATTTGTTTCCCCTTTCTATAAAAAAAATTCAATCCGTTTCTTCTTTCGTCCAAAAAATGTATCTTACTTTAAAAATGACTTTCTTTCTTCGTTCTCAAAAAAAATCTTATCCTATTTTCAAACGTCCTATTTAAAAATGTTGCATCCTATTCAAAAACTTCCTACTCATTTCTCCTTCCTATTGAAAAAAGTGTACCCTATTTTTAAATTCCTATCAGCTGCTGCTGAAAGAAAAAGTTATCCTACTTTCAAAATTCCTATGTATGTTCCTTCTTCCTATTTACAAATAGGAAGAAGAAGCATAGAGGAAGAACGATCGAGACCGAAGAACCGGAAGTGTTGGGCCACGAAGAAAAATTCGCAATGCAAAAGTGCCTCTCCCATCGTACAATTGCGACCCATAATCGGTGCCCCATCATTGAAAATTCGCCTCTCGCTTTTGTGTTCGCCAATTTGTGGATCGGTCGAATATTATCTGGGAACTTAATGCCCTCGCACACGCGGAAATTCAACGGTGCGTATACGTACGTTTCGGTTTTTCTTTGCATCGGCTCTCCGAGGCCCTACGCGTGTACGCGAGAAGAAAAAAATCGAAGGAACGAAGGAGACACGAAGTAAAAATAAAAGAAACGCGTGTGTCGGGAGAAGCCAGGACGTAAAGGGGATACGGGTTTCCGTGCCCGTCGCGCTCCTCTCGGGTGGCTTATCTCTTGCGCGCGGGTATCTGAACGAGCGAGACCAGGACGGAGGAGGCCAAGTGTTATTCTCGCGACGACGACGCGCAGCTCTCGCGGCCAACCAGGAAGTGATCACGGACGACCGGTAACTCGCCGGAATTCTCGACTCTGCGTATACGCGATTATACCCGTGCGCGCTCGTACGTATATGATAATATATAAAATCGCGCGAATAATAACATATATATCGGCCTCACGGTACCATAAGGGCACATACCGTGCCGCACTATTTTGTACGTAACAAACGATGTGGCATACGCCAAGCTTTTTTTCACCTCCACCATGTGTAGGAGTTTTCACGATCAACGGGACCAAAAAAAGAATATCGTCAGATACACGTTTCGTAAAATAACAAAATGCACGAAATAAAAGACTCGTGAAGTTGTATAATATGATTTTTTTTTTTTCATGGAAATTCGGAATTTTATGAAATCAACATATTATGAAATCAATACTTTGTGGAAATTCGACACTCGGTGCACGGCAAAAAAAATACGTTCATCCATCGAAAATTCAGTTGGTTTAACAAAGTGTATCTTTAAGGATGTTGAGTCCCTATGAGACATGTTAATGTTAATTGTTTGATAAATAGCTTCTTAAACGTCATGAAATTTTTACACGACCGCCTGAATACTTCATGTAAAAACATACCAAATTTTCAGAATTCTATCATCATTACTTCAACCTCCTTAAGGGTTGAAATAAAAAATGATAAGAAAATTCTGAAAATTTGGTATGTTTTTGTATGAAGTATTTAAGAGGTCGTGTTAAAATTTCACGACGATTAGGAAGCTCGTTATTAAAAAATTAACATTTTGTTAAGAACAATTTTTAAAAGAAATAAAAAAAAATGTATCAATAAACTTCGTTTTGTTTCCGTTGCTTTCAGTATATTGTAGATATGATAAAATTGAGAGGTCAAAAAAAAAACTTATTGCAAAGTTACATCAGTTTCCATAAAACAACATTTTATTTGTGAATGTTAATTGTTCAATAACGAGCTTCCTAATTGTCGTGAAATTTTTACACGACCTCTGAAATACTTCGTACAAAAACATACCAAATTTTCAGAATTTTATCATCATTTGCGATTTGGGACTCAACATCCTTAAATACGTTCGACTTGATTTTTGATTGGCATAACAAAACAGTATATTCGGTGGTAAAACAGTATAGTGGTGTGAACTGTAGCTTATTTAGCACGTCTGCATTTCGAGACAACAAAATGCATTTTGCACATTCAACGATTTCTTTTTCTCAGTGTGGAATTATAGTTGCGTTACAATATTTTTTCGCATTTTGAAATTTTATGAAATCAAAATGTCATGATGAAATCGAAATTTGATAAAAATTCGAACCTTTGGGGAATTAATATTGCATTGAAATATTTTTTCATGACATTTTGCAATTTTATGAAATCAAAATATCTTGAAATCAAAATTTTTTTTTAATCCGAAATTTTGTGGAATTGAAATTGCATTGTAGTATTTTTTTCATGGCATTTTGCAATTTTATGAAATCAAAAAATCATGAAATCAAACATTTTAAAAAATTTGAAATTTTGTAGAATTAAAATTGCATTAAAGTGTTTTTCCGTAACATGTCGAAGTTTTGTGAAATCGAAGTATGATGAAATCAAAGGTTCATAATAATTCGACACTTTGTGGAATGAAAATTGCATTGAAGTATTTTTTTTCATGAAATTTTGCAATTCACGGAAATCAAAATTGAATAAAATGAATGATATTAAAAATTCTACATTTCATGAACTCAGATTTTCGCAAAATACATCTTTTTATTTTTCATCACGTGTGAATATGATTTCGGATTTTGGTTTGTACTGATGGAAAATTCTTCTTTTTCGGAGATCTCAATGGCATTGCGTACGCAATGAACGATTTAAATTAGTTTTTCCGAATGCTTGTTCGAAAACGTTCGTAAAATTTCGTCGTGGGTGAGAGATTTTGTAAAAATTCGAAATATGGATTTTGCCGGTTTTTCGGGATATTCCAATAACGCATCTCTCGATTTCATAAAATTGTCATTACAAAATTATTAAATTTATTGAAAAAAATGCATTTTATGAATGTCTAATTTCATAAAACGTGGACTTTTCAATAGGAATATTTATTCGTCTAAATTCTGATTTCATAAAATTGCAAAATTTCTTTTAAAAACAGTCGTTCCATTTTTTATTACGTAAAGTTTCGAATTAATTGTGATAGTTTTGATACCCCAAACTTCAGCGTTTTATTAAAAAATTCACATCACAAATTTTATGAAAAAAAAATATGTTTATCTTTATGAAAAAAAATCACATTACAATTTTTTTACGTGACGCAATTTGTACGCCACAATATTTTTTTTGCAAACTCCAAAAGAAATTTCGTCAAAGCTCAACCTCAGTCGAATTTCTAGATATCTATTTGTTTTTTTCTTTATTTTTTTTTTACATGGATAAAATATTTATGTCTGCCGAAGGCTGAGATAGCAGCTGGTATCTTATCAATCCCGAACACCGAAATTTTCAACGCAGGCTACATGCCCTTGATCTTGAAACGAATGCCGAGATTAATCGGTCATTTTTACTCCGAAGCGGCCCATCCGAACTTGCTAAGTCGGCCAAAATACGTGGCTCCGCACGCAAAGAAAAGATACAAATGTGCCATTGAGAACATTTTTAAAAAAATGATAAAACTCGTTGTAGCTCAACGTTTTTGTATCGTGGCCACGAAAAACCCTCCTTAATATAGATAAGATATCATTCCTTCTCTGCCGTTTCAAATACTCCCAAAATTTCAAAGCCCAAATAATCATTGAAAAAAAGTATGTACGTACCTACCGCACTACAATTCGATTTCAAACAAACTCGAATTCACTACTGGATAACGTGCTCGATTATTGGAACCTTGTTGCATTTTTTTCAAAATGCTATATTTAAAAATTAAAATGCTATTTAGCTATAAATATGCGTATTAACGTTCATAAGACAGTCAAAGCAAATAGAATAATTTAATATTAATAGTTCGATATTAATATTATTGTTATAGCAATATCATAATCTATAGTAATTAGGGACGAATGTATTATAATAATATATAATAAATATAATAAATGTATTTCAAATATTTGTGGATCGATTACTTATACATTATCAGTTATACATCAATGCAATAATAATAATAATAAGAATATGCCATTATAATAGAGTATTATTACAATAATTAAGGCTTTAGTTAAGTCAACTTCGTTGACATTTTTCTTAATATCGATTTTTGTTTTTCGACGCATTCTCAAAATATAACATTTCAAGAATATTCTGTAAAAATTACCTTTTAGAGTTTTTCTCTAATGAGTTTTTCAAAATTGGTGACCGCGATATCTCAAAAAACACTGCACCGATAAACTTCAAATTTATCAAGCTTCTTTTACATATAAAAAAAGCAGTGCTTGGGCGAAGGAATTTCTTTTACGATGCGCAGTTTTTTTATCAACGAAAATAAAGCGTTTTTATCACCGAAAATCGACACTTTCACTATGGACCGCGGAAATTTTTTCAAATATCGATATTTCATTGAATCCTTCGTCCATGCGCTAGATGATTTCACGCAAAAACTAATTGCGTTTCATTTTTATTTATTTCATTAGTATGATTTTTATTTTTGTTCAATTTTAACTTTCGTTTGCAATGGTATTTTTTTTAATTACAAGAAACTGGATCACCCATTATTTCTTTATTTGTGCATCGTATTGTATGCATAATATTGTTATAGTTCAGCATCTCACAAGTATAATTCGTACTTTTGATCTATTTCAACTGTCTCACTTGATTGACATCGCGTAACATTTTTTTTAAGGAAACTCGTTTGATATATTTTTTTTAAATACAATAATCGGTATCGTTTTCACTTTTCTTATATTTGCGTTCTTCAATTTTAAATATTGTTATAGTTCATTATCATCAGTGTAATTCTTTCTTTCGTTTTATTTCAACTTACCGAATTAATCAAAAAATGCATAAAAAAATGATTCTGGAAAGTTTGGCAATTTCATGTAATTAACATGTAATTCGATAAATACTCCTATTGCACCTGGCACATTTTATGAAATCAGACTTTCATAAAATAGATTTTTTTAAATCAAATTTTACAATTTCATGAAAATAACATTTTACAGAATCAATATTTTCCGAAAAAGCCAGAATTTTACTATATCGAGACTTCATTTAAAAAATGCTTATTTTCATGATAATTCGAAGGTTTACGAAATCTTTTTTCGTGACGGATTTTTTCCGAACGCTTTCGACGATATGTGCAAAAGTTTTTACAAAATGAATACTAAAAGAAGACAAAAAATAGCGGCTCTCAATGCAACCACTTAATAAATTGAATATCACTACTACTAATAAATTAGTAGTACTAGTTGAATGGAATTGAATGGAAGGACTACTAATAAATCAGTAGTATCATTTTATTCCGTGTATACTTTTTTTAAGGGCACATACACCTAGGAGCCGGAAAAAAGGTCATTCTTGTGAATTTTTTCAAGGAAAACTATTGAAAATTTCGGATTGGGGTTTTAATTATCAAAAAGTATATACATACAAAAATATGTTTAATTTTGTTTATTAAAAAATATGAAAAATATAAAAGGATATTGTATGATCCTTGGAGCGTCGTAAAAAAATCGCTACCCAAAATTTCTCGAAAACCAATCAACCGATTGCCTTGAGGTTTTTTTTGGTTATTCTATACACCATTATCTAGTACTTGTCATAGGATTTTTTTTCCGTTACTTAGTTTTTGTTTCATAGACAAAATAATAACTAATTTTTGGCCCAAAAATCACTATTTATGTTCAAAAGTCCGCCATTTTGTCATAAATCGATATTTTCAAAATCGGCTATGACAAGTACTAGATAATGGTGTATAGAATAACCACAAAAAACCTCAAGGCAATCGGTTCATTGGTTTTCGAGAAATTTTGGGTACCGATTTTTTTACGACGCTCCAAGGATCATACAATATCCTTGTATATTTTTGATATTTTTAAATAAAGAAAATTAAGCATATTTTTGAATGTATATACTTTTAGATAATTAAAACCCTAATCCGAAATTTTAAATAGTTTTCCTTGAAAAAATTCACAAAAATGACCTTTTTTTCCGGCTCCTAAGTGTATATCTCCCCTTAAATTGAGACGAGTTTACGCGCGAAGTATAAGAGCGTGACTCACCAAGGTTTATTCGCGAGCGAGGAAGGGCAGTACCTCGGCAACGATATCGATTTCCGGATCCAAACTTCGGCCGATTCCCTCGATTATTCCCATGCTCAGTATGACACTCGCGAACGAAGCGTCTTGGCGCACCTTGTGACGCACTATAGCATCGAAAAATTCCGCAACTACGCTGCCGACTTTTATCTACAGCCGAAAAAAAAAACGAAATATTTGCTTGTCTTTTTTTCTCGATGACGCTTTATCTATTATGTAGCAATGACGAGAGACGTTTGATAATGTGACAATTAATCCGCAAGCAATCAACGATCGTTCGTATTGCCATGGCCGAAAAGTGCCTGCCGATTTCTCCATGTGCCACCTACCGACAATCGGCACGAACTTTCCGGACAAGAAAAATTCCTCCTTTTTCTGCCACGAGCTAACCGTAACGCCTTAATGCGCTATAATATATCAATATAATAATAATGACATTATATGTATTATCATTATAATGCACCATTATTATTAATAATATTTTTCATCGTCAACATGATTAATTAATATATTTAATAATATAATTAATCGTTAAAATTACTAACTCATATTATAAATAATATTATTAATTGGTGAAATTACTTATTAATTTCATTAATAATATTAATTAAAATCATTACGTTATATGTATTATTATAATAATAGATTATAATACTTATGGGCGATTCGAGAGGAAACCGAAACTCTTTTTTGGCGACCTTGTACAGACGAAATTTTCATGAATTTTTTTATTCGTGTTGATTGGTTTTATATTACTTACTTTCGAAGAGCATTAATACTGAGTTCCAAGTAAATCTGAACAGATATTTATTTTACCATACAAACTTTGCTACTCCCTTTTCCCCTTAGGGATTGCATTTCCGAAAACGCCGAAATTTGATTAACTGTGTCTAGAGGCAGTGATACAAAGTTTCAAAAAAACTGTGATTTTTTTAATTTTCCGTACAAACTTTGTCACCACTTTTTGTTTAGAGGTTGAATTTTTGAAAACGCTAAAATACGTGTTTTATCAATTGTGTTGAAGAGCTTTAATACTAAGTTTCAAGTAAATCTTCTGACCACATTTTTTTATTTCACATACAAACGTTGCCACCCTCTACTCCCCTCAGGGGTTGAGTTTTTAAACATGCTGAAATACGCGTTTCGTTAATGGTGTCAAGAAGCACAAATAGACAATTTCAAGTAAATCCGACCAGATTTTTTTAAATTTCCATACAAACTTTGCCACCCCTTTTCTTCCCTTGAGGGTTAAATTTCGAAAATTTCCTTCATAGTGGGTGCTTATATCGCAAAAGCAGCCTACTGTCTGAATTTCTTGTAATTAGCTTCAACGTTTTTGGCTCGACGTTGATGAATCAGTCAGGAAATGTTCTTTTATTATTTAATTATAATTATTTCATTTAATGATTATTAAATAAATCAGTATTCAATTAACAAAGTATTACATATTCAGTTCTTTAATGAATAAGTTATTAAATATTTAGTTATTTAATTGATAATTTATAATTTATAATTATTTAATTATACTTATATAGACAGTTTTGACAATATCTTCGTGATAATTACGTTTTTCAGGCTGAGACGAGATTGCATATGATGCTTCACAATTTTTCCGATCTCCTTTTTAAATCCTTCCGCATCCGAGGCCGATTGATCGCTATAATTTATTATGTACTCTCCAGCCAGTTCGCCCTGGGGGAAAAAAGAGGCGGAGACTCGTGGAACACTTTTATGAATGTGCACACGTGAAGCGGACCTGATTTGATGTAATGGCTGATTGAAACTAGTTGGGAAGTAGAATAGGTGCTGCTCGATCTTTATTCGGGTGAAAAATTTACGACACAGAAGGCCCTTCCGACCGAAAAATGTGGGAATGAGACTTTTGTCCAAGTTCAATGGCGAGTGGGAAAAAATCGACAATATGTTTTTTTTGCTCTTGTAGACCAACTAGACCGTTCAAATTTGAATTGGAAATATTGGGAATGATAATCGCATAATATTTAACGATCCTGATGATTATTGTATTAAAATAATGCAAGTTGAAGTTCGTATCTTTCCGGGGCAACGAAAAATCTTTTATTTTTTTTCTATTACTTTTTCATTCATTCTTTTTTTATTTTATGTCATGTTAGAATGATTTTTCATTCGATTATATTATCAAAATGAACCGGAAAAAATTCGACACTGAAAAAATTAAATTTGATTGCAGTTTAAATGTATCTCAAAACTCACGTCGCCCTTAGCCACTGAACGAAAAACATCGCGAAGATTTTTTTGGCCACGCTCATCTAGGGAAGCGACCAAACCACAGTCGAGAAATACCAATCGCGTTTGCTCGCCGAAATACGAGGGACAAATTTGACCAAGGAAGCTCGGAAATTTCGCGGTTTCAAAAGTTCCTGGCTTTTCGACCAAAATATTGCCCGGATGAAGATCGCAGTGCACAAAGTTGTCTTTGAATATCTGCCATCGAAAAAGTGCAATAATTGGTACAGTTAATTATACACGTGGGCATTCATCGTTGGCGATTATTTTTTTTATTGCTCGAATTTTTATTATGCTCATCCAAACAAGAAAAACACTCGATTATTTTTTTAATTTTCATCAGAGATCTACGAACGTAAATCTGCAAAAAAAAGTCGGTAGTAATAAAAGTGAATACTAAAAAAAAATAATGCCCATTGGGTTGCAAAAAGATGTTCGAGGGAATAAAATTTTCGGTTGAGAAAAACGTTCGATCAGCAAGTTTACCGACCATCTGGAAAATCGCTGCGATACCAATCTTGGCTAGACTCCGTTGCAAATCCCGATCGTCGCATTCGAGATATTCCGATATCGGCGAACATTCGTGAAACGTCTCGACGAGGATTTTTCTACTCGTGAGCTCCATCATAGGCAATGGAAAAATAACGTTCACGTTGCCGGCGAAGTTTCTCGTAAATTCAACAAGATTTCTCGCCTCGAGTTGCATGTCGATCTCAAAATAATATTCGCGCAATTGAAGAAATTTGGCCTTTGGGAAGTGGGGTGTCTGTGAGGCAGCAATATTTTACTTGATTTTCCATCATCTTGGAAAATTGGTGAACACAATCGGGCAAACTGAGCCATCGCAGCGAGGGCACGACGAGGGTCAGGCATTCGGAAAAGAAGCGCAATATCGTCAGGTCCCTCCTGAAATTGAGTTTACGGCGTTCATTTTCATCATCATCATAAATGGTTAACGATAATCGATTGTTATCCGAAATAGTCCGAAAATGAATAGCCCCCTTTATTTTTATTTCTATCCGCAATTATCAACTCTCGTTAATCATCCGAATTGATGTAATAATTATTCCGAAACTGTTCTTTCATAATGACAGTTTATCACTTCAGACGATTCTCGATCCCGGGATGCAGAATTTTTACGGCGACAGGAGTCTTTCTTCTCTTGATCCACGCTTTGTACACCTTGAAGAAATAAAAAAACAAAATCGTTACCAACCGAGCATGTTTCACCTCGTTCAGTCTTTCGCGTTCTCCAAAGTCAGATCTTCGTCTTCCTTCAATGTCGAGCGTTCCTTCATTCGAATGTTAAATACCTGCGCGCAACATCCCGAACCAATCGGCTCCGAACGATCGAATTTCACGAAGAGGTTTCTCCATTCGGGGCCGTACGTTCTTTCCAGCAAATATTTGGTATAGCGCCAAGAGTGAGCCGACGTATGACGCTGAAGACGCGCGAGCGTTTTGCAAATTTCTTCCGGGAAGATGTCTCTTCGCGTTGACGCCCATTGGCCCAATTTTATAAAAGTAGGACCCAGAAATTCGATTGCTGGAATGGAGAAGAAACGAGAGAAAGGTTGACGGAGGAAAAAGAAGAATATGGTGCAGGAGACTTAGCAGCAGAGCCAGAAGAAATATAACAAGAAGCAGAAGTAGAAGTATCAGGAGAAGCTGACGAAGAACGAGCAAAATGCGGAGACGAGGAAGAAAAGAAGCAAGCCGAGAAGCCGGAAGGGATCTAGAGGCAAAAGGAAATGATGAAGAAAGAGAAGAAAGAGAAGAAAGGAAAAGAATAAGTACAAGCAGCAGACGGGGAAAAGGAGAAGTGGGAGAAGAAGAGAAGAAAGTATTAGACCAAAAGAAGAAAGGGACGCACAAGAGGCGTGGAGGAATATGCCGAAAAAAGAGGAGAAGAAGAGGAAGAAACGGAAGAAGAATAAGGATGAGCACACGAAGACGACGAAAGAAGAGGAAAAGAAGAAAAGGAAGAAAATGAAGTAGCAAAAGGAAAACACGCAGAACAAGAAGGAAAACCAGAAGAAAGAGAATGACGACAGAGCAGAAGACGAAGACGAAGAAAGGGAAGCAATATAAAAGAAAAGAAAGTGAACGACGAAGGAGCAGAAGAATACGGAGGGCACGAAGGAAGAGAATAAAAGGAAAAAGGGAAGAGAACGACGAAAGAAAAGGAAGAAAACGGAGAGGACGAAGAAAGAGAAGAAAAGGAAGAAAGGCAAAACGCGAAGGAAGAAAAGGAAAAAGGAAGAAAACGACGAAGGAGCAGAAGCACACGGAGAGAACGAAGAAAGGGAAGAAAAAGAAGAAAGCCAAAAAGCGAAGGAAGAGAATGGCCAAGGAGGAGAAGGAGAAGACGAAGAAAGAGAAGCACTAGAAGGGAAAAAATGACGAAAGAGCAGAAGAGGGATACGAAGAAAGGGAAGCGATGAAAGAAAAGGAAGAGAACGACGAACAAAACATAAGGAGAAGTAAAAGAAGAAAAGGAAGGGAGACAAAGAAGGAGAAGTAAAAGAAGGAAAGAAAGAAGATAACGAAGATGCCGAACAAGAAGGAGAGTAGAACAAAAAAGCGAGGAAGAAGGACATGAAGAAAAACACAACGCTACGGCGTGCGAAAACATATAAATTATTAATACACGTATTATTTTACCCCTGAGAAGAAACCCGGGGAAGGCTTTCGTATAAATTATTCGGGTCATCAGATAAAAGGCTAGCACGCCACCGGTTACGAATAATACGAGAGTAATCCTCGCGGTGAGCATTACGAGCTCGATGATAAAGCCCAACAAGGTCGTTCGTTCATCCGCTCCCGTTCCAAGAGGGTTCTCACATTTTGCCCTCTCGCGGGATATAATTAGCGCAAACTTTGTGAAATTACGCGTTATCGGCTCGCCCCGACCAGACGACGACGATCTCGAAAGGCTTATTTCACGCTCGATGACGCCGGGACATCGAATGACATTTCTCCTCAAGGTCATCGCCTCAAGGCCGCCAAGGAGTGACCTCGCGAATTTCCGCGCTGGTCTCAGTGACTTCAATAATTTCATTAGCATCGGCATCCTCGGTTACGAGTGAAGAACGATTTTTTTTGCACTTTTTATCTGTTACTTAATAACCTCACTTTTTGAATTTAATCGTATGCTGATAAGGATCCCCGGCCATTGTTCGCGCGATCGCTCCCTCGCGACTATTCTTTTTTTCTACGTTTAATTCTTTCTTCTTTTTTTTTTATCTCGTGTGCGATTTCTCGCAGGCGTTATTGCCATTTTCAGATGTACGAACTTGTGAGGAGGCTCGAGTGTTTCACCGATGAATGTTGGAGGCTACTCATTTTTTTTTTTTGTTTGAAAGGTAAATACGTCAAGGTAAGTACAAATACGTTTTTTATTTTTTTATTTCCAATATTTCTTCTTATGCCCTTGCGGGCATTGACGTTCCCATATCGACGGAAATTAAAAAAATCTGCCTCCTGCGCAGTAGCCGACGCGCAGGTCAGTGCGTGGTTGCGCGGTCCCCTATCCAAGTATAGGTCCCACCCAATACGGTCAATCATTCAACTATTGGACCCATCTAAGTATTGGCTTCTTCCATCCATTATCATCCATCTAAGTCGGTAACCCATCCGAGTATTGGCCCCATCCAAGTCGGCCACCGATCCAAGTACTGACGCGATCCAAGTCGGTCACCCATCCAAGTTTTGATCAGCCATCAAAGTATTGGCTCCATTCAAGCATTGATCATCCATCTAAGTCGGTCACCCATCCGAGTATTGGCCCCATCCAACTTGGTCGCCCAGCCAAGTATTGGCCCCATCCAAGTCGGTCACCCATCCAAGTATTGGTTCCATCGAATGCGGCCGAGCATCCAAGTCTTGACTGCATTCTGGTTTGTCACCCATCCAAGTACTGGACCCATCCAGGTCGGTCACTCATCCAAGTATTGGCACCATCCAAGTATTAATCATCCAAGTCGATTACCCAACCAAATATTGGCCCCATCCAAGTCGGTCACTGACCCAAGTATTGACACGCTCTAAGCCGGTCACCCATTCAAGTATCGATCACTCATCCAAGTATTGGCCCCCTCTAAGTCGATCATCTATCTATCTATTGACACGCTCTAAGCCGGTCACCCATTCAAGTATCGATAGCTCATCCAAGTATTGCCCCCCTCTAAGTCGATCATCTATCCAAGTATCGGCACAGGCTGCTTGACACGGAACATCGTCATATCTGGTTCAATAATTTCAATACCAAGATCGCCATCGAATAACAATATTAATATTCAATATTCGTATTTATTATCATTTTCAATTCTCAGTGCTTTGCTCGTTAAAAATGACACAGCGCGACTTATGGAAACTTTGTCAATTAACTTTAACGGATGCGTCCATACGAGCAAAATAGAACATCCATTTTCTTCCACGATGTACATTTTTTCAACATTATTCAAGAAGCTTCAATCTCAAACCGACCAGGCCCGTGAACGATTGTAACAAAATACGAAAACTTCATAAAATCATAACGAACAATTTTACACATTCGTCCGTGCTCACGGTTACTGCAACAATTTTTTAATCGCGCAAAATCGTCAATTGTCCTCCGTAAACGAGATTCACCTCACCATCGTAAGTCACCCTGTATATATCCCGGAAAAAAAAGAAAGTGTACGGATAACGCGGCAAAAGTGGTTGTCCGGTGCGGCCGGTAGAGGCGCCACGCGCACCCTCACATGCGCGCACCGCGCGCACCCCCGTATCGCGTTCCGGCAGATCGCCGCGAGACAAGGCGCCGAAAAGGGGTTAAAAATAAACAAAAGGCGAAACGAGCTCTATTATTGAATACAGAAATAATTGTCGAGCCAAGCCTAGTTCGCGACCACCCGCGAGAATCTCTCTACCTCGTGGACAATTCGGACAAACGTTTCTCTCGCTTCGCGTACAATCCAATGATCCGTCAGTTATGAAGTGTTCTCCAAACGAAGAGAGATATCTCTCGTGAAGCTTCTCACGACGAACAACTACGGAAAAAGGGAAAAATGAGACTCGGTAAACTTTTGCACCCGAACTGGCGGCGATGATCGTTGCCGAGGAACTTACTCCCAGTGACGAAGAGAGAGACCGATAACCTCGTCGAGTCAGGAACTCCGATCGCGCGAAGACTTCCGCTACCTGCCGCAATAATGTCCAGACCCAACAAGGGATCCTGATAGCCCAGCGTTCGTCGATCCCCGAGCGAAATCCAACGAAGACAAACACGATAAGCGTTGAAAAAAAAAATGCCTACCGTAATAAATTCGTCGCTGACCTACGAAATTCTCATGTACCTGAATTCCTTTTACTTCGGCATGTTCGCCGTGTGCGAGCTCGGCATGGGACTGTTCAAAGCGATAAATCTGCCGTCTCCGGGCAGCGGTACAACGGCGGTGGAATTTTCGTTGCTGGTTTTTCTCATCGCGACCGAGGGTGGCAGAGTCTATCTCGGGAGAAAGGGAAACCTGACGGAGAGAGGTCTGCCGATATTTCTGGGAATATTGTTGACGATACCGAGCGCCTTGGCGACGCTTTATTTTCTCTTCTGGCAGAATTATGTGCTCAGATTGGAAGTTATACTCTGCAGCATCCAGCTGGTTCTACTAATCACCGAACTCGTTATATCCGTAATGTGCCTTGTAGCCATTTATAGACCCGCAGCTCCCGACGAATGAGCCCCTTTCGTTATCGTACACATTTACACACGTGTCATTTATCCTTTGGGCTTGTAATGCACGAGATAGCGCTCTTTTTCTCTCTCGCTCTCTTTCTCTCTGGCTCTCTCCGTTGTTTTGTGTTGCACAATAATCCTCGAATCGTGTCACGAGAATAACGCACGCTAGACCCGTAGATTTTTATACGAGATCTAGAAGAGTAGACGTTTAGCAATAAATTGAGGCTCCGCCGAGGATGCCTGCCCACCGAGCGACAAAGCGGAACTACGAATATTGTATGTATGAGCGAGCAAGCCCCGAATGGTACGCAAGATTGTATATTTTGTTAAGGAATTTGTATGCCGCATTGACGTGAACACTGGACGTGTAGACGTAACAAGTAGAATTTGAAAGAACCGAAAGAAATGAACCTTGTCCTTCGTAATATTAACACAGCGCCGACGTTCGCTAACTCGAATTCGAGTATTGGTATACCAGCTGACTAACGTAGCCCCGTAGGCGTAGCGTATAGAGATACTCCGTCATCGCGATCTTCGCACGTCGCAGTATTCGTGGTGCATGCGACGAGACGCGCGCTTTATTTCCTTTCGATTTGATCCCTAGTTTGGGATCGGGCGAGTAAAAGACTTTGAACGAAACGCTTGGGGTACACATGTCGAAACTTCGATTTTTAATATTCACCGATTTTATATGGAATATAATCTTTTGCATAATAAAAAGAAATGACGATAACGTTTGTCGAATTATTGAATTTGTGCCACTTTGTTTATTATCTACCCCTCGTAATATAATTGTGACGTTGAAGCTTGCATCGTTGAAACGCAACGGAAATTCTCTTTAACAGCTCGATCGTTTTTTGTCCATTTATGCTGTGAAAAATCGCTCAGATGTATTCGCGTCTTTTTATTAGATATTTATTAGATCAATTCGAAAATAGGCTTTGGATAATGAAAATAAAGAAATTGGGAATGAGAAAAAAATCGTTGCATTCCAAAGATGCAAACTTCAACGTCATTTATAATTCCCGTTCGCTATTCTTCGTTTCGAACGTCCAATGGGAATTAATATTCTTCTGGTTTAAATTATTAAATATAGGACTCCTTGATATTGCCATGACGATTAGTAGTCTCGTGTACATGGATAGAACAGAATTCTCCATTCTATTGAGATTACACGTAATAAAAATATTCATCTTTCGAACGGAAAAAATGTCATTTACCGATACGTCAATACCGGAAGAGATTCATATCTACATGTATGTATAATATTTACACGAACAATTCATTTTTCACTAAGTACTTCCACGTATCGTATTGTCGCGATATCTAAATACAAACTAGAGTTTCGAGCTCTTTCTCCGTCTCGATTGTTACCTTCAAACTCCCGCTATTCGTTTTTTTTCGGCGGATATACAATTTGATATCAATTTTATCACACCCTCGACTCGGTTGGTAAAAAACCCGAGGGTGCTTACGCGGTGCCCGCGTATTTGACTTCGCACCACTTTTCAAAGAATCATTAAAAAAATATATTTCCTTCCACGCTCGAATACTAATCATATTAGTAGAATACAAGCGTGGGCAATCAAATAGAAAGAATTCAAACGGAATTGAAGGATCGTCACGTAAATTTGAATTAACAAGGAAATTCCTGCAGCTCCTTGCGCAGAGGATCGAAATTATTTTTCACTGCCTTCCGTGGCGGGGCGGAAGAGAATTTCTCAAAGTCTCTTTCCGTCCATGCGTTACAGCGTCGGAAAAAAATAAATGATAACGCGGCTATCGTTAATCCTTAACGCTGGCACTCTCGGCCCTTCGTCTTCTGATCGCTCGCAGACGATTGCTGCAATATATCCTTAGGAACACCGAGCCGAAGACAACCATGACACCGATGACACCGAACACCGTTATTTCGTGGTGATACACCATGCAGGAGATCAGTATCGCCAGACCCTGAAACAATGACGGAATTTTTAGAGAAAAAGGGAATGTTTGCTCCTCCACGCTGGAGAAAATAGAAAATACCGTCGGAAAATGTAAGTTGAGTTTACTAATTTTCATCATGGACGGAAAGTTACGGATCACGGATGAAAAAAGGTGCAAAGGGATGGTACTATTCGAAATGTAAAAAAACAAGATCCATTGTGCTTTTTTCTCATGGGATTGCAGTCTCCATCGTTGAAATGCAATAAAAATGACTTTTTTTGACTTTTCCACATTTCTTTTGGAAATTTCAGCTACCAAAATCACTGAACCATTGTTTTGAACGCTTATTAGATCTACAATTAAAATTTGCAAATAAAGAATTCGTATCACATTGAAAATGAGGAGATAAAAATATGAATATGAATTTTCGGTGCATTCCGACGATGCAAACTTCAATACTATTGTATGCCCCTTGTTCTCTATTTTTTCGCAAGCTCAGCTTTTCGTAAAGCTGGACAGTTTTCGAAAACGCGCTACCATTCGAGAACTGTGGGGTTTCAAATAAAATGAGATGGGCGCAAAAGTTCGATAAACAGAGAAGTTAAGGCGTTGGGTAAACTGTGAAAATGTTAAAGACTCGCTCGTCGCCTGAGGTAACTCAAATCGAAGAGGAAGGTCCAACATATGCTGCAGAAATCGTGGATTGAAGGTACGATTGGAACGATGGAACTGCTAGTCAAACTTTGAACGCGTTTTTCTCGAAACGGTTTGAACGATTTCACGACATACAATGCGTTGAAACTTGGTACATTTATCCAGTGGACTAGTAGTTTACTCTTGACCAACATTTTTTTTTCATTAGTTATTAACAACAATGTCTTTTTTTTCTTGAAAAATCGAAAAAAATGCAACATTTCATTTTTCATGATTGAAACACGGTAACAATAACAGGCTCGCACAAATTTTAGTCAATATTATCTACTTTAAGAAAAAAAACTATTTTTTTCGTTTTAGCTCAGCGGATGGCCAAAATCAAGTACACCGTTGAGTCCCTCACGTTCAAAAGATTCTCTCGAGATTTTTCATAACCTCTCAAATTATTAATATTCTTTTTATAAAATTTGGTACACAACTTTGTGAATGATACAAATAGATCCCGAAACGATTTTTCAGCCGTATTACTTATTCCTTAGAGATTCATTTGTTCAAACAATTCTCATTTTCGTTTCGCCCCAATAGCCTGACTCCTTAAGCAGACTGGAGTTTGATTAGAGTAATTAATGTTTTTGCGATGGCTTCCGGTCGGAAAACCGCAGGGTACCAATGAGTCCGAAAAATTGCAAAAGCAAACATCTCGCCCATTCTTGTTGACCTACCTGACGTATGGTCATCATGATGACAAAGGTGACAGCACCGAATTTCGATATTGTATAAAAAATGAACAGTTGACCGCTCGCCGAGCACACGGAAATAAGCAAGCAATCCACGATGAATCCTCGATACTGTAAACAAGAAAACGAAAAGTTTCACAAAGTAATCAAAGCGAATGATCTACGTATCGTAATTTGAATTCGATTGAATCGCAGATCGAGGCTCACTCGCCTTCATCACGAAATCGATCGTTTGTACAAAGCTCGACTGTTGGAACAGCGACGTCGCCGTCAACATGCAGGAGAACATATTGACCGCGCACATCATTTGTATACTCGTAACGCCGTATTCGGTGAACAGAGCATTTTGCCAATTGCTGGTGAAACTGTCGAGTATCATGTAACCGCTCAGCAGAATAATACCGGAAATTGTTGTAGCACCATCTGCGAGTACAAAGCAGATTTTCAGATCGACAGAAGAGTTTTTTTTTAATTGGCCAAAAAACGTTTTGTTTCCAATCTAGGTAAACGCATGCTTTCGTTAAGGGGTATCACTAGTCTGGAGTTCGGAAAAATAGGTATAATTGGAATTTTTTGGGCTGGAACGTTGAAATATATTTAACGGGTTTCCAGCCGCAACCCCCAGTTTGCGGCTGGAAAAAAAAGAATTTTCGTATTCGAATTTTGGAAAACGCGTGTTGTGTTCAATTTTTTTTTCAATTAGATAGTATAGTTTTAAGGGGTACACGACTGGAGAACTTTTTAAAAATTGATTTTTTTCACTCGCTTTCGATAGGCTTTGAACGATCAAGCATAAGGGGGAAAAACGTTTGGTGGCAGTGCCTGGCCCGTGTGCGAAACGTCGACCGTTTTTCTCGGAATTTTTTTTCGTTTGAAAAAGTGATTCACTCATGAAATTAACTACACATCTATTTAGTATGAATATCAAGCTGTTAGAAAATACATCTTTTTTTTCGATGTACAAAATGGCCGACTACTAATATTTTCTTTTATCTTTTTTCAGGCACTCCGCGGCACCACAATTTTTTACCTACAACAAAAAACAAAAATTCTCTTCAATCTACATTAGAATACCTAGAGAAGTACGTAGGGAATTAAAAAGATATTTTATAACATTTTTATAAAACTTTATAAAAATAAAGTTTTCGATTAATCAGAAATTCCGTACGTACTTCTCTGTGAAACGAAATTAGGAACATAACTTTTGAATTTGAAGTAAATCGAGTGAAAATTGTTGAAGTTATTCGTCACGCCAATAGGAAAAAGCTGTTTCGAGAAGTTTCGAGTAGTAGGCCATTTTGTACATCGAAAAAAAAAAAAAAATCTCACAGCTCGATATTCATACTAAATAGATGGGTAATTAATTTTACGAGTGAATCAGTTTTTCATACGAAAAAAATTGTTAAATTCGCACATAATTTTATACCCGTAACTGTAGCCTAAGGCGTTAACTTCGGCAATGAAAATTCCGTGCCTAACATCAACCAACTGCTAAAAAAATTAAGCTAGAAACAATGTTTTATTTCCGATCTCCAGTAAAGTGTGAGCCCTTGAAAGCGAAACGAAAGAATCCGATGGCACTGACGACCGGGCGAAAGAGTCCCTCGGATTCGCAAGATCGCCAGCACTGCATCATCCGCCATTCGAGAACATTTTTCACGACGTATTTACCCGCTTTGTGCGTCGAGGTTCCCAGCATGAAAAGCGTCATTCCAATGGAAATGAGTACGGCCGTAACGTATTCGTAATATTCGTACGAATTTCGCGACACGATTTTTCCCATTATCATAACGGGAATGATTTTCGAGGCTTTGGCTAAAACCTGAAGCGTAAGGAGCGTTGAAAAAAAAGAAGCGAGTCAGGCGTAAAAGAGGGCGAGCTCGGCCAAAGGAATAACAGAAAAAAAACAACGCCGCGTCTCACCTGAGTAGGAAAGCTGACGTACTTCAGAGCCTCGTACTGGCACCAGCTGCTCATTATATTCGATAACGAGCAAAAGGCGTATTTGTACAGGGGCGTTGCGTGTCGGGGCTGTCTTTTCACCACGAGATACAGTCCCGACATCAAAAACGCTAGGATTCTATTCACAAATACCAAAAATTGCGAATCGCGGAAGTGACTTTTCTCCCCGGCGTCGTTCACGTACTCCTGAGTCATTATTTTCTCCTGCAAGTATCCCCAGGTCAGATAACTCGTTTGCAGTCCTACGAAACAGTAGACCAGGACCACGGCGTCGTGGGAGAAACTCTGTTGAGCGTGGTGCGCGGACGTCGCACTCGCCGGGCCGTACGCCGGAGAATCCAGCAAGCCGGACTCGCCCCCGCCCAGGAAACAAGTCTGCACCAGCCTGAACAGGCATCCTTTCCCTGCGATACGTGAGAAAGCGTTAGCTCGAGTCGCCGATAGAATTTTTCATGCCCTCGTTAAGGGGTTATACACAGTTGAAATCTTCGAAAAATCGATTTTTCTTCTTAATGTATATGTATTTAAGTACACACACTTCATTTCTTGTCAATCCGGCGAATATTCTCGAAGTTGAACGCACGTTTGTAATGACGTGTCAGACTATATGTCAAGTGCTTTTGAAACTTTAAACGCGTTTTCCTCAAAACCGTGTTTTTATAGTCGGTGAGCAAGATTTCTCGAAAACGGCTGAACCGATCAGTCTCAAATTTTAACACAATCTTTTCAAGTATATTTTGAAGTAATTAATCAAAGGTTTTTTTCTCGCCGATAAATATTTTCCATCTTATCAAGAATTTACGGCCTAATTTTTTGTCAAAAATCAATTTTTTTTTTTGAGAAGCCGTCATTTTGTCGAAAAATTATTATTTTGCTTATGCCTGCGATCAATTACAAGATATATCCATTATATTAACGAAAGATTTTTGGTTTTTTCATTTTAGATGATCCAGTCCAGAGATATCGTGCTGACCGCAAGACGCCTTTTTTTAGAGGTGCTCCCGGAGATCAGCTATAGCAGCTTTCAAAATAATTATTTTAAAAAATAAATCGTTAAAATACAGTTAAAAGTTGCCACGTGTACACATTTTTACGTTAATAGATTTAAAGGTCTTCTCAAGAAAAACTCTGGAAACATCGATCGTTTTGGGCCTCCTGACTGTATATAGCCCCTTAAGGTAGTACGTGCTAGCTTGTCCCATACAAAAACAATCATCTTGAAGTTTGCATCATTGCAGCGCAACGGAAATCTATTCTTTTTCATTCATGAATCTTGCGTTTTCGCTGATTTTTCTACTAGATTTACGACCTCAAGTTGGGAGAAAAGATTTCGAATAATTAAAGTGGAGAAGTAAGGAACGAAAATGAATTACTTTTCATTGATGAAATTTGCTTTCTCGCGGATTTAGGCTATGAAAATCATTCGAACGTTTTCAAGTATTTTCATTAGATTTATGACCTCAAGTTGGACAAGAAAAGGTTTCAAATCATAATAAAAAATGGAGAAGTAACAAAACAAGTTTTGAAGGGGGGAGAGGCCTTTAGGCGAGGAAAAATATTGCTGATTTTAATGATTTTTGTTTCAAAGGAAAAGTTTCTCCACCAGTTTAAAGACTCGGGGTATGTTTTATCACTACTTTTAACTGTTACATGGTATTGTTTTTCTGACGTATAGCTAAAAAAACTGATCAACCTATTTTGATGAAATTTGGTATAAATCTTTCTAACCTTATTATCTAAAGCATGACCCTAAATATTGTTGAAAAATAAAAAATAATTTTTTTATTGCTAAATGTATCCATTTTTTTTGGAAAATTCAATATTTTTATTTCAAAGCCTACAAGTTTGTCGATTTTCAACATTTCTCACTTTTTCTTGGTTCATATTCTGTGCATAAGTGTCAATGGAAGGAAAATCTTAGTTGGTTTTTTTTTCAGATTAATTGCGCTGATGCTACAAGTCACACAATCTGCCAGCATCCGCCTTTGCGCTGTTTTTGAGATTAATGAATATAAAAAAACCATGTTACATTCAAAAGTAGTAATAAAACATCAAAGTCTCAAAAATTGTGAAGACATCTGTCCTTTTAGAAAAAATGATGAAAATCAGCTATTTTTTTCTTGCCTAAAGGTTGCCCTTCGAATTACAAAATTGCTCTTGCCCTTCAAATTACAAAACTTTCCATCGCGGACCATTTTTTTCATGTTCTACCTTAACTTTTAGCTCACATCCACTCTCGAATACGTTCCTTCACTCGAAAGTTATTCCCGATGCTCGCGATTAACACATAAAAGTAGAAATGAAGCGACATTCGTTTACCAGTTCTCTGCAGGTACTTGCTGTGGCGCACGTACTTGTAGATGAGAAAGCCGGGCAACAGGACCGTCGCGTAGCCCAGGACGTTCAAGCCCAACTTGAAGACCCAGCCGTAAGACGAGGAATCTTTCACGAGATCCTCGATGTCTTCCGTGAACGACTTGACGATCCGAGTCGTAGCATAAATTATACAGGCGGACAAGAGGACCAGTGCGCTGTACAGCGAAGTGTCAAATTAACAAAACGAATGGAGAAGCTTTTTTACTCGGTCAAATTTCCACTCACCATATGATCGTGTTACCTAGATAGTTTGCCATATTAATGCGGACACGGAGACTGCGCGGGATCGAGAATGTTTCGGGAAGAGGTTATGTCATAGTCGTGCAACACTCGTCAACGAGATCATACGACTGAATTCTTCAAAATAAGGACAAACATCGAAGCATGTCATTCGTACTCCGCGTACTCGCCGGTTTCATTGTTCGTCGAAATAACTGTTGCTTGCCATTATTGCCCGTCGCTGACACGAAAAAAAGTTTTTGACACAATCGACGCGGTCGCGGACCCTCCGCGGCGGAGTTTCTTGGAACTTCCGCTAGGCGGCGCGACCTACCGGTGCGGAAAATTGCTTTGACATGATCTCGATCTCGTACGGTTTAGCCTACTGAATGATGTTTATTACATTATTTATACGTTTTACATAGTACAATTGCGTTATGTATAAACTTACGGCTCGTTATGAACTTTTCGCGTGTTTTTCCTTTGTATTTTCTTTGATGCACTCGTAAATAGGAAGCTCTCACCCTGTCTCTCGCTCTCTCTCTCTCTCTCTCGCACGCTCACACCCCTACGATAATTGCACTGTTCGTGATTTTTATGCAAACGCCAGTTTTGACGAGCTCTGCAAATTGATTGCCGATTACTTTAACTTTAATCCCTCGAATGTTTGTCGCTTCTACTTCCCATATAAATGCTTGCATCTCCGTTTCGAAAAATAAGTTTCTGAAGCAAGTCCCTCGGCAATTGACTCGAAGATGTACGTCATTGGACATTTTCACTCGTAATCGTAAAGATATTTTTCTTTCAAAACAAAACCTTGGATTGAGCATCAAAAATTAATTTAAAAAAACAATCAAACACCAATACGCGTAATGTGCTTTGCTTCAAAACGATGAGCAACAATTGCAGAGTTAGTCGCAAGTTCCCTGGACTCGCGATACTAAGATTGCTAATGTATAATTTCCCTAGCGGCTTCAAATTATCATTTATTTTTCGCCAGTTATTTACAGCTGAGTTTATGTCACAGTTTATACACTATAATAATGACGTTTGTTATGAATTTACGTAAAAATTCAAGGGTTCCTGCTTGAATTTATATAATTCATTTATGTATGGGGTTTTCCGGCTCAACTCAGCCAACTATTTCGCCCACCATTCTGATTATAGATTACCATAGTGGAAAACCTCACTCCTGTCGTCAAAAACCACCTAATTTTTTTCTCCCGCCCCTTCTGCGACTGCTAAAAATCGAAAAGTCCACTCGGGACGTTTTTCTAATTCTGAAAGAATTGAGTTGCATTTAGGAGCTGTTTTGTGCATTTTTCGCCAAAATTCATCTCGTGCTTACGATAGTTGCTATTTCTTTGTGAAATTTCGGTTTTGGAGATGAATATTCGATCGCTTCACGGTCACAAGAGTACTTTTTTGGTCTTCCAAATAAAAAAAACTTCAGAAACATCGTTTCGGATGAAATTCAACTTGGGTGGGACGTATATGTAGACCGAAAAAGTAGTCCGCTGACTTCCAGACTGTCAAATAATCATCGCAAAAATCGAAATTCCACCAAAAAAGTGCCTAAAATTGGAAGCACAAGTTGAGCTTGGGTGAAAAATGCAGAAAACGGAACGTATATAATTTTCGTCAGAATAAATAAACGCTAGAGTGGAACTTTTCAAGGGCAGGAGGGCCGAAAAAATGGAGAAAAAGTTAGATGTTTTTTTCGCCACCAGGAGTAAAGCTCTCCACTATGGAAATCTATAATCAACGATGGTGACGGCAATAGTTGTATGAGTGCAGCTGGAATACCCCACACACATATATATATATATAGACTTTATTCATTATAATTATGTATAACGATTAAAGTTTTTCATGCCAACAATACAAATAAGTGGCTGTATCCACAGGCTTATTTACCCTCGAAGACTGATCGTTTGTTTTATCCATTCTAATCTGTATCTCGAGAAGCACTTGAGTGTCGTTTTCATTATTGTTTCTTTATTCCCATTCCGAATCGAGGAATCAACGAAAAAAATTCCTAAGATTCGAGGCGTCCAAGGACGATATGTTTCTTTCAAGATTTCTCAGAAATATCTTTGTTTTTCTCCTTCTTAGATTAGAACTCTGCTAGGAGCTTTGGTTTAACGGCTCATTTGTATGCAAACGCACGAGCGTTTCGCTCTCGAATCATCGAACGCACAACGCTCAACAGCGCTGCTCGTTTTAATTCTATTTTGCAACTTTACTGTCAGAATACTCCGAGGTATTGGCTCTTACTGGATAAAAACCCGTTCAAACTTCTAGAAAATGTTAATTCGTTTGTTTCGTTCCTTTTTTGCCTCGCAGTATCAATATTTACACTCACCTAGGGAATGATCCGAACTATTCTGAGAGGTTCGACGCACAACACGAACTCCATGCGTGCGCCTAAAGTTTATTTTTTCGACGATCACCGTCGTAATCGCGTTTGTCACTAGACGCACGAATGACCGATACTGCAAACGCTCTCCATTCGCCACTTTTGCAATACGAATTCGCCGGTGTTGGCAACCCGCGCGGAAATCTCCAGCCGCGACGAGAGGTCGTACGTGCCGGGCGACGGAATGACGGCTTGTAGTGTTATCGTGTACACGCCGTGGGGATCCACGTGGCAAGTGGCCGCGGTATGGCCAACGTAACGGAAGAACGTCGAGGCCTGGGGCGAGTACAGCTGAGTCTTTATACTCGGCAAAGCGGTCTGGCTGTAACACAAGTGGAGAAAAAAGACGCAGGTGCGGCTTGAAGTTTCTGATACTTTTTGGACGTGGATGTCATGCTTGCAATGTTTTCCTAACGGGCTACATCTAAAGGGTTTCTCAAAATGACCTGACATTAAATTGCGCGCCATTATTTTTTTGTGGCGATCATAGAGTACTAATCTTTGACCACTGACATCAGTAGAGGTTTACTAATGGAGAAGTATGATATCGGGCAACGCATAGAAATTTTGCAAAATGCAGGCGAAGCAATGCAGCTATTGCAAAGTTTCATTGTCGTGTTGGCTCGCGCCGCGGCGATGTGAATTGGCCAAAAAGATCGTGCGGCGCCATTTTTCCAGAAAAAAAAATCTGAATTTGCCCATTTTTTGGGCCTCTAGTTGCATGTAGTCCCTCGAAAATAATAAATAAGACATTTTATTGGGTTCGACGTATTTCGGCGATATTTTTCGCTACACTCGTCCTTACGGACGTCCTCGAATGGGGTAATGAACAAAACGAACAAAACGTCGATAAAGCTTACCTGCTCGTGCCGATCGTATCGATCTTAACGTCGATGCGCGATCGCGAATGATTCTGCAAATGAAGATGAACAGGAACGACGCACATGCGGCTACGATCGAAATTATGTTTTCCCTCTCGAACGTGGCTCGTGTAGAACGAGACGAGATTTTTTAGGCACTCGCTTTCGGGTACTTCGTCCCTAGTTTTGACGACGCTCGTCGAGTCCGCGACGTTGCGCTCGGGCCCGAAGATCTTCAATCTCGTTGTATAGTCATTTTGTTCGGGGCGCTTTTCCTCGGGATGTTTGTATATTTTGTTGATAACGGCAAGATCGACGTGATGTTGTCCGATCGAGTGTCGAGCGGATGTCCCGCTTTCCGTAACTTTGGCCCGCCATCGTAGGATCAACGTGGCGTCGAGTCTCGTCGTTATCGCGAGTGGCCCAATATCTTCCGCGCTTCCCTGTTGACTATCGACGAATTTTTCCGCCGCTGTTTGGGACCGCGTGCGTCTCTTTTGAACGAAATTAATGTACGGAAAGTTCGTGACGGCTTCGTCTTGGCGATCGTTCGTGAGCGAAACGTCGGAGAAGGGCGATTCGCTCTCCGTTCTTCTCACGAGTTTCAACAGAAGGCCGTAGGTCTCTTGAGGCTGTATCTTGACGTTTGCGGGTTCGACGATGGACTGTAGCAACGACCAAGCTTTGCTCTCGAGGGACACGCGCTCGAGTGAGATCTCGTTCATAAAGGGATCGTGCGATTGATTCATATTTTTAACGCGCACGGTCAACGTCAGACTCGGCAGATCAGCTTTTCTCACGGCGCTTCGACGGGCGATTGCGCTTATCTGAATGGAGTCCGAAACGCTCAATTGCCAAGTGTGACGACACAGCCGATACTTGGGTACGCTCGTGGGATCGGAGTTCTCCCAGTAGAAGAGAAGATCGAGGCGATGATTGCCTTTGGTGTGGGGAGCTCGAATCCAGAGTGGCACCGTGTGCTGACTGCCGGGCGACAGGCTCGTCGACTTCCCGGGCAGCCTGATTTTCGTCACCGCGGCGTCGCACTTTGCCTCGTTGTTCTCCAGGCAAAAGAGCCTCGGATTGGTGGAGCCCACGTGGATATTTCTGAGCGGCGCTTGACCGACGTTCTCCATCGTAACTTCGAGCCTCTGCATCTCGCCGCACAGCATCTCTTGGGATATCTTGTCGAAGGTGACCCTCATGAGGGGCGACCTATCGACGACGTTCACGTCGAGCCTGTAATCCGTGCCGTACATGCTCGTGCCCGGTTTTTCCTTGACGTTCTTCAACCGAGGACCTTTGATCTCGAATAGCCGCTTACCGGTGACCGCGACCGTGGGATTGACGATCGGTTGATCCGAGGCCGGTGGATTCGAGAGATCGTACGACATTCCCAATATCTTCAGATCCCCCGTACGTCGGGGTGTACAGGAGAGCACGATGCGACGTCTCGAGCTCGGCTGAAGCGTCACCGAGGACAAAATTTCCGTCTCGACGGGCTCGGACGATTCTTCGTCTCGCGTCCTCTCGTTGCTGGATGATTCCTCGCCGTTGGTGAAAGACCACAGGAGCCTCAATCGCGTCAGTGGAATCGAAATTTTCATCGGATTGTAGAGCTCGATCGAGACGTTGATAGGCTCGTCCAGTACACCGATCGGCCGCGCACCGTTGTTCGTACGACTCGTGTACAGCACGATCGTCGGCTTGAACATCATCGAGGCGCTCCCCTGCGCCTCGGCCACCATCGCTTCCTCCAGTTTCGACCATCGCGAGTCGTCCTCCTCGCTGACACCGTCGAACGACACGTTGCTCGCCGGCACTCGATCGTTCGTCGCTGATCCTGGCAACGGACCGAGCAACACGCGTATCTCGTTACCGTCAACCAGCGGCAACGGGAGCACCGGAATCTCCGAACGATCCGTCGTACTCTCCTGGCGCAGTAACTAACGATCGAGAATAATAAGATTTGCCTTGAAAACTCGAATACGAAGCGTCGCGAAGGAGAGTCTCGACCAGCCTCAGCTTCGACGATGCAAAATTTCTACGAAACAATTCGAGGCTTCTTACGTGATGAGTGTGCAGAAATTCGCGTAAAAAAGCCGCCTGCTGAGCACCCGGTTGTCGGCTGGATTCGTTGAGTAACTTTTCGAACGCCCTTACGGCATCGCCAACTTGCTTCAACGAGGCGGCTTGCCTGCCGATCGTGAAGTGAATGTGATCTTCCGCCGAGGACCAGCCTCGATCGCGATACACCTGTAAATCAATCAGCCAATCAAGCAATCTCGCTCTCTGTAGAATTTTAAGTGAACGGAACTTTTTTCGAAAATTTATATATCAGCAAGTCCATGAGCTAACAAGGAACATCACTTTTAAAAAATCCCGAAATCCCATTTTTCATGCCTCTTGTCGGTAACTTCCGTCGATCATACGGATAGTTACAAAATAATAAGAGTTAGAGAAACTATAATAATGATAAGAAATACTAGATATAAAATAAGATGACTATAATAATGAAGAATTATTTAGGCAGGCCTATGGCCAACTTACAAAGAAAATCACTTAAGTGTCCGCCTTAAATTTTGTTGAAACTCATGTATATGTGATGGAGCATTGACAACTATTAGACTCGTATTTTGTTTTATCTGCGCAAAACGTCTTTAAGGAGGGAAACGACTCCTCAGAGAGAGGCGTGGCACCCCTTAATTTGGTTATTTTACAATCTTTCTATGGTAAATTTTTCATCGCTTAGAAGATTTTTGGTTTTTGTTTCATTCAAATGAGTGGACTGCTTGTGGGTGAAGTTACAAAACCACCCCCCGAAACGCATTTCTTTGAGGGGTGGTTTCTACCCTTAGAACCGTTTTTTCGCAGTTAAAAAGAAATACGCGTCTAATGATTTCCTATGCTTTATCGCATATATGAGTTTCAACAAAATTGCCGGTGGGCACTTAAGTGATTTTGCTTGTACGTGAACCATAAGCTTGCCTACATAATTCTTCTATATTATACTTATTTTTATTTTATATCTACTATTTCTTCTTATTATTACTATTATCGTTAATTGTTTCTATCGACGAAGGTTACCGTCGAGAGGCATGAAAAATGCATAAACTTCGGGAATTTTTTTTTATATAAAATAAATACTTTTGAAAACGTATTTTATTAAGGCCTTAGGCCACTTTTATTAAGGCCTTTTATTAAGGCCATTTTTCGTATGAGAAAGAGATTCACTCATGAAATTAATGACACATCTATTTAGTATGAATATCAAGCTGTTAGAAAATATATATTTTTTTTCGATGTACAAAATAGCCGACTACTCGAAACATCTCGAAACAGCTTTTTTCCAATTGGCGTGGCAAATAACTTCAACAATTTTTACTCGATTTACTTCAAATTTAAAAGTTATGTTCCGAATTGCATTTCGCAGAGAAGTACGTACGGAATTTCTGATTAATCGAAAACTTTTCATTTTATGAGCAGTTTATAAGCAGTTATAACGAAATTTTCCACTGAAAGTTCATTTCTTAAGTTCTAATACCTACAACTTTTGAATAAAACAATATTTTTTAAATTCCGTACCTACTTCTCTAGGTATTCTAATGTAGATTGACGAGAATTGTTGTTTTTTGTTCTAGGTAAAAAATTGTGGATGTTGAATGTCACGCCGCGGAGCGCCGAAAAAAAAGATAACAAAAGAAAATATTAGTAGTCGGCCATTTTGTATATCGAAAAAAAAAATATTTTTTAACAGCGCTATATTCATACTAAATAGATATGTAATTAATTTTACGAGTGAATCACTTTGTCATACGAAAAAAAAAATTGCTAAATTCGCACATGACTTTATACTCGTTACGTGGCCTAAGGTCTTAAAGTATGACAAAAATTGTACTGCGAACTTGTATACGCTACAAGCATACAGACTCGTACAAAAATGCGCACGATATTCTTAGGGAGGTTACACTCCAAGAACGAAATAAATCTCCCTCTCTTCAGCTCTTCCTCGTTTTTCAATGAATTGAGCCTGACCTGATAGGCCTGTTGATAGCACCTGAGAGAATGTCTTCTCTGGCCGGACTTTGAGAATCGATGACCCGCGAGTACCGCGTGAAAGGCGTACTTGTGTATCATCCTCGGATAAACGAAGCAGTAGGCCGCCTGCTCGAGCAAGAGTGCCGATCGGAGATCGGAATCTTCGCTGGTCATGCGTATCAGTTGTTTCGCCGCGTCGCCGTGCAAGTTGCGCCCCTTCAGGCACTCGGCACTGAGGAGAGTGGCTCTGGTCGCGAATTGTGGCATTTTACAACTGTTCGAGTAAGTGAGTATGGCGTCGTCCATATACTCGATAGTTTTTCGCGTCATTTCGCCCTGCATGAAGGCACTGAGCGCGGCCATTTCCAACGCCCCGGCGTAGTAGAGCCAGGCTTGATCAGCCGCGAAGTCACGTTTCGCGCTGTGATAAGCCTGATAAGCGAGGGTGTAGTGGCCAAACATGAAGCAGAGGTCGCCCAATCGACGGAGCTGCAGCTCGGGGGACTCGGCCGTGTAAATGACGGCGTTGGTTGGCGCCGATCCCGGCACGCCGGGCTTACTCGTACCGAACCAACGTTTCGTCGCGCTGAACAACGATCTGCTTACGCCCTTCTTGTTCGATATTACGTCGCTCAAGAGACCAATTTGCTTCTCCACGTAGGGCAACAGGCTCTTCAGACAAAACTCGCTTACGAGGTTGCGCAATCTATCGAGATCCTGAGTGGACAAACGCGAGCCGTGCTGAGCCACTGGATGATTCGGCGAGTCGGCCCACACGTTCGCGTTTATCGGTGAACTCTCGTTGTTCGTCGTCAACGCCGCCATTCTCGATCTCGTCGACGCTGTCGTCGCGAACGATCTCGTTCCAGCATCCAGGCTGAAGCTCCGTTGACTCTCCGGACTCAGCGGGTGTATCGTCACAGGCACCGCCTCCTGGCCCATTTCAACGTGCATACTCGGGGCTTCCGACATTTCCGAGGAGAGACTCAGCTTGTCCGCGAAATCGGGCGACAACAGACCCGCGTTCTGCGGCGCTATCGGCGTTCCCGCGTTGCTCGATCTAAACGGCATTCGAGAAATTAGTCATCGCGGGGAATTTTGGTCTTGGAGGAATATTTTATACGCGAAGACGTGAAACAGGAAAGAGGGGTTAACGAGGTATACCTAGGTGGGTCAAAAAATTGTATTTTCACAAATAATTTTATGAGATAGTGTCACCTTTTAGCTGTAATCGTTAATTTCATTGAAATATTCGTAAAATGAGCTTCTAACAGTCGGACGGGCCAGCGGTGGCAGCACTATACTTTGAACTTTAAACGCGTTTTTCTCGAAGCACTGTTTTCGAAGACGGTGGACACGATATCTCGACAACCACGCGATGGATTGTTTCCAAATTCACAGGAGATGAGATGAGAAACGTTTAAGGGGCCAGTCCACTATGGAAATTTCGATTTTTTTTTACTGTTTTCGAAAGCACATACATTCAGAAATATTGAAAACGGTGCAGGAATTTTCGATTGAGTTTAGGTAAGAGTTTTTCATAGTATAAACTTCAAACGCGTTTTTCTCGAAACAACGTTTTCAAAATCTAGCTCCAACGTATCTCTAAAACTAACAAACCGATTCTCTTGAAATTTGAACCACACATTGTAAACATGATTCGCAACAAGATGACCCTCGATGGTTTTAAAGTGTTGATTTTTACTGTTTTGTTTTTGTGAAAAACTACGGAAAAACGTGATTTTTTACTTTTTTCGTTTTCCATCTGCGATTTTTTTATTTTTCGATAAAACTTTATATCCGAGGGTCATTTTGTAGCTGGTGGACTGAATCTAATGGACTTTGATTTTTTTCTTTCAGACAAACCGTTGCCGAGTTGTGATGGAGCTACCTAGCCCACCTATTTTTGAGTCGTTACGATAAATTATAGTTTTTGTACTTAAAAATGAAGAAAAATGAATTAAATTCTTTTAAAATGTATTTTAAGACTTTATTTATCAAGCCCAACAACTTTTATATTCATATCTTTTATAAAATCCTCCAAAAAAATCGCGAAAATAGCCTTTTTTCGTGGCTCCAAAGTAGTCCATCAATTATTATTGTATTAATGCTCTACAACACAATTCTACGTGTTTCTTAATGAAAAATTTCCAGAGCACATTTCATTAAGGAGCAGTCAACACGAGTCTACGCAAAGCCATGGGCGGAAGGCTTGTTCTTCATGAATAAGACTTCGCCCTCCTGAACATTCCGACCGTCTATTCATAGAAATATTGGAAAAAAAGCGCGTCTTACTTATCAGGCTCAGTGGTGAGTTCGCTGGGCATAGCAGCGACTCCCCCCATGTCTGCGGGTGTTCTGGGACTGCTGCTGTGATCGCTGCTGGCGTTGAAATCCGTGTGTTTGACGAGGAACTGACTCCAGGGATCGGGCAAGTGCGTGTTGTCGTCGGAGTGGCCGGGCGGCCGTGAATTCATTTGCAGTAGGAAGCAATTGTTCGGATCGTAGAGATTTTTCATCTCTGTGAATACCGCCTCGGTCCTGGGCGAACGAGAAAAGAGTTTAAGCTGAACATTATTTTCACCCACCCCATGGGCAAAACTCTGTCCCTCGAATAGAAAAATGAGAACTTGCAGGATAAATCCTGCAGGATAATGCAGAATAATTCAAGCATTGCAAGTAGGGCTCACTTGGCTTTGTCATCGTGCGCCGTGTCGTGAATGAGAATGTAATATCTGAGCGCGTTGTTGTTGAACCATTTGGGCAACTTTCCCGGTACGCTCTGATGCAGCTGAGCCGCCATCTGCTGTATCCTCTCCAGAGGATTTTCGTCAGCGGACGCAACGACGATCATGCAAGCCAGGAAGTGTTTGGTGAATTCGTGATCCGAGGGGAACTGAACGGCGAGGAACGTCTCCCTCCACGCCTCGAACCAAGGCACGCACACGGGGATGTCCAGATCTACGTTTCCAATCCTGATCACCGTCGAGCGTTCGCAGGGTTCCGAGCTCACCGAGTCGTTCAGCATTTTTCTTGCCACTGCCGGTTCGGGCGGCTGCGCGTTAATGTCTTGTACGGAGAGACGCAAACTCTTCACCGTCACCGTCGTTCCCTGGGGATCCTTGAAATGACCTGCGACACGCGTCGGAAGGTAAATCGTTACCAACGGCTGGTCAGGGGCCGAAACGGGTGTTGGAAATAAAACTACCCTTGGCTGGTGAAAAAAGCGAATCGAAAGCATCGTCGCGGATATTCAAATCTCGTCATTTTGGGTGTTCTTTTTTTCGTTATCGCGTAAATTCATTCGGCTGGAATTCAATAGCGGAAGTTTTCTCCCCGAATCGTTCTGTCGCATTGAATTTCGCACCATTGAAGCGCAACGATTTTATTTTCCATTGCTTTATTCTTATTTTTTTAATTTTTTTTTCGAAGAGCGGAATCGGAAAGCTCTAAAAACGATATGCAAGAAAGTGGAAGTGATTTTCATATCCAGAATCAACAAAAATGTTTGTTGAACGAAAATAAAACACCGTTGCCTTCCAACGATGCAAACTCCAAAGTCACATCGTGATCAATGAGGCGATTTTTCGGATCGATCGCTTTTTGAGCGCAAACGTCGCTTTGATCGCGGGAAAATTTGGAGGACAGTTGGTGACTTTAAGTACGAAGGAAAAAGCGACGTACCTTCGGTATTGAGGTTGCAAAAAGGTTGCAGAAGCTCGATGAACGATAGATTGTTCTTCTGGCACACGGACTCGGCGATACTCGAGCAAACTGCGCCGATTTGCGGCGAGAATGCATTGCCGATAAACTCACGCGGGGTTAACTTACATTGAGCCATATCGATGCTTTGTTTTGAACACGATAATAATAATCCTGACGCGAGAAACGGAGGTTCTTCTTTCTCGTCTTTTCAGGTACCCGGTAGTTAGAATTGCTTTTTTCACGAAGTTACTGTCATTTTTTTGTTTCTCGTTGATCACGTGGAGCAACAACGCAAGTACACGATCGCTAAAAGAAAAGTGATTCGGCCACTGAGGTTATCGCTGTGAAACAGGGCGATCTGGAAAGGACATTCGCACCAATGATCGTGATAAACATGCCCGAGAAATTTTTCATCACCGACCTCGCGACATCCACCCCCGTTGAACAGCTGTTCGTCACTGACAGCGCGAATCAATTTTTCACGCGGAAACCTCGCAGTCGAAAAATACCCGCGATCAACGGCTGCCCTCTGACAGCGCCCCGGGCCAACTAATGACGCGGCTGGACTGTTAACGTTGCACGAGAGGTAAAATCGCGGACAAAAGCGGCGGAAGTTTTAGATTTTTCAATTTACGAGTTTGATTCAAAGTAAAATGAGTCGTGAGAGGCATAATGTGTGAAACGAGACTTGCATTTCCGATTGTACATCCTCAAAGTGCATTCTCCCTTGGTTCTCCCCCGCTCGGTCGGTATTTACCATTAAGGGGGGAGATTTTATATTTGTAACGCTTTGTAATTTTTTTTAAATGGCATTTTTAGGCATTAAATATCAGTCAAACAGTAGAATATCGTTCTAAAAATTTTAGAGCGAAAGTCTCAGTTCTTTCGACGTTAATAGCAGATGAACGCTACTGACCGACGCTCGGCTTGGGAGCGCAGCTGGTAGTCAGATGTTCGGGGGGCCAGGGACAAATTGCTGATGATCATGTTGTTTTTTAAAGAAAGCTTTCTTTACCACTTTTGAGACTTAGGGCTTAGGGGTTTTATTACTACTTTTGGCTGTTACATGCTTTAGTTCTTATTAATATTTAAATTGGCGGAGGTATGGTCTTCTCAACGGGTTGCGGCGGATGTTGTGAGACGGCGTGACACGTAGCGTCGGCGAAATTAATCTGAGAAAAAAAACCAACGAAGCTTTTTCTTTCATTATCACTCATACGCAAAAAATATGAACCAAGAAAAAGTGAAAAATTTTGAAAATCTATAAAATGGTAGGGTATGAAACAAAAAGATTGAACTTTTCGCAAAAATGGCTACAATTTGCAATAGAAAGACTTGTTTTTTATTTACAAAAGCATGTGTCGTGCAGCCGCCATTTTTAAATGTTACCAAAAAAAATCGGCAAATCAAATGATGCTAACTCAACATTCAAACACAAGAAAAAGTTTCGGAAAATGTTGTGTAACTTCGATTAAAATTAAGAAAATGAAAAGCTATAACATGTACATAAAGTTTTACGTAAAATAAACAGTTTGCACATAAAAAATCTTGAAAATTTACTTATTTTCGGCTGCCTGAAAAGATCTCCCCCCTTAACCTCGCGATCGCACACTCGATCGGTAAAAGCGGAAAAATCTTCCGACCGAATAGCATTTTCATCGTCGCAATGCCTTTTATTATACTGGACGACATTTCTTTCCTTCTTCCCACCAAATATCAGTTTACTAGAGAAACTCAAAATCGACCCGAAAAACTGTTTTTCTGCTGCTCACGGCGTTGTGCGCGCCTATCCCTAAATTATTCTCGAACAAAATGGTTGAATCGCGTTTTTCCATTCTTCGTACATTACGCGCGAAAGTGTCGTCGAATCGGGCGTTCATCAGTGTTCGTCAGCATCGGGATTTCGAGTGAAAGCTTCCTCGTTGCAGAAATCCATCGCTCCCTCTACACGCGCCAATAAGTGAGCGCGGGGGAGTCAGACGAAGGATCGAGGAAGGGAGAGATCCGCGCAATCGTACTTTCTCCCTTCCATATCATCGCGAGGGAATTCCTGAACGCCCCGCCGCGCGCGACACGTCAAGTTTCGTACACAGAGGCATACACTTGGCTTCTCTACATCTCGTACAATAATTATTTCACGTGAACGGCGATGTGGCTTGAAGCGAAAAGAGTAAACGAAGCGACGCAATAAATCGTGATCAACGATGATCCGAATGTTTTGAAAGCCATTCTTGCGATCGTGAGAGTTGGGTGTATACACCCACACGCGTACGCTCGTAGAGATATAAACACGCGAAACGTCCCGTGAAATATTTGCGATAAGCTCCGGTACGTGTCTTCGTTTTTTTTTATCACAACATGGTGAAAACGTTCGTCCTGGAGTCCTGAGTGCGTTACGCAGCGTTGTTTTTACACGCGCCATACATACGAAATACGAAGATCACAAGTACGCGAGTGGCGAACGCGTCGCGGTGGTTCTTTTTTTTCGTTTTTTTAAAGTGGCGTTTCGTTCGAGAGCAGGTGTCCCTGACGTCACGTAGCACGCTAGGAACACACGCGTCTCGATGAAAATGAGTGTGTTTTGATTGATACGTATATTCGGCCGATACATCATTTTTTTAACGATCGTGCAACCGAGTTGGAAATCGACGCCCTCCGTGTGACACACACACACACACGGGCTCTGCGGCATACCGAACCCACACGCACAGCTGCGGAATTTCTCGCGTAAAAAAAGAAAACGTAACCGCATCATGTCAAAGAATAAACTTCATCAGTGCAGCGACGGTGTTATGGTCGCCGTTAAAAGCAAGGTACATTTTTTTCATCTACGGTAGAATTTGCGAATCTTTACGAACGCTCTCTCTATTTCGTTAGCCAATAACGTATAACCGTTGTCTGCTGAACATTCCTGTGCCAAATTTGGTCTCGACAATGACTCATTGTTCTAACGCGCGCGCGCGCGCGCTATCTGACAACGCACCCGACACTTTTATTCTGACAGTCGGGGTCGACTATTTTTAACGCTCGAAAACACCCAAGGCCTCGACTCCAAAGTATGCCAGGCTTTTTTTGCACAACGAAAAATCGCGGCGCAACGTTTTTTTCGCAGTAGCTCGCGTTCGTTCGACGATTTTGAGGACGTTTTTGAGGTTAGGGTACATGCAAAACACGCCGAGGGACGGAAGGGTTTCCGTCATATGGGACTTGCATATCATTAAACACATTGACCTGCCCGTTATCGAGAATTCGCTCTCGAAATCGGCGTTTCTAGCACGCATAGGATCAGTCTCGGAGAAGGTCGTATTTCCGTTGATAATGAAACAATGACGAGATGGAAGCTCATGAAAAACAGTGGAAGGATGGATGGATGTTTTAAGGTTGTTATGAAAACAAAATGGTCACTTTTAATAGTAAACTTAATTTATGAGCACCCAAAGTACGAAGCATGCCATGAAACTCCATTGGCCAAACGAGTCGATGCAAACGACCCGGGAGTGCTGCGAACGAAACACGTTACATAGACTACTTTTTAAAAACATTAGTCTTTACAAATCGTCCTTTATAGGACAGCCATTTTATTGAATCCTTGATTCGTGCAGTGCACCAGTTGTAAGAACTGGACTGTCAGCACAGTGTCGAAGTTTGCATCATTGGAATGCAACAAAAGTTCTTTTCACATTTTATTATTCATATTTTTATCATTATCAAATATCTTTTTAATTACTTAAACTAAAATATATAATATATAAAATAAAATAAAATTACTTAAACTTTTTCGGCCGATTTAGGCTCCGATAATGGCTCAAATGCTTCTACGTATTCTTATCACAAATGAACGACAACAGTTTGCAAAAAAAAAGTGTATGCATACTGATAAAAGCAAAGAAATATAAATTGGAAAAAAATTATCGTTGCATGACAAAGATGCAAACTTTCACGTCATCTATCAACAATGGTAATGAGTATATTCAGGGTAAGGGCACGATTGCGCTCACCAGCGACGCTGTCCTATGCGTACATGAAACTGTTTTACTACCACAGAGGAGCTCTCTCAAACTTGTCAATTAATTCGCGACATCATTTTTCAAATTTTCAATAGTAAGATATTCCTTGTCTCTAGTTTGAGAGTAGGTAAATTCATCACTTTTCAGAAATGATTGCTCATTTAAAAATTCGAACCTATGCATGCCTTTAAATGGGAGCATGGAGATTGCACCAAAAATCCAATGTTGAAAAACCGATATTTGACTTGTATAATACCTATATTTCGATATCAGAGTTGAAAACATAATTCTTATTTCCTTTTAAGTTACTTTTACTTCTTTTTTTTACTATGTTTAAGGAGTTTCGGCACAATTAACAAAATATTACCATTTGATTTAAATGTATACAGTACATTCTTAGTTATTTACTGCATGTATCCTCCAAATTCAAAATCGATCGTCTACACTGCTTCTATAAAATGTATAATTGAAAAAACACTTTTCAACATAGGGAAATGCCTACGCTTATCGCTGAATGGCAGTTTTACACATGAAAGAGTGTGAAAAAATGTTTAACATGTTATGCAAAACTATAAAATGACTCAGTACATTATGACAATGTATGATATTGAAGTTTGCATCATTGGAATCCAACGAAAATACATTTCTTTCATATTCCCCTACTTTTTTCGCCACATTTAGGCAACGAAAGTCATTAAAATATCATTAAGAATCATTATTCAAAATTCATGACCAAAAGCTGAAATAAAAAGATTTTAGATAATAATAAAAATACAGAAATGAGAAAATGGAGAAGCATTTTCTTTGCGTTCCAATGATGTAAACTTCAACACTATGACAATGTTGTCATTAGGGTCATAATGTACTTGTACTAACTGTACTAGTGTACTCCTTATGTTATCTGATCATAGGTATATGTGTTAAAAAGTGTTTTTTCAATTGTCAACCTTATACAAACTGTGTAGACGATCGATTTAAAATTTGGAGAGTGCTTTCAGCATGAGACAAAGAATGTCTTGTATAAATTTGTAGCAAAGGTAACATTACGTCAATTGTCCGGAAACGCCTTAACAGCCTCAAAATATTATTACCTGAAGTAAACGTTTCCAAAGTGTCAACTTATTAATCCACGAGTGTGGAATCAGAAAGGGCCTTTTCTTCTGCAGCTTACACCTGCAATAATGTAAGGCCGTCTCTGAAAGACGAAACCTTGGATGCCCTCTCTTTTTCACGGTCATTGTTTCAACAATATCAATCTCGTTAATTAGAGTGATCATGCTGTTGCCTGCCTGCTGCAAGGTACGCCATTTGTTTGCATTCTGGTAGCTACCACTGCGCAGACTGTCCTAAAACTTCCTAATTTCAATTTTGCTTCTCCACTACTTTTTTAATTAGCACAAAAGTTCCTACATAAATTTTAACTTTTATACATACTTAATTAAAATACATAAATTTTACATTAGAATACGTAAATTTTAATTTTTTATCTAGCATAAAAGTTCCTAATTTCCTTGGTTTTTAGCTCTTCATTTATTTTATGTGGGGCTGGATATATTCAAGATCATAGCAGAGTATGCTTAGAAATGTATAATTGATAAAGATCTCGATAAAAGACGGTGATTTTTAATGAATACTGTGGTTTCACTTAGTTATACTATACACTATACACTATTATTTCTACAACTTCCATCTTCACTTTCAAGTTTCGAACGTTTTTAATCAAGGTTTCCCATAAATATAGAAAAATATCGAAATACCGGTAATAGAAAGAGCTCCAATAGTCCAAGCTCTATCTTGAATGGGACTGTCTCGACCACAATAATTCGAGGCCCTTGCGTCTTTGAGGAACCGACGAGACAGCTAATGTTCCAATCTTCCTTCCACGAGTCCCTACCAATGACAAGTTCCTTCTAATTGTTTGTTCGACAGTTCGATGCGGACATTATACGTTTTGCGGTGAATCGCAACGAGTCCGTAGGATACGAGGACTTCAGGAAGATGCTGGCGGAGCGCCACAACATCGGGCCTGAGCTGAATTTTCTCATTTACTACACGGATCCGACGGACGGCGATCCGCTGCCCATCAACAATGACAACAATTTGGCCAGGGCCCTCCTGGCTGCTAAACCTTTGCTCAGAGTCTTTATTACCCGAAAGGACGAGGGTATAGAGGATATGAACGGCTACGGAACGCTGAAACCAAAAAATTTGATATCCAGTATTTTGGGCGGTACTCCTGGAAAACCCAAGCCGTCTCTGGCTATCTCGAATCCTCAAGACTTCAGACAGGTGAGCCTTTCCTCGAGCCGGTCTCCACGTATATCCCCGTAACACTGTCAGGCTTTTTTTGGCAGCCTGAAGACGGAGCGATGCGCCTCAAAGATTGAGGATGTAGAACATGTTGACTTGGGATTTTTCCAATTATCGTAATATGTGTAAATCAACTGTGATTTTTTTTTTGATGGAGAGATTACTTCATCATTTTTGAGACTCATGGTAGCATCGGCGGGATGAAAAAAATGGCTACATTTTATGATGAAAATGTTTTTTTTTATTTTAACAAAAATTGAGGTTAATGTTTGAGACGATAAGGTTAGAAAGATTTATACCAAATTTCATCAGAATTGGTCGAGTTTTCTTTTTCAGCTGTGCGTCACGCCAGTTTCGAAAATGCAGTGGAGAAGACCGTGCCGTACTTTCGCCACCTTTAAAGATTAATAAAAAAAACTGGTGAAGAAATCTTTCGTTTTTAAATAAAATCATGATAATCAGCAAATTTTTTTCTTGCCTCAATGTATCTGCTCCCCCTTAAGACACAGAGTTGCCAAGTTCATGTTTTTTAACATTGAAAACCATTGATAAGCAATATAGCCTTTATTATTCAAACAAAGTGAAATGAAAAATAAAAATGTGTTTTTCGCACAATAATAATACTTTCTTGTGACCCGTTACTTTCTTGAAATATTGAAAACCACGACAAAGGGCAAGTGGCAGGGAAAAACGTTTCACTTTCGACCAAAAAAACAACTTCAACAATCTGTTATCAACAAATGGATGAAAGACAAAAAATATCATCGAGTCATACGATATAAAATGTTACTAAGTATGGATGTATCTCGTGCGTCGAGCAGACATTATTCTCCCATGGAATTTCAGGTTTCCGCGATAATAGACGTGGACATTTTGCCGGAGACCTGTCGTCGAGTGCGATTATTGAAGCACGGATCGGACAAGCCACTAGGATTTTACATTAAAGACGGCGAGAGCTTCCGCGTTCTGCCGCCGTCCGCGGGTGGCGGAATCGAAAAAGTGCCAGGAGTTTTCATAAGCAGACTCGTCCCCGGTGGCCTCGCCGAGAGCACGGGCCTTCTTGCCGTGAACGACGAAGTCCTCGAGGTCAACGGAATCGAAGTTGCCGGAAAAACTCTAGACCAGGTGAATTCATTTTTATCCAATTGCTCCGTACGGTTCGCAATTTCACGAGCGGTGAATAGTAATATTTCTCACGATGGGACTGTTCACTGAAGCGGGGACAAAAAGTGCTATTGAAGTTTGCACCGTTCGAGGGGAACGAAAATTGGTTTCGATATTTTCATTGCATATTTTTAATGCTATACAAAACATTTTTTTTCATTTTGAAACTCTAGATCTGCAAATAAGCGTCTTGAAAAATAATTGCGGCGTTCTCGTAACGAATTCGAGCAATTAAAGATTAATGTTTTAATAATGATTAAAAATGATCGAAAAATCGGTAATTCTTTAGATAAGTGACTTTTCCGAAAAGTATTATCCGATTTCTCCGATAAAATATCATTTATTGGGTCATAAATGATGATATTCAGTCGGGGGAAGCTGACATTTACCATTAACGATTTTTTTTTACGATTAAAAAATCTGACACCGAATTGTAGTCTCTCGAGTAGCCGGAGACTAGAACGTAATTGACTAATCGCGAACGAAACCACAAAAAATGTCCATTTCCCGAAGGTCACGGACATGATGATCGCGAACTCGTCGAACCTGATAATAACCGTGAAACCGGCGAACCAACGAGGCGCGCTCGTTGCACCGAGACGCGGCTCTTTCTCGCGGAACAGCCAATTATCGTCGGGCAGCCATCAATCGACGCAGAGCGTGGCGACGGTGAGCGACGAGGACGCGGACGAGATAGTCGATCTCACCGGTGTGCCGCTTCACGAGGACGTCCACACGGCCGGCTCCCAGCATCACCACATGCACCATCATCACCATCACAACTTGTTCGCTCACGATCAAGGTGTGTTGCATCTGTAAAGTTTCAAAGGAATCGCCTCGTCCTCGAGTCGCGTTGACTTTCCCATCGTCGATTTTTATTTTTTATCGGCAACGACAAATTCAGTCAGGTCTGTTGAGAATAAAGGAGAAGAGAAAGAGCCCTGAGCGAAAAACGGGGAGGCACGAGACAGCAGCAAAAAGAAAATAGACAATAAACGAGCTTCCCGATGGAATCAGAAGCAATAGATAAAATCTTCCCTTCGTTCGTCGCCCACGGATCGTTGAGTCGTGCCTCGTCGCGGGAAACAAAATTACCAGGCGAGCGAGCGGTATTTTAAAAAAATGAGAAAAGTCTCATCGAAGAACCCGTAGATCGAAGAACGAGATTTTGGAAAAATAATCTCGTAACGATTTGTATGTGTGTGTGTTTTTTCTTAATCGGGAAGAATCGACTTCGAATAGCTGCTGTGAGAAAATCAAATTCATATTCCACGGTTCAATTGAAGTTCACTCGTAACTACGCAGTCGAGACACTCGCGGCCAGAGAGCAGCCCAAAAAAACGTCACTCTGTCACCTAGTGTGAATTTTTTTTTCAAATTGAAAGAAAAGCAAAAGATCGTTGCGTCTTTTATTCGATTTTTTCAGTATTTCGGCTCGCATCGTCTTTTAATTGCCGCGAATGTTAAAACGACGAGAGCCATTTTTATTTTACGTTCCGAATCGACCCTCGCTCACCGCGAGCGATATTACGATCAACGTTTCTCGATCGAATCGTCGACGAACTAGAAAAAGGAGGGACAAAAAGATTTCGACGACGTTGCTCGTTAAGCAACTCCCCCAATTGCTTTTGTAGACGAAAAATATCGCGAAAGAGGAGGGAAAAAAGTAGAAGCTAAGCCGCGGGAACGCTCGGAGAAGGGGCTGGAAGTGAATAATTTTATTACCGTTCCAATCTCTCAAGAAATAATCGCACGGCAGCAATTTGTAACGAGTATTAAGCGCGTACCGGGATAGTACTTAATTATCGTTAAATCTAAAGTGTACTTAAGAGAGCGATGTCGGGCACGAAGGAGTGGAGGATGATTCCCGTTTTTCGAGTCCACTGTTATTATTCCGATGGGATTGTAGATCGACGGGTTCCCGAGCAGTCGATTGAATATTACTCAAACGTCGCATCTCCCAGAGTCGAACAAATGTTTCTCAAGCGATTTTTTATATCATCAGATTGTATATATATATAGCGCGTATATATTTCCGTAATTTAGCGAATACACGAAGGAAAATAGGGGGCCGTAAGATTTACCTATAGTTAAACGCGTAGAATCGAGGCGGTACTCGAACGAGCTCGATGCATCCGCGATACGCAAATATCGCGAAGAGGAAGCGCCAAGAGCGAGGCTCGTGACTCGACTCTCAATTAAATTCGACGAGCAAATACGCGTTGCATCATTCTCTGCACTGATAAAAAAAAAACAATCATTCCGAGTTTCCTCTATGGGACAATGTTGAATGATTCTCATGCCCTTGTTTGGGTGCCGATCGTGCATCGCCTTCGATCGACATACTCAAGGGGGTCCCCGGCAGTTTCACCGATGAATGTTTTGAGACACTGATTTTTTTTCGGACGGTGATGCGTTCATTGAAAGTCGACGAAGTTTCGCTCGGTCGTCGAGAAAAATAATTATTGAAATCCAGACGATGAAGGGAGGACACGATGGGCTGAAAAAATATCACGTTTTTCGATTTTCTATTGTCTACTGGACTATTCGTTTGGGATTTGGAAAAGAGGTTCGTTATTAAGCATCCAACCCTCTATTTTTTTACATAAGGGCACAAAAACCATTTGAAAATTCGGGGTCGACGCGTAAGCAGTATGACTTTCAAAATAATAAAAAATATTTATTCATATATTTTGCAACTTTTTTCTATTCGTATCGAATCAGCATGAATTCCTTTATAGTTCCAGAGATTTTTTTTTCACACATCCGTTACTGTTAATTTATCCTCGTGAACTTATTCAATTCACTAGTTGCGCACCACTGGAAGAAAGAGGCGTCTCATACTTCTCGTACGGCTCGCACTCACAGCCACGCTTCCCCTACTATTCTGCGCGTGTATATATAGATATAAACCGAAGCGTCACTCTCTGCGTCAGTGGTGCTCTCACAAAACATACATTTTCAAGCCCACCCGAATTTTCAAACCTTTTTTGGGCCCTTATTTTCAAAGATAGGGGGTTCGACGTAAGATAACTTTCTACGTATTTTATTATTCCAAAGAACTGTTGTTTGAAACATGTTTTAATCAGGCCATTCATGATCGCGATTTTTACAGGGTTGGGGAACAAAGTTTCATTGGGGCTAATTTCAGTATCCAATCATTTAGCTTCAGTGAAAAATTCAAATTTCCCCTTAAAAAGTGCTGGGTTTTGGCACATTTCAGTGGACTAAATTATAGGGATAAAGTTCCGAAAAATGACGTACCTCTGATTAATTCGGAATTTTGTGTACCCATGTATTTTTACACGCTGATCACGAATATAATAGCGAAAGGACCGTAAGATTTGATCTTCAAGGTGAAACCTCACTAAAACTGATTTTTACAATTTTTTCTATTTTATTATAATAAATGCTGATCTTGGAGAAAAATGTTTTCTACACAAGTTGCAGCCTATAAAAAGATTGATCTTTTATGTTCCATACGATTTTTGTCTAAAACCAATCCGTTTCGAGAAAAATGGATTATGCTCGAAACCATTCTGTTTTGAAAAAAGTTGGATAATCGTTCGGAAAGTACATTTTCCTAAACTCCATTAGTTTCGATATTATCCACTTACGCACTTTACCGCGGGAAGGTTGCAGTTTGATCTTCAACACTATACGCATACCTAACCAATACACAGCAAACAAACCCAAACACACAACCCAACAAACAAACCCAAACACACAACACAAAAAACAAACTCAAACACACAACAAACAAACCCAAGCACACAACACAACAACGATTAGTTGACGCCGACGGGAAAAGTGATTTAAAAAAAAATTAAATCGCAACGACTTCGAAATGGGTAAATTCGTAAAAAATATTCGTCACCTTTCTCAATATGTTTTCGATATAAAAGTCAAAGGAGGCAGCACGTCCTTCTCGTTAATTTGAATCGATACGCGAACATTTTTAGAAATTCTAAATACTAGTTTAGAAATTTCTAAAAACTTTAGAAATTTCTAAAACTTCAGAAATTCTAAAAACTAGTTTAGTTATGTCTGAAGTTTTTAGAAATTCTTTAAACTAGTTTAGGAATTACTTGAAACTTCAGTAATTCTAAAAAGTAGTTCGGAAATTACTAAAAACTTCAGAAATTCTAAAAACTAGTTCAGAAATTTCAAAAAATTTAGGAATTCTAAAAACTAGTTTAGAAATTACCATTTTTTTCAGAAATTCTATAAACTAGTTGAGAAATTTCTAAAAACTTATGAAATCTCAGAAACTGGTTTAGACATTTCTAAAAACTTCTGAAATTCCAACAAAAACACTCGTTTAGAAATTTCTAAAAACTTCTGCAATCCTAAAAACTATTTTAGAAATTTCTTAAAACTCCCGAGATTCCAAAAACTAGTTTAGAAATTTCTAAAAAAAACTTCTGAAATTCCAAAAACTCGTTAAGAAATTTCTAAAAACTTCTGATATTTCAAAAACTAGTTTAGAAATTTCTAAAAACTTCTGATTTTTCAAAAACTAGTTTAGAAAAAAACAAACTCAACCACACAACAAACAAACCCAAGCACACAACAAACAAACCTAAACAACACAACAAACGAACCCAAACGAACCCAAGCACACAACAAACAAACCCAAACAAACGCACAACAAACAAACCAATACAAACCCATAACAAGGAAATCTAAACAATCACAAACAAACCCAAACAATCACACAACACAACAAACAAATCCAAACGCACGGCACAACAAACCCAAACAAACCCAAGCACACAACAAACAAACAAACCGAAGCACACAACACAACAAACAAACCCAAACACAACACCACAAACAAACCCCAACACAACAAACAAAACCAAACACACGCCGCAACAAACAAACAAACCCAAGCACACAAAAAAAACCCAAGCACACAACACAACAAACAAACCTAAACAACACACAACACAACAAACAAACACACAACAAAACAATCGCATACAACACATCAAACAAACTCCAACCTTCCCACGGTCATTTTGTGGGTACTTTCACTATTATATTCGTAAAAAGCGGGTTAAAGTACATGGGTACACGAAATTCCAAATTGTTCGGAGGTATGTCCTTCTCGAAACTACAGCCATTTATAGCTAGAGTTATGATTCCGGCCAGGTCGAGAAAAGTCGTTTCGAGAGAAAAGCGATGGAAAGTTTCGGTACACGCAAATCGTGGAGCTACCTGTTCTCACTAAATCGTCTGCAACTTGCTCAATCTTCAATCTTTCAACTTGAACATTTTTTCACGTGTTCTTGAATATGTATAGTTTGAAAAAGTGCAAAAAAACGTTTTTTTTTGTACTCGTCACAGTGGTGACCCGCCTTAAACGCAGTGTCCTTTAACATTCATCGGGAAAACGTTCGACTCTCAAGAGAGAAAAAAAAACAAGTGCGTACTTAGTGTGTTGAAGTTTTCGAAGTTTAATAACCGATTATTTTTATCGATATCGTCGATATTTATCGTTACTGTTGTTACATAGGTAAAGAGAAGGAATTATTGCGCATTTTTTTCTCTGCCGAATTGTAAAACTGTCGTTGGTCTTATAACGCGAGACGTTTTTTTCTCTCCTAGTATCTCGTAACGCACGAGTCGTACTAGCATTATAATCGAAAGCACTCTATTTGTCCGTTCGGATCACGTACGTTGTGACGTTGCCTCGTTTTATCCCGCAACGTTCGTAACGAAGTGCCTAAACGTCATATCAAGAACGAAGATGAAGGAAACGTTTTTCCACACGTTTTCACGGATATTCGTGACAACGTTAGTGGATGATTTTTTAAATTTATTTCCGCTTTTACGGCGTTTCTCAATGAATTTATACGAAGAAAAGAGAAATAGTAATAATATCGATAAGTTCGAGTCTTCTGACGAAGGACGAAAACTTGAATAATGTATGAAGTTTTAAAAGGAATAGAGTGGATTCGAAGATGAGGCAACTATCGCGATCCAATAGGGCCCAGCTAGTGCGTAATTTTCAGAACAATTTCTTCAAACTGAAATAACGATTAGTTGACAGCGACGAGAAAAGTGATTTTTTGAAAATGAAATCGCAACGACTTCGAAATGGGTAAATTCGTAAAAAATGTTTGTCACCTTTCTCAATATGTTTCCGTTATAAAAGTCAAAGGAGGCAGCACGTCCTTCTCGTTAATTTGAATCGATACGCGAATATTTTTAGAAATTCTAAATACTAGTTTAGAAATTTCTAAAAACTTTAGAAATTTCTAAAACTTCAGAAATTCTAAAAACTAGTTCAGAAATGTCTGAAATTTTTAGAAATTCTTTAAACTAGTTTAGGAATTACTTAAAACTTCAGTAATTCTAAAAACTAGTTAGGAAATTACTAAAAACTTCAGAAATGCTAAAAACTAGTTAGGAAATTACTAAAAACTTCAGAAATGCTAAAAACTAGTTCAGAAATTTCAAAAAATTTAATAATTTTAAAAACTAGTTTAGAAATTACCATTTTTTTAGAAATTCTTTAAACTAGTTGAGAAATTTCTAAAAACTTTTGAAATCCCAGAAACTGGTTTAGAAATTTCAAAAAACTTCTCAAATTCCAAAAACTAGTTTAGAAATTTCTAAAAACTTCTGATATTTCAAAAACTAGTTTAGAAATTTCTAAGAACTTCTGAAATTTCAGACTAGTTTAGAAATTTCTAAAAACTCCCGAAATTCCAAAGACTAGTTTAGAAATTTCTAAAAAACCTTCTGAAATTCCAAAAACTAGTTTAGGACTTTCTAAAAACTTCTGAAATTCCAAAAACTAGTTTAGAAAATTCTAAAAACTTCTGATATTTCAAAAACTAGTTTAGAAATTTCTAACTTCTGAAATTTCAGACTAGTTTAGAAATTTCTAAAAACTTCGGAAATTTCAAAGACTAGTTTAGAAATTTCTAAAAACTTCTGAAATTCCAAAAACTAGTTTAGAAATTTCTAAAAACGTTAGAAATTCTAGAAGCTATAAATTCTGAAAACAAAATTACAACTCGTCTAGTGAGCAAGGACGCACTCGAAGCAAAAAAAAAACCGAAGAGCAACATAAAAAGACAAGTGCCTTTCTTTCGAGCTTCGTGCCTCTAATCGTTCAGAGCACGATCCGTTCATACTTCCGGGAGGCGCGATCGTAAACCGCGAAACCGTCGTCACTGACATTCCAAACTTGTTCAAGATTTGCTCGTTTATTTTTTTCAAACGATTAAACGTCGAAGATACTTTAATTTCCTTTACAAGCAAAACACGTCCGTATCCTCGGGGGCCTTGAGCCGGGGTGTCCAATCGCCGGAACGACCAAGCCTGCCAATTTCCTTCCGGACAATCGAGATGCGATTTTTCAAACTATCCTACAATCGCGTATTATCGATACCGGGATGGAATTCCGATCGACTCGAAACTCTACGAACTTTCGAGTCGTGAAGGACGGACATGATACGGAACGGGATACCCTGGCGATTTTTCTTACGCCCGCATTTACACGCGGCTGTACGATCGAAAAAAAAAAGAAAAAAAAATACCATTAGTATTACGCTTTAGTATTACCCTCTAATCCTGTCACAACGGCTGACGATAGAAATGTAAAAAAAAATTCCGTGCAGCGAGAAAAATCCTGAGCAATCCTACGTAAAATAAGATTGCTCCAACTAAATTGCAAAAAAAAGACTTTCGTACGCCGAAAATTGTGGTCTTACAAAGTGAGAGAGAGAGAGAGAGAGAGAGAGAGAGAGAGAATCGCCGTGAAGTATGGCGAAAAATAATCAAAACTAACGACTGACAAGGACGAGGAGGAATCGCGTTGTTTTATTTGCAAATCTCATTCACTATTGAAAAAAGAAAAAAATAACCTCCACTCGACTCTGACCCGTGAGAAATTTCGCTGTACTTTGTGCAAGGGCGCGATTCGTTCCTCGTCAAATTTGTAATGAAAAAGAATAGCGAAGACACAAGGCGCGCGTGTTCGCGAATATCGAAAGAGCGGCACGCCAACGTGGGCAGCTTTGGATATCAGTATAATTGAGAGTTCGAGAAAATAAGTGTACTTAAATAAAAATTAATAAAAAAAAAAGCACCGAGTCACTCGATGCAACCATCCGTTTTGTTGGGAGAGCACGACAGGACTGTTTCTTCTTTTTTTTTTCTTCTGGGAATGTATAAAATTGAATGGCGAAACGTGAGAATACCTAGTGGCGTTATACATATTATATAGTTTTAGTATACATACATACATACATACATACATATACATATATATATATATATATATATATATATATATATATATACACAAACACACATGAGTATGTATTTCTTTTTAATGGCAGCTTACGAAATAAAATATTTTATTGTATACGAGTGACTTTTCTTTTCGCGCTCCTCTGCCCGAATCAAACATCCAGGAGATCGGTTTCGATGTTACTATTATTATATAAAAATAATTATCATCATCGACTTTGATATTATTATTACACGGAGAGAATTTTTAAGTATTTTTTACGGTGAAATCTCCGTAAAAATTACATTAAAAATTTGAAACCGGTGACAAATGTGCACATAGTCAAAAATTGACACTAGCTTTTAATATTTTGCTTTCATTCATGTAAAAATTTAAGCAAGTAGCATAATTTTTTACATTTCTTTCAGTAAAAATTCTGACACATTCTCATGTAGAATTTTAACAATGGGCTGCCTCAAAAATTCCAAGTTTCTACAGTAAAAATAACCTGGACAAACTTGAAATTTCTAAAATCCCTAGCGAAAAATTAATTCCCTATGATTAAAAAAATACTTTTTTCATCGGCGTTTCTGAACATTTGTGTTCTTGATTGCTACTTATTTTAGCATATCATCTTTCCGTACGATTGTAGACGTCCTTTATCGAAGTTTCTTTTCACGTTTCTTTGTTTTATTGCGTAGAACTGCGTAGAACACGTTAGACTGCACGAGACCACGAGGCTTTCTTGGCCCATGCTTCGTACTATAATGCGCATGCGCGGTACCGCTGTTGCTAAGCAACGCGGGTCGGCGTCGTTCGTGCTCGTCATACTGCGTCATACACAAGCACACTCTCACAGCTTGCGTTCACGTATACGCACGCTCGCACACAGAGCTCACGCGTACGGTCAGGTGACCTAGCCCTAACTGATTTTACTATAAAGAACGTAAAATTCCGGTGGACGCACGGAAAATTTCGGCTTCCTTTTTTAAATTTTTATGGAAAACACGCAAATTTCTCAATGTTCCACTGAAAAATTTCATTTATATTAGCGCTTTTTTAACTCATTGTCGTAATCTTTACGTTTCATGAAATTTTACTATTAATTCCAGTAAAACTTCTGGAAAATATTTTAAATTTCTGTTACGCAAAATTAAATTTCGATTCATTTCCATGAAAATTTATAATTTATTTCCTAAAAACCTGAAGAATTGCACATTTGTCACCGAGTTACTGTGATTTCACAGTAAAAATTACTTAAAAATTCTCTCCGTGTATTTATAACTAATTATAATCATCTATTTCGTTCTCGTTATCATTATTATTATTTATAAATAATTATAATAATCGATTTCGATATTATTATTATTAGTTTTAATTATTCCAGATATGGCCTTTTAGGGTGGTTACACAAAAGATGCCCTGCATACAGGGTGTGCTGTTATGAATGGATAAACTTGCAACTGTCGATAGGTCTGATCTCACGTCCTACCATATGCTGGAATTTCAGTTCAGTAAAAGTCCCACGGTTTTCGAGGTTTAGGGCTTTGTGTTATTTTTTGAAAAAAAGAATCATCTGCTTTTGACTTTTCGCGTGCCATTTGTACGAATGATATGAATCGACAATAACTAAGCGACTTCTTAAAGTAATTGGGGCGGCACGTGTAGTGCATTTTTTTAAGGTTGAAAAGAAGACTTTTCTAGGTAAAACGAATAACCAAGAGTATTTGAAAAAAAACCGGGTTAAAAAAGTTATCATTTGTAGAAATGGAATGCAAAAAACCGAGAGCAGATGATTTTTATCTCGAAAAGCGTGGGACGTTTGCTAAACTGAAATTTCAGCATGGAGTAGGACATGATCTGACCTATCGACAGTTGCAGGATTATCCATTCATAACAGGACACCCTCCTGTTTTTCTTTTTACAAAAAGTCCTTATTCATAAACTTATACTCCACTGCCGTTTTGCTTTTCGTTTTCTCTTACCTTTTTTTCTTCATTTGCAATTTTTTCAATTAGTTTCTCGAATTGCTTAATAAATATACACAGTTCAGTCACAGGCTCCTTTTCAGCACCATCCGCATCTTCCCATTTATTTGTGCTCGCTCTTTGTCTCCTATTCATTTTTCCAGTTTTCCTACTACCTATTTCTTTTTTAATTTTCCCCTTGGCTTTTTTGCACGTACATATATGCACACGTCTTCTACGTCTTTTTTACAAGCTCTGCACTTGTTATCACTATAATCCTTATTTGCTTTTCGACAGCTTAATCTCGCCCAAGATTCTTTTGTTTCTTCTGTTACATTAAAGGCGTTACCCCCACTTGTAGCGCAAAAAAAGGCCTTTTTCATGAATTTTTTTAAAGAAAACTACAAAACTTTTTTAATTGATCAATATACCATCTTAAAGAACACATCTTAAAGAACTTTCAGTAATTTTTTTATTGAAAAATATTACATTGTTTATTGGCAAATGGCCGTCAATGAAATAATGTTTTTATATACACGGTTTGCGGTGACCAACATTGCGGCGAAGTGGATCATCTGAAAAAAAAATGCGGATGGATTTAGTCAAATATAAGTATAAACTAGTCTTCAATCGAAGGATTTTTAAAAAATATTCATTTTTCACAAAATGGCGGACAGTCAAAGTTAATGGTTCGATTTTAACGAAAAAAACGGCCGTTTTTTGGCTATAAAACGGCCATTTTTTTTCGAAAAAAAAATCGAACGATTAAAGACTACATTTTTATGTATTAAATAAGCCTGCAAAATTTCAAGAAGATCGGTTCATTAGTGTTCGAGTAATCTTGGTCACCGACTTCAGAAATGCCATTTTGAGAAAAACGCGTTTAAAGTTTCAATTTCAGTTCTTCAATTCACGGATTCTTCTCTTTCAACGCTCATATCTCAGTCAATTTTGTTCGGATCGACTTGAAATTTTCAGGATATATTCTCAGATACTTATACTTCAAAAAAATGCAATGAAAAAAATCGATTTTTTCAAAATCGCCAGTGGGGGTAACCCCTTAAAGCCTCCCAATACTTTTCTGTCTCTATGCAATTCTTCCTGCTTTTGTATTAATGGAAATACATCGATTTTTCAATATTGATCCAATCCTGTTACATTTTTTGGTCGACTTTTGTTTTCATACCCTTTTCCATTATTCTTTCAATTTCTCTCTATCGTCGTTTGCTCGATATTATTACGATATTAACGATCATAAATAATTAGAAGAATCGATTTCGATGTTATAATTGTTTATAAATAATCATAATTATCGATTTCGATGTTATAATTATTCATAAATAATCATAATTATCGATTTCGATGTTTTAATTATTCATAAATAATCATAATTATCGATTTCGATGTTACAATTATTTATAAATAATCACAATTATCAATTTCGATGTTATAATTGTTCATAAATAATCATAATTATCAATTTTGATGTTATAACTATTTATAAATAATCCTAATTATGAATTTCGATGTTTTAATTATTTATAAATAATCATAATTATGAATTTCGATGTTATAATTATTTATAAATAATCATAATTATCGATTCCGATATTGTTATTAACAAATAATTGTAATAATCGATTCTATATTATTATCGTTATATATGAATAATGATAAAAACCAAATTCGATTTCATCATTACTATTATTTGTAATAATTATAATCGATTTCCATATTATTATTATTTATATAAAAAGATAATAATCGAATACAATATTATTATCATTATTATTATTGATAAAATTGTAGCGAATGAGATAAAATTGATAAATAATTAATATCCCAAAAATTCATGTTCAAGGTTTTGTTACGACAATTGCTGAAAATCGCTACACGTTGAATGTCCGTTGAATAATATTTATATAAAATTATAATAATCGAATGCAATATCAGGTTGAATAAAATTTATATAAAATTATAATAATCGAATACAATATCACGTTGAATAATATTTATATCAAATTATAACAATCGAATACAATATCAGGTTGAATAACATTTATATAAAATTATAATAATCGAATACAATATCATTATCATTATTATTGATAAAATTGTAGTGAATGAGATAAAATTGATGAATAATTAATATCCCAAGAATTGATGGTCAAGGTTTTTTTTTACGAAAATTCCTGAAAATCGCTTTACGTTGAATATCCCCAAAGGATATATATACATATATATTTTTTTTTTCGGGGCCACATTTGGAACGATTTTGAATTGAAACCGCCGGATATTCGTGAACACGAAGGAAGAAGGTTCATAACAAATGAGCAGTCACCATGGGATTCAAACAAACATGTCGGAGGGAGGTGGCATTATTTGATTTTCTCGTTCAGTCGGGCGCTCGTGATTCGCGAGGGATATTTCGGGTAATCGGGTAAATGTTGCGCGAAATGGAGCACCGACGAGTTTGAGAATCCCCGGCACGTCGAGCGCGTTCGTTTTTTCGAGTGAGCGGGCCACGGAAAAATTAAAAGCCACACCCGAAAAATGTCTTACGCCGAGCACGGATCGAGAATATTTCTAACGGGGAAGTTCAATACGAATCCTCTGCTGAGGTATGGGGATTACGTGGTGGCGAGGAAACGCTCCGAGGGACGACTCAAGCTGTTCAACTCATGCTCGGATCTTCGAGCCTGGAGCCCGAACGCCATGGACAATTGTCGTCACTTTCGTGAAATCATCGAAAATCGCGTGCCGGTTCGTAAATTTTTTATTTATTGAGATAGTTCGGGGCAAAATTCGAATTTGATGTTTATTCGAAAATACAACGAAAATGGGCATTTTTTAATAAAAATAACTTTACCTTGATGCCTTAAACTATACACGGCGCTGGGCTGACTCGACTTCAAAATACCAAACTATGACGACTCATCTATGTATTAAGGTAAACGTCCAAATTATTTAACAGGTCCCAATTATTGAACACTATCTTGTATTTTTATTATTTCTCATTCACCTGCGTGCACTTACTTATTTATAAAAATTTCATTACATATATGGAACTTTTAGATATCGAAATGTTACCTTGTGCAAAAAAAGTTTTAATTAATAGAGAATCGTTTATCGTTTTTGCTGAGACGTGCCGCTTCGTGCGTAAGGGCATAAAAAATTCAATAACTGTCGCATCTCAAAAAGTAAAGGCGTTTCAGGTTCCTCAGAAAATTTCTTACAAATAACAATTAAAAAAAAATGTTTTTAATTATTTGTTAAAAAATACGGTGTTCGATCATTGGGACATAGAAAATGCAGTGTGTCCCAATTATTGAACACTCGAATTCTCCAAGATGGCGTCATTAAACCCATCAAAACATCGAGACAGTTAACGTGTGACAGATCGTGTGAATCGGATTTATTCAAACAAAAACTGTAAGTTCCCGAATAAACTTACCTTTATTCTTTTAATAATAACTCTAAGATCGTCAAATATATTTTTTATTTGTATTTTCGTGCAATAAACATAAAAAGAAAAGTAAAAAGAGAATATAACTTAAATCTAACCTAAAAATACGAATGTAATGTTCAATATTTTTTGCTCTCCGATATTTCAGGGACAAAATTTCAAGAGGGAAACAAAATTCTCGAGAGTGTTCAATAACTGGGAAATGCCTGTTCAATATTAGGGACATAGGATCTTCCAGTGTTCAATAATTGGGACATTTGCATGCTTCACATTGTTATTCATTTTTTTCATTTGAAATCATTTAAAAATAATTTAAAGGGTGATTTTTCGAAAGTAAAAATATCAAAGTATCATTTGAACACGAAATCGATGGTTTTTTCTTGATTTTATATTTTTTTCTCACTGAATTCAATCCCCCAGATCCTTAGCTGTTTAATAATTGGGATCTTTAATCCTTAGCCCATTTTTGTTATCAGTAGGCTTAAAGAGGCACCCAATGTTTTTGTAAGTGCCGAAATTTCGTGACGGTTGACAGTTGGCCTATGTAGATTTAAGGAGGTACGATCATTATTACGAATCCAACTTTCGGATTAAAAATTTTCATACGATTAAAATTTTCGGATTAAAAATATTCTGCTCACGTGTCCAACTAAACCCGTTGGAAAACTGAAATTCGATAGATCGGATATAATAGATATTGTAAACATAAGAAAATCAATGTTCACCGTGTAGCTAAAACACTACATTACAAGAAAGTTTCAATTTCCGGTTGAAAATGGTCAGAACGACGAAATAGCACCCACAGACTTGGCAACGTCGCGAGTGACAGCTGATGCGTTTGGCGAACATAACCCAGCTTTGTTTCGAAATTAATTCGAATAGAAGCCGCCACAAAATATGCAGACAACAATTTATGGAGTTTTATCATTTATCACGCATCAATAGTATGTATAATTATATTCTGTCTATCGTGTTAATTCCGCTGAGGTAATTCGTGCCTTTTTTAATAGGCTTGAATTTTATTACGTCAATATTATTACGAAGATTACTACCGAGTCGTTGACAATATAATTTTACAGTTTTTATTCGTTCACGTGCCATCAATTCATTATTTACCACAACATTTGGCACACTATAATCGATAATACGATTAATCAACATAAGTAAACATCAATCAGAGCAGCTGTGGGTAAAATAAATTTAGACTCTTTTTTGACCCCGTGGAAGTGATCGTACCTCCTTAAGTTAAAAATTATTTGATTTCTCACGTGACTACACAATCAGTATCAGATTCGTAGTTGGATATTTCTGATTCGTTGTTGTTGTTGTTCATTAAAAAAAAGAAGATATTTAATCATCGGTATTAAAGATATTAGAACTTATAGAAAGTTAACGTTTAATTGATAAAGATTTTAGAGCTTATAGAAAGTTAAAGTTTAATTGATAAAGATACTAGAGCTTATAGAAAGTTAAAGTTTAATTGATAAAGATATTAGAGCTTATAGAAAGTTAAAGTTTAAGAATAAAGCTTAATGTTTAATACCAACTTTCATTTTAATTGTTGATTCCTTAGGTCAAAAGAGAAACACAGGTAATTCTTTTTTAATTGGAAAGAATTGATTTCCAAAACGTGTAAGACCGAGTATCGTAAAAAAATAAGTAAATTCATAAATATTAATATAATCAAAATTGGGATTTAATTTCACATCCATGTTTTTCAAATTCGCAACATACTCTAAAAAGCAGCTCCCAAAACAGCAACAAAAAGGGGTTATTTTTATAAACGTAAAAAATATCGAAAATATAAAAAAAATTGGATATATATCGAAATATCGAATATTTTCGATATTTATAACGAATATCGGATTTTTACGAACCCTGGTTCAACGGTACGTTGTCATTGGAGTACCCGATGGTCAGAAAAATTTCTGAGCCTCTAATTAGCCCGTTATTCGATCCCTAATACAATTCTTCCTGTTTCGCAGTCCGGAAGATTCGTACCGTACGACGTCCTCATCGAGAACCTGATAATAATGGGCCAAACGGAACTGGCCTCGGTGCGCCGCCAGCTGGAGAAGTACAAATCGCTCCGGCTCACACCGGAGCAGAAAAAACAATTGCGGGATATCGTAAGTCGTTCGGTCCACTCCGAATGGAAGCTTGAAAGCAAAAAAAAAAAAACTATTTGACAAAATACAATATTCGAGAAAATAGTTCAAATTTGAACTTTTCTCGCAACGAATTTGAGCATTGGATAAATCCGAGAAATTCAAGGAAATTTCCTGTGAATATTCGGAAGTGGAGCTCCTGCTAGAATCAGGCTAATTTTCTTCAAGGGTTCAAACAAACCCAAACCACCTCAAACCACCCGAAAATAACCCAAACGAAAATTAGCCTGATTCTAACAGGAGCCCCCCGAATATTTACCGAATTTTCAATTTTCAGGACTACTCGAGCGACGTGCAAATCGAAAGGAGCGAAGTTGGACTGCTAAAAAGGACGAGAATAGTCGAGGACGAGAGCGGAATTCCAAAACGTCCGGGAACTCCGATCCAATCGATTTGCAGCTCGTCGAGTAATTTTCACGACATCGAAACCGATCGTGACTCCTCATCGGGGGACGATTACGAAGGTAGCCAAGACGGTACGGTTTCGTCATCGGGAACGTACGAGGACACCGATCGCTCGAACGAGAGACGAGACGAGCTCGCGACGCAACATTCACGAACTCACGGACGAAAGACCAATCAAGAGGTCATCATAAAAAAGGATTCCGAAATTATAGCACTCAATCACGAGCTTGCTGTACGTTCGTTTTCGTGAAATATCATTTTTTTTTCAGTATAATCATCGCGGATATAATTAGTCTTTTTCTTTTATATTTTTTTAAATTTTATTTTATTATGTTTATTTTTTATTATTTTTTAGGGTTGTTAAATGTATTTATTTTTTTTTTAATTCTATTTTATTGTTTTAATTTATTTTTAGTGGAAGCTACAATGAAAAATATTTTTGAATGTAGCACAAAAAGTCAAGTTCTTTTCAAAGTTACTCACAATTATTTTTTCCTCAATGGATCGTCATTAGGTACAATGATTCTCACGTATTCCGATGATGCTCCGTAAAGGAAAAGCTCATTTTTCACGACTCGAATTTCAGGCGAAAAATGCCGAGTTGGATGAAGTAAGAGAAATCTGCCGGAATCTTGAAACATCGTTGAACGAGAAGGTGCACACGCTGGACAACTTGCGGAGAAACCTAAAGGTACATTTTTCGTGTGCTCATTCATGCCCGTAGATCCCATCCTTGTCATCTTTGCTTTTCCTTCCTTCTACGTTTACACACTTCTCAGACCTCTCAGGAGCAATTGCTCACCACGGGCGACCGTATGCATACCCAAATGGAAGAATGGAAGCAGAAGGTACATTTGTTCTCCATCCTCCCAACTTCAAACGATTCATTGATCTTCCCAAATGACAATTCATCAATTGAAATCACTCTAACCTACAGTTCTACGACTCCAAATGCTTGACGGATCATCTCAAGAGCACCCTGGCGGAAAAATTGCAAACCTGTTCCGCCCACACTCGAGAGTTGCAAGATCTCCGTGCACTTGTACAGGAAGCGGAGACGTTGCGGAAGGAGCGGGATTCCCTGAGTGTAAGAAACGCATTTTTTTTTAACACGAAGGTACAGAGCCTTCAGAGAAAAAAATTGAAACTCGAGCACTCAAAATCTAGGCAAAAATCGTCGTTTTTACGTAACTATTAAAAAATGAAGATCAATTTTTAAAAAGTGACATCGTCAACGACCTTTAAATGTGTCTCGTCGTATCAAAATTTTCAGGCAAATAGCAAAAGGTTCGGTCGAATAAAAATATTTTCCAAAAATGCAATTTTTTCACCGACCTAGGTAGATGTAGCCCGTTAGTCGAACGAGGACAGAAGTTCGAGACAGAAAGAGTGAGGTTAACGTGTCGTTCAACTTTTTCCAGAGGAAGCTCGACGATACGAAGGCTCTGCTGGTAGAGAGGAACGATCTGATAAAATTGAACAGAGAACAGGCTATCAGCCTGGCCGATCAGGAAGACGAGATCAATCGACTGCTGGGATTCATCAAGCAAACATTGTCGGAGTACAACGAGCAAGAGGTAACACCGTATCGACTTCGTCGAGCATCAAGCCAGGGCCCCTACACTCAGAATGAACATATGGCAATTCCGTGTATAAAAAACTCCATAGTTATAATTGCTCAATTCTTATCAACCAGTTGAGGATGAAGAGCGAACTTCACGAGCTTCGTTCCGAGCTCGAGGCAAAAAACAGCACGATCTCACAGTTCGAGACGCATCAGGTGACGGTCAGAACGGAGATCAGCTCGATCGGCAGTTTGAGCAAGGTCCAGACATCCGAAATACGCAAAATCAGGACAGCTCTGCACGAAGATCTCGATGCAGTGGAGGACGAATTATCGAGACGTTGTGGAACGCGAAAGAATGACATGGTCCAACGGGAAAGAATGCCCTCGAGAATGCAGCAGATGAGGAATTGCACCAACGACGAACGTACGATATGCGGACATTGGCAAATTAACGAAGTAATGGCAAACCTTATACATATATTAAGGGATTAGGCTACTGTGACGACCCGAAGGGTACATTAACAAAGATTTTTCGAGGAAAATGACATTATTGTTAATAATTGAAATTAAAGAATGTTGAGAATAAAAACGTCGGTCGAGACTAAACTATTATTACACTGAAGAAGTGTACCAAACTTCAAGTCAATCCGTTAGATGCCGAGAGATCCTGTACACTGTTTTGAAAGACAAGGTTTCGAGAAAAACGCGTTTGAAGTTTCACTAGCAGTTCTATCGTTGTAATCTTAAGTTTACCTTAAATGTGAGTTGACGAAAGCGCGTTCTTTGTTATCACAGTAGCCCGACCCTTTAACACCCACTACCGGCGGAAAATATTCACACGCTTTTCACTGTTTTTCGATCAGGAAACGCTATGAAAACAAAATTCTTAAGTTCTCGTCTATAATCGAGTAAAAATACATCACAGTATACTGGTACAATTTCAAGCCAAGTTGTCGAACTTTTAACGAAAAATGACGACTCTAAAAATCGGAATTTTACCGGTATACTGGTAATTTCCAATTTCCAAAGCAACACGCGAGTCTACGAGCCCAAAATACCTAAGAAAACGACCGTGTTCAAGATGATCGAGTGATTCAAAAATTAGAAGCGAATAGGAAAAAAGCATTGAGAATTATGTTTTCTGATCACTATTCGAGCATCCCTGTGCATCCTTCGTTCGCCTGTCATTTTTCGTCCCGATCGACAGTTCGTATCGTGTGTTCATATTCTCCGCCGGTAGTGTATACGCGTATGCTTGGACTGTTTTTTTTGTTCCATACTGGCGGAGTGTTTCGAAATTTCGAAGGACTACATGGAGTGTACCATTGAACAATTGACTATGCAAGTATCCTCGACGAGAGTCCAGAGCGAGCAGGAACAGGCTGCGATTATCGACGAGAAGATTCTCGCGGACTTTGCAGGCTCGAAGGAAAAGATGCGACGACTCGTCCTCAAGTTAGAGCCCTATCTTGAGGAACGCGCGGTCCTCATCGATGAAGTGAAACGCTTGAGGGAAGCCCTTGAGGATCTACAGCGGGAATCCGAGTCACGAGGTAAATCATCGGGGGAGAATAAATATTGAAAATTAAATAAAAACGTTACACTAGTATCGAATCATTAAGGGGCTGCCTCTACTGAGACGCCCGAAAAAATGGCCAAATTCCGATTTTTTTTTCTGGGTAACGGTTGGCGAAAAAGAAACGCATTTTTTTTAACACAGAGGTACGTATATTTAGAGCCTTTAGAAAAAAACCACCACAAAGTACAGAAAAACAGCAAAACCATGGCCGCCGGCAGATGATGAATTTTTTTCGCGTCGTTTGGCAGTGGACACTCCAGTCCAAACGGTCCAGCCGAAATATAAAAACCAAACGGGTTATTCAAGTTAATAATAAATACGAGTCGTTGACGATCGTCGGTTTTTTAAATCTTTTCTTAACACCGTAGCGACGAATGCAAACTCGAGCATACAAATTCTACGAAGAAAAAACGTAATTTTTACGTAACTGTGAAAAAATGAAGATTGATTCTTAAAAAGTGAGATCGTCGACGACCTTTAAATGTTTCTCGTCCTATCTCGACGTTGGACGTCTTGCCAGACGTCCAACCTTACGATATGACGTTTCTCATCTGACAATTTCAACCATAACCTCCTGGTGGGGCCATCTTTTGTCAAACGGCGGAGACTTATTTGGACTCTCAATATAATATAAAAAGTGATACAATCTAAATAGTATAATATCAAAGCTGATACAATCGAATAAAATTCTTTTTGGAAAATGCAATTTTGCTGAAATGCTGGAATGCAGCTTGGAAAATGCAACATTTACAGGGAATCTAGTATAATATGAAAGCTGATAAATTTTATATTAACAGACATAATAGATAATATATAGATATAATAGATATAATAGATAGATTTATATTTTTAGATAAATAAAAAGCAATCTTTCGACCCACCTAAATGGATGTAGCCCGTCAATAACAAAATAACGACCGACGTCCATTGTCCCGCAGAACTCAAAATCCAGAAGCAACATTCGTCCGAAGTGAGGAATCACCGTCGGGAGCGCGACAGATGCGCAAAGAGAATCGTCCATTTGGAGAATTTGCTGGAAGAGAAAGGTCGCCGTTGCGCTCGCAACGACGAGATGGACTCGGAGATCGACGAGGCCCTTGCGATACACGTGAAACGATCGATCGAAAAATTGTCAAAATTATCCGCCACCCTCCGCGGTATAACAATCGAATATTGACATCACTACGAATCCCCGCGTATCGTCTGTAACTGTACGTAACGCGGAAGCTTCTCTCATCCGAGCAGGAGCCGGCGACGAGATGGCACATATTCGCGACGAGGCGGAGACTCGAGAAGCGGAAATTGCCAAACTTCGTGACCAAGTACAATTTCACGTTTCGTCTCGGGGCCAAGGCGACGAGGCGGACAATCACAGTACGAGGGAGATCGTGCGCTTGAAAATGGAGAAAAAACGCTTGCTCGAGGAATCGAGGAAACACGAAGAATCGTTGAGGGCGACGAGAGAGGACCTGCAGTCCCGGGAATTCGAGCTGAAAGGCTTGAAACGACAGAAGAACATCATGTCCGCGCAGTACAAACGAGACGCACAGAAGAAAAAGGAATACATCGACGACCTCGTCGGAAAGAACGAGGCACTCGCGAGAGAAAACGCCGGTCTTCACAAAACCGTTTTGATAACCAACGATCTCGTTATGGAGAGCGATGCCATGAAAATCAAGTCAGTTTTATGCCTTTCGTGCACGAGCAAAAATCTTCTTTTCTTCTTTCGTTCGAGAGTTTTTCACACGTGTCGCTTAGTTATTGGGATGTTGAATAAGTTCTTGCTGTTTTTTTCGTGAAAATTAATGCTTCATTTGGAAAATCTACGGATATTACACAAAGTGCAACTATTTCATGGCATTGAAAATGGCAGTTTGTTTGTATAATAATTGTTATATAATGTTTGTAATATAAGATGTAATATAACTTCTGAAGTAATAACAAGATTAGAATTGAGTGGGGCGAGGGCATTTTTCAACCAATCACAGGCATTCAGCATGTCGCAGCTCCCCCCACTCTACTACGCACGGTGGCAGTGCGTAGTAGAGTGGAGTAGACGTCTAAATCTTTTTTATCTATCTGTAAAGTTAGATAGGTTAATTGGCAGTTTCAATTGTCCCTGAGAACAATTGTAAAAGTTAATTGCCATTGTTTCAATTGCGAGTTGCAATTAACATAGATTAAACCAATCAAATGAATTGCAATTATCTTTTTAGCCAATTAATGAACGGATTGAAATTTTAATTGATCAACGTCTAACACTGTCACACAGGCTGGATTCGTTGCAAGAGGAGAACTCCAGGCTGATCGAGGAGAACGCGTCGATGATCAAGCGCTGCCAGGAGTACGAGAATCGCCTGCTGGACTTTGCCGAGAGAGAGATGCGCGCCAAGGAAGCCTTGGAGCGTGTCGAATCGCACGTGGAAGAAGTGACCCTGAGGAGCCAAGCTCGCGTAGAAACGTTGCAAAGCGACAACGAAATTTTGGCCAAGGAGTCGCGAGAGAACGAATCGAAGATCGAACGATTGAACGAGGAGCTTCGCAGAACGAAGGAAACCGAGAAAATCTTCGACGCGATGGAGAACGTATGGACGGAAATGGAAAGATTGAGCGAGGACAGACAGAGGTTGGACGAGAGAGTCACGCGGCTGCGATACAATTTGGAGGATCGTCATCGTATCAACGACAAACTCGAGAATCACTTGAAGTTGCAAATTAGCGAGAACGCGATGCTCGAAAACGCGATCAAGCAGCTGAGGGACAACATCGAGAGAATCACGAGCGAGGAAATGCCCGAAGCCACCGCGAAGACGCTGCTACGTGAATTGCCCGATAAGATATGTGAATACCTCGAGAAAACGAGAGGGAGATTGAACACCAAGGAATCTGCGGTACCCTCGTGGCAGAGCGAAATTAACGAGATGAGGGGAAAGTCCACCGAGGATGACACGCTGATCGGGAAGCTTCGCGATGAAATAACGTCGTGGAAAGACAAGGCAATCGAAGCTTTTTCATTCAAGGGACTACATCTACCTAGAGGCCTAGGTAGACGTACTCCCTCGAGTAATTTGCTCCTCAATCTTCGCATTTTCACCTTGCGCAATTTACAGCTTTCTCAATCGGAGAAAAAAATGGCGGTCCTGGAAAAGGCAAATGCGGAATTGCAGGAAAAACTGGAGGAATCTCGAACGAACGAGAGCTCCGTTGAGAAACTGCCGGTCGATGTGGAGACGGAAATGAGAAAGAGAGAGATGGAAGTCGTCAAACTGACCGAGGACGTCGAGGCGAAGAACGGAGATTTGAAGAACCTCAGCGAGAGAATAGAGTCGTTGGTGAAGGAGAAGAATGAGATGGCGAAGGACTTGAAGGCCGAGGAGGATTTGAGACAGGAGCAACTGAAAGATATGCAACAGAAGCACATCGCCCGAATGAAAGAATACCGCGATAAGCACAACGACAGCGTGAAAAAATTAATGGCTCAGCAGGAAGAGGTCATGAAGAATACTGTCAATCCGTTCGATTCTGAAACTTGGCTGAAGGTATGCACGTTGCTTCAATGCCATATATCCGTTTTTCCTCCAATGTTCCTTCGTATTCCCTTTGGGGGCGTCCATAAATTATGTAACGCAATTGGGGGGGGGGGGGGGGTCGAGGTTTGCGTTACGTCACGATTTTAGAACTGTCAGAAATGGCAAAATTTCTGCATGTTCAAGTTTTTCAATTCAAAACTCATCGTTCAGAATAGATGAAGTGCAAGCTCTTGTTATTTTGATAAATATAATGAAGATGAAAAACCGTCATATCGTACGCGACTTGATCCGTTAATGTAAGTATTAATATTCTAGAAAAAAAAAACAACTTTATATCAAGAAAAACGGAACGAAAACTTTGATCGCGATTTTCTCAAAAATACTTTTTTCGACCTTGTCTCAGCGATCACTCAAAAACTTATCAACCGATTTTCAATTTTTTGAAAACATTTTTGTAATCGCAGTGACGAAGGTTGTACGTAGCCGATTTTTTAAATTTTGATCATTACTATTTTTAAAGATTGCTTGGGTACAAAAAAGGGCCTTGAATATAGAAAAAAAATATCCAAACTGTCGGCATTTTGTAAAAAAACCAAAATAAAAAAAACAGCTACGCATAACGATAGCTACATTTGTATAGATATCGATGAATTGGTGACTTTTTATTTACATATCATAAAGATCATAAAACCTTTCATAAATATATCGATGGGACAATGAAGAGAAGTTTTTTTCGTCGCCAAATCAGGGTTTATTTTTTAAAAATCATAAAAATTGGTATAAAACTAGATGAATATATACTTCGTAAAATTAGTATAAACCCGGTCCTTTAATTATTAATTTCTTTTTAAAAAATGCAATAATTGACGACAAAGCACCCGTTACGTAACGGAATAGGGGGGGGGGGGGGTTCAGGCCAGGCGTTACGGTTCGTTTACGCGGGGAGGGGGTGGGTGTAAAAAAATTGGGAAATTTTCGTTAAGTCATTTATGGCCCCCTCTTTAGGGTTGTTACGCATTATTGACTCAGAAATCACCTGAGCTTTGCAGATCTTCCATAAAGGTTTTGCAAATGACCCAGATTAGCGTCAAATAAAGAACACTTTGTTCGCATCAAATACATATTTTTTAAAGTTAAAGAACACAAGTTAAGTCTCGTTTTAACCATACTAGTATTTTTTAAACGCCAGAAACTATGTGGGAAAAATTATATACGTAGAAATAGCAATGAATCATTTTTGTGCAAAAAAACATAACATTTTTAACCGATTTGAAAAAAAAACTAAGGAAATTCTCAATTCGATCCTTCTATTGAAAAATTATCTTGAATTGGATAACATAATTTCTTTTAAGATCAAATATTTGGAAATGTAAAAATCTGAAAAAAAATGAAATTTGAAAAATAGTTTAAACATTGTAAAGTCCGAAAAAATACATTAAAAGAAAATACAGAACCTGTTCTTTATTATAAACAGAAATTTTTATGCCGGTGACAATAAATCAAAAATGAATATAAACAATTTTCTATAATATAATAATTAAAAAGATACAAAGATATTTATTTTTGTACTTTTCAGTTTTTTTCGTTAAGTTGGTTTCATTTTTCGTAATTCTTGCAAAAAGTAGATCCTGAGATAATTCCAGAGAATTTCCAAAATTTCTTGATTATTCCGGGAGGAATAAAACTTCCTGAGTTTTCCCTGTTTTCAATAGGCGTAACGATCTTGCTTTAGGGCTTTTCGATCCCAACGCTTCTACTTTTACCCCACAATTCGCGTCTTCCATTATCGGCTCAACGATATTGCATTTATGATTCTTCCGATCAAAAAAGCCGATCAGCTGAAATGAAGAAAATTGTAATTTTTCACCATTCTTCTGTACACAAGTCATTGACGATGAAAGAAATGGCTGAGCTGCACAAGCGCATCTGTGTCTTGAGCCCTTGCGAAATGATGATCAGCGAAGCATCGAAAATTCGGGCGCTGAACGACAAGCAAAACCAGCAACTTCAGCAGGACGAGAAGCTTCACACGGACATGCTTCACATGAAGAATGGACATCACAAAGACCCGGACCTTGTTGGGTACGCAATTTGAGGGGTTGGGTTACTGTGACGAGGTATTTGACAAAAAAATATTTTAAAGGAATAAGATGATTGAAAAGTCGTTTGGACATTTATTTGTATGTACATTGACAAAGTTGATGATATGACTAAATAACAAATTTGATATGACTAAATTTCATAAAAAACGTATTTATACTTTAAAAAGTTATAATTTGAACATGAGGGGCTCAACGGTGTACTTCATTTTAGCCACTCGGCTGACCTGAAACAAAAAAAAAGGTTTTTCCTCAAAATAGACAATACTGGCTCAGGCATGGCTGAGCTTATTTTCTGTTATCGTGGGTTAATCAACAAAATATTTTTAATTTTTTTTCTCGTTATTTCGAGGGAAAATTACGTCATTATTGTTGATAAATAATGAAAAAAAAATCGAAGAAGAAAAAGTCGGTCGGGACTAAACTACTATTACACTGAATAATAAGTGTACTAAATTTCTAGTCAATCCATTCATTCGATGTCAAAAAAACCTGTACACCGCTTGCAAAAACATATTGGGACGTTGAATAAGAAAAAAGGTCATTATTGTGAATTTTTTCAAGGAAAACTATTTGAAATTTCGGATTGAGGTTTTAATTATCTAAAAGTATATACATTCAAAAATTATGTTTAATTTTCTTCATTCAAAAATATCAAAAGTATACAAGGATATTTGATGATCCTTGGAGCGTCGTAAAAAAACCGGTACCCAAAATTTCTCGAAAACCAATGAACCGATTGCCTTGAGGGTTTTGTGGTTATTCTATACACCATTATCTAGTACTTGTCATAGCCGATTTTGAAAATATCGATTCATGACAAAATGGCGGACGTATGAACATAAATAGTGATTTTTGGGCAAAACATTAGTTATTATTTTGCCTATAAAACAAAAACTAAGTAACGGAAAAAAATCCTACGACAAGTACTAGATAATGGTGTATAAAATAACCACAAAAAACCTCAACCTGTGTGCTTCAGCAGCAGATATTTTTTTAATAAAGTCGTGCAGTAAAAATCCCCGCAAATACTCCTTTTTGCCCGAAATGTTCAACACTTTGAAAAAAAGGTTGTTTACACTTCGGCGAAATGACGTACATTGAATATCAAGCATACTTAAAGTACTTCTTCATAGATGCGTTACCATCTTAACCTACACGCACGCAGTCGTGGTAACGCCATCTGTTGGAAAACAGCGAGAGCTTATTCAACGTCCCAATAGTTTCGCGAAAAACGCGTTTGAAGTATTATTAGCAGTTCAATCGTTGTAATCATAAGATTACCTTCACTCTGCTATTCCTGCACCATATGTGGAGTGTCCTCTCAGAGTTTCCTCAATCGACGACCAGTCGTCACAATTTTTACAGCCGCCTAACCCCTTAAATCACCCATTCGTAATAATAACGATATTTAATACTTTCTATATTCATTTTTACAGTTTTCCGTATGTTTACGAGAGAAGGAATTTCGAGAACGCGAAGCTCAAGTCGGTGGAGCCGTCCCTCGACAAGAATACCGTAAGTTCTGCTAAAATTGACCAAACAAAAATACGCGTCTCCACGAGCTTCCAGTGATCGTCAAACTCGTATTTTCAAAGCTACTTCAGGAAATGAATACATTTCTTATTGAGAATTCACTTGTGTACAGATACAAGACGATTGTAATGATCATTCAACCTTTCAGTTTGGCAAGCAGAGAACGAAATTCTTCCAGCAGTGCGCCATGAAGCACTAGTACGACGTTAGCCACTGGCCCGTACGTCACGCGCTGCTTCGGGAACGCTACGCGCTCTCTCGTCAATCGGACCGTCGCGCGTCGTGGCGGAATGAGATTCGCCGATTTTGTGAGTGTTGTCTGTATGTGTGCCATTTACACATCCAAGGTCATGTTTTTTGGTGGCTTTCCACTTTTTTTTCGTATCAATAAAGAATTTACGCACAAATCGTTCCGATGGTTTGAACGACGATCACTACGTGTACGATCCTATCGACGATGACGGCCGAGGTACAGAGTTTCTTTGCCGTTTCTCGGCCTCTTTTTTCCGCAGGTTGTCGAAGTTTGTCGCGTTGGAATGCAATCGGAAGGGTTTTAATTGCCTGTATTTTTTTGGGCAACCTTAGACTACGAACGACGCTCGAACCTTCTTTAGTTTACTTTTTAAAGATATTTGACCGTAATCTGCAAAGACGTTTTATAATAAAAATAACGGGAGAGTTTCTATTGCACTCCAACTGTGCAAACTTGAACACAGTTTCTCAATATCTTTATTTATATGACGTCAATTTCTTTGACGAATCAAATTCATATATCGACGATCTAACGGAGTTTTTTTACGAAGAATCTCTAATTGGCTGGAATTTTGTCAATGAGCGCAGTAAATACGTCATCGAGAAGTAGCAATAGCGGCCAAATTGACGACTTTTCTCGACTCGGGAGATTCCTTGAGGCAGACGAAAATAAGCGGGTTTTCAAGATTCTTTTCGTGTCGAAACGATTTATTCTACATAGTAGAAATTTTATGGACACGTTATTCGTCGTTTAATTGTCCAAGTTTTTTGTTTCAATTTTAAAAGATGGCGGCTTTGCCACACTTGCGCTAGAGACGGTTTCACAGCGTACAACGTAGCGTCTGGTGCATAGATCTGGCACATCAAAGCCAAGGATTTTTAGATTTCTAGAATGATATGTTACCGATCGGTCCCAATTTATACTGAATTCTATGTCATGTACTGAATGCGCCGTCTAACTTTTAAATCGATTGTCTACGCCAGACGTTTCCAAACGGGGCGTCGCGAAGAGAGGTCAGGGGCGTCGCAACGCTGTCCGAAAAATTTCAGACCGAAAAAGTGTGGGAACCATTAATCTACACGTTTCCATAAAATGTACAACTGAAGAAACACTTTTTAAAATAGGGAGGCGCCTAATTATTATAATGTAATAGGAGACGAAATTGTCATAATGTACTGGGGGATTTGACAGTCTGTCAGTCAGTACATTATGACAATTTCGTCATCAGTGTCATAATGTACCGACAAGCAACATTAGGGCCGGGTTGAAATTCCGAACGTTGAATCATCAGCACGCTCAAAACTCCGAAAGAGCCGAATTATATTGACCGCGATCAGATTTTCGGAGTTTTGATCTTTCGTGTAAAATTCGGGATAGTATTCTTTCGGAGTTTTGAGCGTTCTGATAATTCAAAGTTCGGAATTTCAACCCGAACCCACCTTTAATTTCGGAACATTAAAATTCGGAATTTCAAACCGTCGAAGCATTCAAAGTTCGAAACTTCAACCCGGCCCCGAAACATTACTTAAGAGTTCGCCTTCGATTCCGTTGAAACTCGTATATGTGTGCATCGGAAACTATTAGACACGTCGTTTTTTTTTAATCTGCGGAAAAAAGTTTTCAAGCGGGAAAACTTTTAATATATATTTTTTTCCATATATTCTTTAGTGATTTTTCCATCGCTTTACATTAGAAGAATTTTGGTTTGTGTTTCATTCATATCGGCAGACTGCTCGTGGGTGAAAACAATTAACATAACATAACATAAGAAAACATAAAACAATTTTTCCGCAGATAAAACAAAATACGTTTCTAAGAGTTTTCAATGCTTTATCACATATAAGAGTTTCAGCAAAGACGACGGCGGACACTTAAGTGATGTTCCTTGTGAGTAATTTGACAGTTTTTCGTAAGGTTTTAAACATTTTTTCACACTATCTCGTGCGGGGAACTGTCATTTGGCGATAGCGTAGGCATCTCCCTGTTGAAGTGTTTCTTCAATTGTAAATTTGATAGATACGATGTAGACGATCGATTCCAAGTTTAGAAGGTGCTTTCAGTATGTGACAAAGAATTTACTGTATTAATTTGAATCAAATGGTAACATATCGTCGATTGTCCCGAAATTCCTTAAATATAGAAAAGGAAATGGTAATATCAAAGATACATGTTTAAGTAATTATGTAGCAAAAGTAGTTTTGACACAAAGAAAATCCTGGAAATTCGCTTATCCGGGGATCTCCTCCCTCGAGCAACCGCCCTAAAGGGCTTAGATTCAAATAAGTTTTTTCTCGTAAACGACGTATTGAAACTTATCGAATTTTCCAGGTCGATCTTTCACCGGGTGTTCAATTCGAATGAAATTTCCTCCGACTGCTCACTTCTTCAACGATTCCAAGAGCAGGTTCATTCGTAATTTGGTGCGATTCTTGGCGCGTCTCAGGCATTCGTTTCTCTTCCTTATAGTGGCTAATTTGATGTCCTCCACCGGATTCGACGAGCCGCGTATACGGCATGGTGTTTTTCTCTTGCGCGACCTTGCCTCCTTTTGCAATTGCATTTTTCGTACGTGGGCGCAATTCTTGCATCTCCTCGTTCTCGAGAGCAAAGTGCAAGCGTTGTGATGCCACTGCTCGAAGTAGTCCTGGAAGACTTGCTCGGTTGCAAGTTGAAAGACATCTACGGGACCGACGCCACTGCACAAGTTCGCACGTTCGAACCTCTCCAGAACGCGCGGCAGATCCGACGTCTTCTCCAAGACTCGAAGGTGCTGGCCCTCCGGCACGCTCACGAGACGCCCGTAAACGTGATAGCGCAGAGATCCGTCGTTCTGAAGGATCACGCACTTTAGTATTATCGGGGTTGTTTCGCCGTTTCGCGTTATCGCTCGAGCATGCGAGAAGAGAAGTTTCTGCTCGGCTCCTCCCGACAATTCGCTGACGCTCCAGGATTGCGGAATTTCGGCCGAATAGACTTGCCGGTCTTCGTCGTGACCAACTCGAGCGTCGATACCTGGAACATTTTTCATTTGTTGCAACGAATCGGTGAACATATCGCGTGCCGAAGGTACAGAAGCGCGCTCTCACGTTCGTTGATTATTACGGACGAAAAGTCCCATCCTCTGGCACTCGTTGACGCCGGCTGAGGCACACTCGGCTTATCGTTCGAAGACGACTCTTCGCAGCTCTCTTCTTCTTTCATTTCGCTCGGTACGTCGACGCTCGGCACTTTGGTCACAGGCTGGAAGCGGAGCTTCTCTGGTGGAACAATCGCCACGACTGCGCGTCGAACGCACGCGGATTAATAACAAACTCGTACGACACGGGTGATCTAGACTTAAGGGGACTGCGTAAGCTTGAAATGGTGAAAATACGATTCTTTCATTGGTGAGTTTTATAGCCCCGGAACTTTAGGAAGGCTGGAGTGGTGCAGTTGAATCGTGTGACGGTTTGAGGATTTTTTTCTCGATGAACATCAAAAAATGCATACGGGCTGTAGATTTATTCCGCGGTGCTGAAATGATGCATTGTCCCTATCATTTATTTAACTTGATTCGTATGTCTGTCTTTCCGGTTCAAAATTTGTAATCCATTTTTCAAACACTCGCTGGCTTTTGATTAGGGTACGACAATCACTCAACACAATCTCAATCTATGAAAGAAGTTATAGATTGTAATAAAAATGAAGAAATTTAAGAAAAGGAACTTCTTGAAACATTGCTTGAACAGTTTTACGAAACGGTGCAAGTCATATCTCAAAATCTATTCATCCAGTTGAATTCGATTAAAAAAATTGCTTTATCCATTTGTTAGTAACAAATTGTTAACGTATTGTCGAAAATCGAACTTTTTTCCGTTGGTCATTCTCGCAATTTTCGAAACTTCACAAAAGTATCCAGTTATGCGGAAGTTCCATGATTATATTGAAAGTACATTTACTGTTTTTTAAATCTTTACTGTTTATCGATACTCTTAAACTTACAAAACTCGCACCTGGCAAGATCATGTATCTACTGTGTGTAAAATCTCGACCTGTTTATCCCAATACCCTCGTTCGAACAAAACATTGAAAAACGACCTGTTATTTTGGCCCCAAGTTTACGCAGACCCATTAACATGCCGGAGAAATAACATACTTGATTTAGCGGAGTAAGAATGTTCTATCAGGTTGATGGGTTCTATCCTTCTGTACGGAACTACGGATTTCCCGGTGATGCAAACAAGAGTTTCTTCCCCTAAATATTTACATTGATGTTTAGTGCCTGCTCGTTGCCTCGGACGGTCTTTCGAATTTTAGTATTTACCGTAGCCGATACGTACGATCTTTCGCGACAGTCGTCGTTGCTTCCACTTTGAGGTCCGCCTTGTGGTCGTCGGCAATCGAAAGTGGCGGGCTTCCGTTTGTGTTACTGTTGAATATCGTTGGAAGTGCGGAAAAGTGGAGTCGCGGACGCTGGAATGGCACCTAGGGAGGAACACATCCATAGAACAACATGTTGCGTACAAAGGTACCTGTCGCGAACAGTCAAGAATGTGCGACAGATGCGGTAGCGGAAAATTGCAATTTTCATGTGTACTCCCTAGATTAAGCGTAAAAGCAGTTGTCGAGGGGTTAGAAGTGTTTTTGTAACAATAATTCTTTTAACTGTATTTTCTACGTTTAGCAGGTTACACCTAGGTCGTGGCCAGAAAAAATTTGAATCTTCGTGGGCTCGATGGAAAACTGGTGCAGGTGTTTATTTATTTTTTACATAGAAGAGTATAGTTTTAAGTATCGCTTACAATTTTTGTATTGATCAGTATTTATACATGTAGTAGATAAAAAAATTTCCTTCGCAGTTACGGCTGCTCAGAAACAAAGCATACGAAATAAAAAATTAAACGCATTTAGTTTTTCCTCGAAATTATCCAGTGCTTGGACCAAGGATCTAATCAAATAATGATTTGTGAAAACATGGTTGCAGTCCAAAGTCAACGTATCGATTTCGGGTGAGAAGAAAGCTTTATTTTTGTTATTAAAAAAAGCTATGCGTCGGAAGAAAAGATCTTTTATTTAACCATTATGTTTTGATATGGAAAATTTTGAGTTTCATCGGTGCAACGATTTTGAGATATCGTGGTCAAAGATTTTGGAAAAATCATTTTAAGAAAGACACCTTCAAGGCGCTCCGTTGACAAACCCGAATATTTAACAATTGACTGATTTTGGTCTACAATCGAGTAAAAATATTTCCCAGTATGCTGGTAAAATTCTGAACCAGGTTATTGAACCTTTTACGAAAAATGATCATTCTAAAAATAATCTTATTTATGCTGCGTTTGTGGAGATGAGACACGACACATTTCTATCTAATAATTTTTACACTAAATAACTATAGATGCTTGACATGAACTGCTCACGCGTCTACAAAAATCTAAAGATTTCATAATGACATAAAGAGCAGGCGATTACCGAATGTTAAAAAAGAATGTTAATGATAAAACTTAGTAATATGTGACTAACAGAAGAATTTTTGTAGCTGCGACTTTTTAGAGAAAATGTGAAAATGTTGAAATCTACTAAATTTGCGCAACGTTTTTCATTACAGTTTGTCATTGGATATAATAATTGAATGTGACTTATTTTTATGAAGCGCCATTGTAATTTACTAATAATTCAGAAGGGCCCTCTTTATGCCTCCACAAAATACGGCCCTCTGCGAAAGAAATATCTTAAAGTTCGCAGGTTCGCGGAAGCTACTTATGAACGCTAATGACTCCCTCAATTTTGAACCAAATGACTTGAAATTTGTAGAATTTTTTTTTCAATTGTTACATTTTAAAAATCAATTGAAAACCAAAAATCAATGTTTTCAAAAACTTCAACTAGGGGTAAGCCCTTAATCTTGTCGGGGCAAAACTCTTGAGAATGAATATATGCCTCGCCGCAATTTTTGAGCTGCTGTTCTCAATATTGCTGTAAAATTTGCTAAGACTATGGAGCAAAATTCCAGTAAATTACAATTAATGAGACCACAATTGTTGCAAAAGATTGCAAAATTTTCCATAAAGTTTCTTTACTACATAGACAATATGATATAAAAAAGTTAAAGCATCTACCATTTTTTCTCTACTCTTTCCTTGTCATATCGGAGAGTAAAAGAATACCTCATAAGAGCTCATGCGAAAAAACTGCAACCTAACGGTATTATAATCCCTCAACGGTCTTAGCGGATCCACGCCAAATTCCACACACAGATTTAGAACAACAAAGCAACAATGTATTCAACTCTTATCACCGTGCCAGCTCTTCGGTAAGACTCGCGTCTCTTCAGGGTAGTACAAGATCAACATAACCTCACAAATTTTCAAACAGTCTTCTCATAGATGGCTGGGTTTTTTTGCGGAAAAACAAAGCAGCAGACTCTGTAGGATTCAGTGACGCAAGGCTTGATGATTATCTTTTGCCCTAAATATTATTCATCTCGGTAAAGTCTCTGTTCGAAAATTTCAGCCATCTCTTTCGCATTCATACGTCACGTGGTACTTCTACTTCGCTTTGACAATAAAATGATTACTTTTAAAAAAACTCACTTCCGCGATGACTTTCCCATCAGCGTCGTGTTTTATGTACTTCCGTATAATGAACTTTTCTTCAAAGTGTTTCTCACAAATACTCTGCGACGGCCTCAATTTGTTTACGCCCGGGATCGCGTCCTGCCATTTGTTTAGCAATTCCACTTTATCCGGCACTTTGAATATCGAAATCTTATTTTTATCGAAATCTTATTTTTGGAACCGTTGTAGTCCGATTTACACGTCGGGACGAGGCAATATCTTCCCATCGTTATCGCTTTCCGTTTTTTTCGTCTCGATAGAATGGCTATTTGCTCGGACGATATGTTGAGCGACGTCTCGATACTGAAAAACAATAACAATCAAACCTAATGGAATTTGGAGGTTATAGAGAGCAGCACTGCGCTGCAGCGCGGTGACGATGCCACGAACCCAAAATTTCGTCAGGAACAAAGTGTGGCAGTTTGCCACTAGATGGCGAAACGGCCTGGGACTAAAAAAAAACATTAAGGGGAAGATTCATGTATGACGGAAAGACGAGCTTACGGCCGGAAATTATCTCCACGAGAATGCTAAGAGTGATTTTTTTTTAATTTCGTACAAGATAACCCAAAAAATATCCAATTTATAATTTCGAAATTTTGCCCACTTCTAGGCAATATAATTACCGCCTATGTCAACCTAAAGTATTCTGAAAATGATTCTAAAAACGTCTTGTTCATTAACAAATACTATAGTAAAGATTTCATGAAAAATTAACCATTGTTCTCAAACGCGTCCCATTTTAGGAATTTTCATTTTCCTTCAGATTTTTCAGGTTCACATAGAACGCCCGGATCTCAGAAATCTAAAACTTCGTGGCTCTGATGTTTCAGATTAATACAGCAGACACTAGGTTGTACACCGTGGAATAACTCAGGCGGCAACGTCTCTGAAGTAAGTGCCTTAAAGTCGCCATTTTTAAATATTAAAAAAAATGGAAAATTGAAAGAAGTAATAATATGTACCCAAAATTTTAACTAGGTAGAATAAATAGTTTTGAATGAAAAAATCTTCGTTATTCGCTTATTTTCGGCAGCCCAAACGCTCCTCAGAGGGCTGAGGCAAAGATCCACCGTGTGGCTTATGGCTGCGAGCCACGTAAAAATCCGTTTCTCATTGTTCTCCTCGACCCTCAAAAATAAGTCCTTCGCTCTCCATCAAAATACTCTTTTTTTTCTAAACGTTGAAGGCCTTGAAGTTCTCAACAGATACTCACCGACTGAGCAGCATTCACCTTGTCACCGATTCGTCTGTGCTAATAATAAAAAAAACGGAAATAGACCCACCTCATGAATCTTGATCATTTCCTTAGTAGGGTGAGGTGCCCAATTATTAGCACTTTGAGGTGTCAATTTTTGGCACTTTGAGGGCTCAACTATTGGCACTTTGAGGGGTCAACTATTGGCACTTTAAGACAAATTATTGGCACTTGAAGTCAAATCATTGGAACTTTAAGGGCCCAATTGTTGGCACTTTAAGGTCTCAATTATTGGCACTTTAAGACAAATTATTGGCACTTTAAGGGCCCAATTGTTTGCACTTTAAAGGCTCAACTAATGGCACTTAAAATCATTGTGTCGGTAGGAGAGAAGTGTCAATAATTGGTGGGATGCCGAAATAAAGTCTCTTTACTCTTTTTCCATCCGGAAGCGACATTTCGAATAAGACTTTGCTTGTTCCTCGTTACCGACCGGGTCCGCCTGTTTGACGCAGCCGGTGCGATTCGTCGCTCTTTGCGAGCGCGCCAGCAGCCGGGGAAGCCCATGAAGCGCAAAGGCGTGCGGCGCATTATGGGGGGGGAAGAAAAAGCGATTGCGCGCCACACACGCACGGAAAGTCGGAAGCGATCGGAAGCTACATCGCGTATACTATTTCGAGCGCCTCCCCCCCCCCCCTTCGTCGTGAGAGTCAGCGAAGTTCGTCGGCGATTTAGTAGTACAACAGCCCGGATAGCGGTGGTGTATGGGGCTGTCACGGTTGCGTAGAAGCGAGGCTTCCCGGCTGTGCGCGCTGGCTCGTTCCGTACCAAAATGGCCGACTGACCACTGTTACGAATAGTGCGTGACGTTCCTCGAGCGAGGTGTACCGTGTGTGTCGTGTGTTTCGTCTCCTGTCCCCGCGTCAATTTTTAATCCGACTCTACGCTAACTCTAGTGTCTTTGGCAATACGCACGAAAACTTCGAGTGAGCTACGCGGTTATAGTGAAGTGATCCGACGCAAAAGAAAAAAAAACAAACCCAAACAAACGTGTGAAAAAAGATAATCCCCGACCTTGGGGGCGTCGCGGGAGGATAAACGGGGGACCTATCGTAAAAATCGTAAGTACGAGAAAGTTTTTTTTTTTGTCAAAGTCTTTCCTTTTCGATCTGCATCTTACGACTTTCCCTTTTTTCTCTCGCGTATCTCGAGTCTCATCTGCTCGGGCGATCAATTTTTCGTGCCCTCACGCACGTATCGTCATTTTTATTTCTCTCGCGTGCTCGTTAATGTCCAATGATATTCTTTATTGCGCGTCGTGAACGTTGACGATTTTGTAGAAAGTTATTTTTCCTCCATTATTCATGAGTTTCGGCGGGATCTTTTGAGGTTGAGAAACGAATTTGCTCCTCGAGACACTCCGATTTCACCTCGACGGCCATCTGGGACGATAAAACGTGATCTTGTGCTCTTTGGGCATTTATCGTCGCTTGGCTACCGACGTCTCTCGTTACGACGATAACGCGCGAGGCCGGTCGCTGATCGGAAAGAATCTCGCGAAAACGGCACGTACAGTTTTTCTGCAGCGCTGGAATTTGAATTTATCGCACGCTCGTCTTATCTTTAACGTTGTTGGTGCACGGCTTGCAATTCAGGCGAAGAAGCAATCGTGCTCAAAATGCATTCTACACCGATGATAACGGGGAGCTGAAATTTTCAGCGTGGCTTTAACGTAGATGGCACGAATTTGGAAACCGAATGTGGAAGACAAACTGGCCTGGGCTCTCTGCATTTGTTTCGGTTAGGGAAGTCTCCGAGCGTTTTTCACCTAACGTTACTTCCGCTTCCTGGTCGTCTTCTCCACTATCGTTATGTGGGTGATATTTTATATTACCGCAGCTATACAGGCACTTTGCTCTCGTCCTTTCATCTTCTTCCGCCTTCTCTTAGTTGCAAGGACAATGCGTTAAGCAGGTTAGCGCGAGTACGCTAAGTACGTAATAGAGCTCAGAGTTGCCTTGAACATTATTAATATACCGGTGCGAGTGGGGCTCGAAAATGAATATTGCGCTTTGGCACAGACGAGCCGTCTGCGAACTGGCCATTAGAGACACTGTTGTCTAATTCTAATTGAATCGAAGCTAATTGAATCTTGAAGATGCGGAGAAGCGTACGAGAAATGTATCCGACTAGTGGATGGATGACTAATGTGGAGCATAGGTCAGAGGACTCCGCTGGATATGTTAGTTGATGGAAACGGAGGCTATTTGATGGCTACTTTAATGTTTGGAGCGATAGGAAGTAGTTGTAGGACATTTAAATTAAATTTGTGATAAGAATACGTGAAACCGTTTGAGCGATTTTTACAGCCTAAATCGACCGAAAAATTTAAGTAATTGAAGATAATTAATTTTCGTTGCGTTCCAGCGATGCAAACTTCAATGTCATATGAAAATCTATGAAAAAAGATCTATGATAACAAAAATATGAAAAATAGAATATGGAAAAAAAACTTTTGTTGCATTGCAACGATGCAAACTTCAACGCCGTTAATATTGTGGTATCTAAATGGTTGAGACCCTGAATTTGTTTTCCTGCTGCTATCGTATTTTGGTGCGTTTAATTAGCAAAGCAACGGATAAAGTTTCAGGGATTGAGAGGCTTCGAAGGTCCGAGGGGCTCATCAAGAGTAATGAGCTCCAGTGTCAGAAATTGAAGTTCGAAAATTTAATTGCCAAAACAATTACTGATTATTCTCGTGAACAGAAAAACTCGTGAAACTCGTGAGTTGGAAACTCAATTAATTTAATTAATTATGGAAAAAGAGTAAAAAAAATGTCATGCCCTGGCATGTGAAGTATCATTGTACAAAAGCTCATTGAGTAGAGTACAAATATATTTTTTTTCTCTTTTATCTTCTTAAATAAAGTGACCGGGATCGCTAAATTGGTCAGTTTTAGTCCAGTTTTGTTACGGGGTCTATCTTAAAAAGTAAACTAGCTAGAAATTTTGAATTTCTGTTTATTAGGTAGCATACACTGTATTTGAACAACGAATACTGAAAACGCTGATTCATAATGCAGTATATATAATAATTTATTTTACATATAATGCGATAAATTTACAATGAAAATACATAAAATTATTGTTATTTGAAATATTTACAATGCCAATTAACTTATTTTTGGAGTCGGTGCCAGCCAAGGACCAGAGATTGACGTCACGAAAGAAACGATATTGCACGATGTTGTTGTTTGCATCTTGGCAATGCAACGAAATTTAATATTTCTGAATTCCTTTAATTTCTTTCGGCAGATTATGCCTACAAAAGTCCTTCAATCATTTTTAAAACGTTTATTGAGCGACCTACAATAAAAACCTTAAAAAAGAGGTATTCTATAATAATAAAACTGTAGAAGCTAAAATAATGTAAAACCGATTTTTCGTTGCATTCCACCGATTGCGTTCCACCAAACCTCAATACCATCGAGGTTGCGTATTCAAAAAAGTCTGTAAATCGTATATTTCATTTATTTTTCTTCGCCTCCCCCTTTTCTGCAAAAAACGTGACGATATTGGCAATTGGCTGGTACTGACTCCAAAAATAAGTTATTTGGTATTGTAAATATTGCTATGACAATAATACTATATATTGTGATTATTAGTTTACAACAAGAGTATACAAAGCTTTCTTTAGCCATCATTACTAATTAAATACATAGTTTGAAAAAAAGTGAATTGGTCATATGCATTGAACCCGAATAGAGCGAGGCTCGTTTCGCACTTGTTGATATATTAATTTTCTCATTTACATTATTTTACAAAATCGTTCTTTGGCAGATTCGTATGAGATATATCTATATGAGTGACTTACAAAATGATCGAGGGATTTTCGCGACGAACATTTGCCAAAGGAAATTTGAGCAATTGGAAAATAATCATTTTCATTGCATTCCAACGATGCAAACTTCGATGTCATACGTTCTTACGTATTCTTATCAGAGATTTACGACGACCACAATTTGCAAGAAAAAACGTTTTGATCATGCATCAATATGAAGAAATCGAAAATAAAGAAAAAAAATCGTTGCATTTTTCAACGATTCAAGAGTATCGCTAACATAAATGAATTGACTCGTCTTAAACGAGAGGTCTCTGATTTCTCGTTCAAGTTGTTGATTGAAATAATCAGCGCTCCTTCAGGCCCGTTGAAGATAATTCGAGTATCGCGGCGTGAGGTACGCAAGAATTTATATTTATAAATCGATTCCGGTCCTCGTAGGGTGGAGTACGAAAAGTGAGGGGTTAGGAAAAAAGATAGAGAGAGTGAGTGAGTGAGTGAGTGAGTGAGTGAGTGAGTGAGTGAGTGAGTGAGTGAGTGAGTGAGTGAGTGAGTGAGTGAGTGAGTGAGTGAGTGAGTGAGTGAGTGAGTGAGTGAGTGAGTGAGTGAGTGAGTGAGTGAGTGAGTGAGTGAGTGAGTGAGTGAGTGAGTGAGTGAGTGAGTGAGTGAGTGAGTGAGTGAGTGAGTGAGTGAGTGAGTGAGTGAGTGAGTGAGTGAGTGAGTGAGTGAGTGAGTGAGTGAGTGAGTGAGTGAGTGAGTGAGTGAGTGAGTGAGTGAGTGAGTGAGTGAGTGAGTGAGTGAGTGAGTGAGTGAGTGAGTGAGTGAGTGAGTGAGTGAGTGAGTGAGTGAGTGAGTGAGTGAGTGAGTGAGTGAGTGAGTGAGTGAGTGAGTGAGTGAGTGAGTGAGTGAGTGAGTGAGTGAGTGAGTGAGTGAGTGAGTGAGTGAGTGAGTGAGTGAGTGAGTGAGTGAGTGAGTGAGTGAGTGAGTGAGTGAGTGAGTGAGTGAGTGAGTGAGTGAGTGAGTGAGTGAGTGAGTGAGTGAGTGAGTGAGTGAGTGAGTGAGTGAGTGAGTGAGTGAGTGAGTGAGTGAGTGAGTGAGTGAGTGAGTGAGTGAGTGAGTGAGTGAGTGAGTGAGTGAGTGAGTGAGTGAGTGAGTGAGTGAGTGAGTGAGTGAGTGAGTGAGTGAGTGAGTGAGTGAGTGAGTGAGTGAGTGAGTGAGTGAGTGAGTGAGTGAGTGAGTGAGTGAGTGAGTGAGTGAGTGAGTGAGTGAGTGAGTGAGTGAGTGAGTGAGTGAGTGAGTGAGTGAGTGAGTGAGTGAGTGAGTGAGTGAGTGAGTGAGTGAGTGAGTGAGTGAGTGAGTGAGTGAGTGAGTGAGTGAGTGAGTGAGTGAGTGAGTGAGTGAGTGAGTGAGTGAGTGAGTGAGTGAGTGAGTGAGTGAGTGAGTGAGTGAGTGAGTGAGTGAGTGAGTGAGTGAGTGAGTGAGTGAGTGAGTGAGTGAGTGAGTGAGTGAGTGAGTGAGTGAGTGAGTGAGTGAGTGAGTGAGTGAGTGAGTGAGTGAGTGAGTGAGTGAGTGAGTGAGTGAGTGAGTGAGTGAGTGAGTGAGTGAGTGAGTGAGTGAGTGAGTGAGTGAGTGAGTGAGTGAGTGAGTGAGTGAGTGAGTGAGTGAGTGAGTGAGTGAGTGAGTGAGTGAGTGAGTGAGTGAGTGAGTGAGTGAGTGAGTGAGTGAGTGAGTGAGTGAGTGAGTGAGTGAGTGAGTGAGTGAGCGAGCGAGCGAGCGAGCGAGCGAGCGAGCGAGTGAGCGAGCGAGCGAGTGAGTGAGTGAGTGAGTGAGTGAGTGAGTGAGTGAGTGAGTGAGAGCGGGGGGGAGGGTCTCTCATTTTCGAATGTTCGTCAGGAAGAGTATGAGAGCTAACTTGTGTAATTACGGAAACGAGAGCGTGAGAATTACGTTGCCCTAGCCGGAAGTCTTCTCGCTGCTCTCTCTCCCTCCCTCTCTCTCTCTCTCTCTCTCTCTCTCTCTCTCTCTCTCTCTCTCTCTCTCTCTCTCTCTCTCTATATATATATATATATATATATATATATATATATATATATATATATATATATATATATATATATATATATATATATATATATATATATATATATATATATATATATATATATATATATATATATATATATATATATGTATATATATATATATGTGTATATATATATATATGTGTATGTATGTATGTATGTATGTATGTATATATCTCGCGCGCGGATAGATAACACTTTGCTTCGTTGCCTATAGGGCCGTTACCTCTATAGTCCAGTCATTACGTACATTCAAAAAAGAAAATGAATTTGCGCTTCTAATTTTTTAATATGTTGTAGGGGATACCTAGAAAAGCTTAACTTGAGATTGTCGACCAAGCTTTCCTAGGAGCTTTCGCCGCCATGTTGAAAAAAGGGGTAAAATTTGTTTCTCGGCAATAACTCGGCTATCCGATGAGATTTCGAAAATTTTTGTAGGACACTTTTTGTAGCTTTCTTTGTGCTCTACAATAACGCCTGAATCATTTTTAGCGTTTCATGCATCGTTATCGAGATATCGATCGATAAAGTCAAAAATTTAGGACATAATTTTTGTTTTTTGCTTTTTTTTTCTTTGGGTCTTAATAAATATGAAAAATTGTGGAATTCAAACTTGTAGAGCATATTCAGACCTACAATTTCCTTCTTGGATTTTTTTATGTTGGACAAAAATTACGATCTCCAGCGCGCCGCAAAGTCGGTGAATCCACACCCAGCGTCGAGCGAGCTGCTCGCTCGGTTGTGTCTGGATGTCGAATCGAATGGGAAATTGTTCAGGAAATTGATGGGATAAAAAATAAGTACATAGAGCAACAAATTAAGGATCACACAATAGTAATTTATTAAACAAATAATTTGTTTGTGCAGTAAAAAATATTATTTTTTTACAATACAAAATAAACAAAACAAAATAAACGGAAAGAAAAATATTTTTTTCTGCACTCGAGACACGAACGATGGACTTTTTTCATGTCTTTTTTCGCTTGGATGGTCCAGGCTGAAGATCTTCGTCCTCCGTAAACTCTTCGAGTTGTTGTGTCTGTTGAAACGTTGGAAATGATGCTGATTCGATGAGAGCATCGTCATCATCATCGTTACAGACATCGTCGTCGTCGTCGTCAAGCAAAATGTCGACTCTGTTGACGTTACTGCATGTTTGCCCACTGCAGTGCATGCAAATAACGGAGCAACTGATTCCCGCTTTTCTGCACCCACAGGCGGCCTCACAATTTCCTTTACACTTACAGGAAATGAGCTTTAATAGTTCAGGCGGAGCGGGTTCGGCGGTGCTGGTGATTGGTTCGAGCCCTCGATTGGTCTGTCGCCAACCCCATCCTTGTGGATCCTTGAAAAATCCGAGCCAGGTTTGAACTTGGAGATACGTCCGGAAAATGTGTTGACGCACAGCGCTTTTGGTTGGCGGGAGTAGTGAGAGGTGATTCACTTTATTCGCTGTCATTGATTTTGCGAAGCGATGGAATCGCAAAATATTTATGGACTTCTCGTGCTTATCACCACCATATAGGGCGATAAGGAATTGCTCTCCCGCGCAAGTGAGAACCTCCGGATCGACCTTTTCTTGTTTGAATAATTCCACCGATGACCGTAGCTCTGGATTTTTCTCGAGAGTGTTAATGAACTTCGACTTGCCGATGTTATAGAAAGATGATGTCGTGTCGCAACCGCTAAAAGCGTGAATGAAAAGAATGTGCTCCAGAACTGACTTGTGTTTGAAACTGTGCGGCGAGTACAACTTTTCCGGCGTATTTCCTTTTGCTGGTTTGCGGAAAAATATATTATTTTTATCCGGAGCAAGCCCGGCGAGTAAAACCAGAAGATCGATATCTTCGCCGACGATTTCCCAGAATATCGGAACCCTCGATTTACACTACGCACAGCAAAAACTCAACACGATACGATATACTAACTTGAGCGCGCTCGACGCTGAGCGTGGATTCACCGACTTTGCGGCGCGCTGGAGATCGTAATTTTTGTCCAACATAAAAAAATCCAAGAAGGAAATTGTAGGTCTGAATATGCTCTACAAGTTTGAATTCCACAATTTTTCATATTTATTAAGACCCAAAGAAAAAAAAAGGAAAAAACAAAAATTGTGTCCTAAATTTTTGACTTTATCGATCGATATCTCGATAACGATGCATGATACGCTAAAAATGATTCAGGCGTTATTGTAGAGCACAAAGAAAGCTACAAAAAGTGTCTTACAAAAATTTTCGAATCTCATCGGATAGCCGAGTTATTGCCGAAAAACAAATTTTAAGCGTTTTCCAAGATGGCGGCGAAAGCTCCTAGGAAAGCTTGGTCGACAATCTCAAGTTAAGCTTTTCTAGGTATCCCCTACAACATATTAAAAAATTAGAAGCGCAAATTCATTTTCTTTTATTTGCCTTTTTTTCGGACGAAATGACTGGACTACTACAGGCGTCTGGAAGGCGAAGATGAGGGCATCTCGGTTTTCCAAGCATAATTAAGCGACTAAATTATATTCGCCTTGGTGCAATAATTACCAGCTGTGCTGAGTAACCGAAGCCCCGGGCATTCCTCACCACATATAGTTATGCACATGTAAATACGCGCGCGCGTGTCCGTGTCGGCGTGCACGATAATTAGCCAATCGTTGATTACTCAAATTCGCACTCCGCGGCGACCGCACGCGAGAGTGTAAGAGAGAACGAGATAAATTTGTGTATCCGTGTACTTTCGTAGGCTCATCACGATTTTCCAATTAGACTATCCAATTTATAAATTCCCGCGGAAAATAGCTGCTGCAGAGATGTACAGAATTTAAATTGACGAACAAAATCAACATTTACCTTCAATCAATTATGAGTCAGCGCACCGTGCGTTACTAAATTATTCTCCGAAGTTTTATGGAAATTTTCGAGTGAATTTATTTCGCTGACGTGTGGTTGTAGTTTGTTTATTTGATGTTCGTGAATATTGAAAAAATACGCAACACAAATTTCTCTCCATTCCTCCATTTGTTTTGATGAATATTTTTTGAAAAATCAACGATGCAGATGGTCTTGAAGTTTTCATCGCTTGACTGCCACGAATGGTGTTGAAGATTGCATCGTTGGAATACAACGATTTTCTTTTCTTACATTTCCTTATTTTTATTATTATACAACAGCGTTTTTTTGCAAATATACATTGTATATTTCCAAATGAAAATCTTCAAAAGAAAATTTAGTAATTTTTGTACCTTAAATCTGATGAAATCATTTATTGCATTTCAACGATGCCAACTTTAATATCATTGCGACAAAAGTTCTTTTTTAATATTTTGATTTCGTCTTTTTTATTACTTCACGTTTTTTTCATACTTAAAACTCTGGATCTGTGAGTAAGTGGTTCAAAAAATGATTGAGACACTTTCGTGACGAATATTTGCCATAAGAAATTCGAGGTATTGAAGAAAACTAACTTTCATTGCATTCGAACGATGTAAACTACAATCTCATTGATATTTCTCATAAGAATCCTAAAAAAACGCTTGAGTGATTTTCGTAGTTAATACTTTAAGCTAAAAATTAGACAAGTGGACAAAATTATCTTTCACTGCATTTCAACGATGCAAGTTTAATCATCGTGTGCACTGTATACAATGCGTGAACAATATCGACAAATACAAAAATCGATGTTGCAAAATAACATACAAAAATACCGTACGTGTTAAAACAATTGCATTAGGTGCATTTTCTTTCCACTTGTTTACGGTGTTTTTACTTGAAACGGAAGAATTTCGTGTAAAGCATAACTGCAAAAGTGAAAAATGAGCTGTTGATTTCGATGGGATTGGAGTTAGCATCATCGGGTGCAATAAAAACGATTTTTTTCCCCAAATTTCACTCAGCAGATTTTAGCTATCAAAAGTCATCGTGTGAAGTTTGCATCGTTGGAATGCAACGGAAATCCTTTATTTTTGCATTTCTTTATTATTATTACTACTATCTAGGCTCTTTTTTGAATGTTAAGGTTACGGATGCCTAATAAGCATCTTGATAAATACTTCAGTGATGCTTCTAGCCTAAATGTGGCGAAAAGAATTGGGTAATAGGAAAAGAAAACAATTTCGTTGCGTTACAACGATGCAAACTTAAATACCATCAAAATCCTTCATCCATTAAAAAAAATGCTTATTAGGAGATCTGCAATTGAAATTTTCAAAAATGATCTCGTATGATATTGAAAATAAGGGAATAAAAGTATGAATATGAATTTTCGTTGCCTTCCCACGATGCAAGCTTCGATACAGTTGGATTTGATGGATCGAATGGCCCATTTTGGAATAAGACGTAAATTCATAAAAGCGTATTCGGATCATACATATTGACGTAGGTTTATCGTAACTTTGATCGGAGACATCTTTCTCTTAAATCGGAACACTTATTATCTTTCTCTTTTTTGGGCCGTAGGCAATTTTTCTCTACCGGCCCTTCCTCCGGCTGGTTTTCCTGTTACAGTTCCTGTCTCCCTCAGACCCTCTCTCTCTCTCTCTCTCTTGCTCTCTTACTCGAGGTTCATTCGCCAGGCGAGGAATGCGACGGATCTAGAGTACCAACAACCCGTGGAACGTACAAATCCCCACTTGGGGGCTTCGACTATACGGGTTGTATGGCCAGAGACTCTCGAGAATTTGTGGTATCTGTTGCCCAGCGGGATTCTTCGGAGAACCAAAGAGAGGGAGAGAGAGAGAGAGCGAAAGTAATGTACCAGGCGAATATCGAATCTAAAGGAATTTGAAAATGTCGCCAATTCCACCAGAATTTTCAAAATAATAACAATTTGATTTTCACGTGTTTCAGAAAGGGTCAAAAAGGAGCGATGATCTCGAAGGATGGACTGTGAATCGAGGATCTAGGTAATCGACATTGAAAAAAAAAGCAACGAAAATATCGTCATTCCCCTTCGTTTCGATTGACTTTTCACCGTAGCCTCGTTCTACGCTCGAGTCAAGGGAAATTGTGAATTTTCGGATGTCGTCGCGAATTCTGGGTCGCTCACTGCGCACTTTTCGTCCGCGTCGTCGAGGAAGAATTCTTCCCCTTATCTCTCGTTGAATACACACGGGCAGGAGCAGTGCCGGACGCGAAGAGAGACCCTTTTCAATACCAGCTCTCTCGTCTGTCCCGAAAAGAGACGACAAAGAGCGAGAGAGAGAGAGAGAGAGAAGGAGAAAATATCGGAGTGCATGTCAGAGACACGGCCGAGAAACAGCCGAGCCCTCATTCGTGACCAGTCAGCTGGTCGACAGCTTACTACAGGAAGCACCGTATGCGTGTGCCCGAGCGAGTTTCCATAGTCCGCGTTCTTCCATACACCAGACCGGAAATCAACTTCCCGAAATGCCGAGACCCTCAGTGGCGACTGCAATTTACCGAGCCTCGACTTTCGAGCGATACAACAGCGTATTGGTGAAGATGAGAAAAGTTGATCGGTTTCTTGTAAAGCAAATCCGATAGACTTTTTTTTCTTCGTCGGAAGCGAGCTCGGAATGGATGGCGTTGAAGCTTGCATCGTTGGAACGCAACGAAAGTTCTTTTTAATACTCCTTATTTCGTCATTTTGGCTGCCAGCTATATATTTTTTTAATAGACTCATATTTTGGCTCTCCTGTGGGGATGACACAAACCGTTGGGCTGATTTTCGCACCCCAAATCGGCGAAAACATGCGAATAGAAAAAAAAAATGTACTTTCGTTGCATTCCCACGATGCGAGCTTCAACGTCATTCGGAATGGCAGGGTAAACCGACCAGTGAATGGACGAATAACGACACTGTAGGATTCCGGTGGACTTTGAAATGGACATTTTTATGCGAAAGAACTTTTCAGTCGCTATGGCTATCAAAAGATATTATTCTGATAGTAAAGTAAAATATTATTCGGACGTAATGGGATGTTGAATAAGTCCTCGCTGTTTTTTCGTGAAAAATGATGCTTCGTTTGAAAAAGTCATTCCTAATGTTTTCAAACGTTTCGAAACTGTTGTGTCATCAACTCCTAATGGTTTGCAAGTTCATCTAGCTTCTGACACGAGTCTTCGTGAAGTAATGCCTCCAATTCAACGCATGAAAATAATCATTTTTGAAGCGTTTAGGGGCAGATATACACCTAGGAGCCGGAAGAAAAGATGATTTTTGTGAATTTTTTCAAGGAAAACTATATGAAATTTCGGATTGGGGTTTTAATTATCTAAAAGTATATACATTCAAAAATATGTTCAATTTTCTTTATCTAAAAAAATTAAAAATATACAAGGAGTGAGTTTTTTTACCGAAAAACTTCGGTAACCGAAGTTACCGAAGCACGTCGTGTTATGGAGACGGTCAACCGGAAGTGTGATGATCGTGGTTTTTCTGCTCACGTATCCGACTAAACCCGTAGGAAAACTGAAATTCGATAGATTAGATATAATAGATATTGTAAAAATAAGAAAATCAATCTTCACCGTGCAGTTAAAGCACTACATTACAAGAAAGTTTCAATTTCCGGTTGAAAATGGTCAGAACGACGAAATAGCATCCACAGACTTGGCAATTTCGCGAGTAACAGCTGATGCGTTTGGCACACATGACCCAGCTTTGTTTTGAAATTTGTTTGAATAGAAGCCGCCGCTAAATATGCCAGCCCCCGAACTACACACACGCACTTCTGGCAACGCTATCTGTTGGAAAACAGCGAGAACTTTATTCAACGTCCTAATAATTGCGACAAATAATGTCGAAGGAATTGATAAATAAGTAGCGGAATGACGAAATCGCCAGTGAGTGGACGAAATTACCAGTAAATGGACACTCGACCGCCGGTAAATGGACGTGTAGTGTAGATGAACGCTGCAAAGCATCACGATTTATTTCTATTAAACGCTAGAATAGGAGATCACTGTGTTGCACATAAATTATCACATTCTCATACATATGAGTGCAATATTCTTTATTACGACTTCGTAGAAAATACAGAGAGCTTTTTTGCATCTTAACATGAGATTCTCAAAAAAGTAAGCATAGTTTGTTTTCACAGAAAAATAGAACATCAAATTTGGTCAAAAGTGAAAAGAAAAAAGAATTAAATGATTTTATGACAGCATTCAATGAAATGTACATTATTATCTTTTGACAGTTACTCATTTTGCAATATCGCGCCGATGAGATTCTCAATTTTTTTCTCCGCTTTGAGAATTATCAACAGAGCCCACGTGTCCATTCATTGAAAAGGGGTTAGAATGCAGTATCAATGAATAAACATGTCGAATTCAGAACTATTATTACGAATTCAATTAAATTTTTTGCACATAAAGGGCAATTCTACTTTAACGCGTTACCCCCACTTGTAGCGCAAAAAAGGCCCTTTTCATGAATTTTTTTAAAGAAAACTACAAAACTTTTTTAATCGATCAATATACCATCTTAAAGAACACATCTTGAAGAACTTTCAGTAATTTTTTTATTGAAAAATATTACATTGTTTAGTGGCAAATGGCCGTCAATGAAATAATGTTTTTATATACACGGTTTGCGGTGACCAACATTGCGGCGAAGTGGATCATCTGAAAAAAAAATGCGGATGTATTTAGTCAAATATAAGTATAAACTAATCTTTAATCGAAGGATTTTAAAAAATATTCATTTTTCACAAAATGGCGGACAGTCAAAGTTAATGGTTCGATTTTAACGAAAAAAACGGCCGTTTTTTGGCTATAAAACGGCCATTTTTTTTCGAAAAAAAAAATCGAACGATTAAAAACTACATTTTTATGTATTAAATAAGCCTGCAAAATTTCAAGAAGATCGGTTCATTAGTGTTCGAGTAATCTTGGTCACCGACTTCAGAAATGCCATTTTGAGAAAAACGCGTTTAAAGTTTCAATTTCAGTTCTTCAATTCACGGATTTTTCTCTTTGAACGCTCATATCTCACAAGGAACATCCCTCAGGTGTCCGCCTCCGATTTTGTTGAAACTCATATATGTGATAGAGCATCAAAAATTTTGAGACACGTATTTTTTTTTATCGGCGGAAAAACGGTTTTGAGGGGTGAAACGCACCCTCGAAAATGGGGATATTTTTTCGTTTTTCGTCGATAACGTTTTAACGGTATGAGATATAAAAAAAATTCAAATTGCAACAATGTTTATTTTTTCATGTACTATACATTGGAGATGAGAACGATACCCTTATCGACGAAAAACGAAAAAAACCCCTATTTTCGAGGGCGCGTTTCACCCCTTAAAACCGTTTTTCCGGCGATAAAAAAAAATACGTATCGCTTACTTTTCGGTGCTTTATAACATATCCAAATTTCAACAAAATCGAAGGGTGTCACCTGAGGGATGTTCCTTGTCAGTCAATTTTGTTCGGATCGACTTGAAATTTTCAGGACATATTCTCAGATACTTATACTTCAAAAAAATGCAATAAAAAAAATCGATATTTTCAAAATCGCAAGTGGGGGTAACCCCTTAAAAGGCGAGGTACCTGCAGGCGAGGAAGAAATTGTGGTTTTTATGATTTTGTTTCAAAAGGAACGATTTCGCCGCTATTGTAGAAACCTAGCGCTATTTTAGAAACCTTCAAAAAGGAACTTCAAAAAATACCTTCAGAAAAGTAACTTACCTTGACTAAAAGTAATTTTGTTACCTTGCGTTACCTTACCTTCAAAAAGTACCTTCAGAAAAGTAACTTACCTTAACTAAAAGTAATTTTGTCACTTACCTTACCTTACTTTGCCTTCAAGAAAGTAACTTACCTTCAAAACGCATAAAAAACTTTTGTATTCCAAAATTCCACATTAAAGTAAAACATCGATTTTGACGACACTTGTGATTTTTTTCGCTAAATTATAACGATTTGGATTTTTAACGACAATACATATTATCTGCTTATTTTAAATACAAGTCAGCCTTCGTGCATTCACTGGTCGGTTTACCCTGCAAACCTTTTCGTAGCGAAGGCATTCATTCGGTGTCCTTGCCTTTACTTTCCATTATTCGAAATCCTTTTCTGCCGATTGCAGATCTCCGATAAGGATCCCAAAAACAATTTGGCAATCCGACGACATTCTCGTTCTCAATGCAAACTTCCGTATCGCAATTAAAAACATCGCGCCGAGATCGTTGAACTTGCGTATCTGCTTCGGCAAAACTTGAATAAACGTCGCGTTTCTTTTTACGCTCGCGACGAGGCTCGCGTTCGGAGAAAGGAAGACTCGCGCGCCACGCACGCGGAACCGTCTTTCAATTGGGAGTAACGTTCCTCCTTTTTCTTCTCCTTTGTTTTCTTTCAGCAACGGATCCAGCGCGCATCGGTGCGGGAAGCGTGCGGATTTTGCGAACCAGCGATTGAGAAGTGAGTGAGTGAGAAAGAGAGAGAGAGAGAGAGAGAGATTCATGCTTTTACGCAAATGGAAAACAGGGAAAACTCAGGGAATTTCTTCCCTCCTGGAATAATCTGGGAAAAGTCAGGGAATTTCGAAAAATCTATGGAATTTTTCCACATTTTGCGTTTTGCAGTAATGACAAAAAATAAAACTGACTGACAAGGAGAAGGCAGAGCTTGGATGTCGCGAATCGAGTTCTCCTTTCGCGTGGTGAATGTTGAAGACCTCCGAATTAACGTCGTTTTTGATTTTTGTTCCAATAGGCCTTAGTCGCTGAGATATCGCGATTTGAAAATTTGGGAGTTTCGGACGGAGCCAAGCCGGTTTCGGCTCGCGCGTAGAGTACGTTGAGCGTTGACGCTTGAGACAAGAGCGACCGTAGCTAATATGGTAAGACGACGGACTGGCACTCTGAAAGTTCACGGTTCGCGTTCCCATGCTTTCTTTATAATTCAATTTTTTAAATTATTTTATAATCTCTCATAAGACTTTGCATGCGCAGGTAAATAATATAAATGCAATACTTGTCTTTGTTTCATTCCAGGTACTCATTTATTGACAAGGTTTGGCCGGAGGGGTGTTTTTCATTGGTCCGTCACAGGTAAAGACCAGTTTTCGGACTGGTAATCCATACTGCTATATAGAGCCTATGTCATCAGTTTGTACTGCAATTCTCGACCAGGCAAGACGTATCACTCACTGTGAAATGATTATTTGTGCAAAAATGGAAGACTGTCCAAGTACTTCTGGAGCCGGCAAGCCAGCTCCTTCGGAGAGTGAAATCAATGATTACGAGTTTCAACATTCAAAAGAAGACGTCGACGATGCCGTGTATGAACGTGTTAAATCCTTGCGTCGAAAGAATATCGTTTTCGAAACCGGAAGTGAAAATCCTTCGATAAAATCAACCGTTCGCGCCGAGAAGATGGTCGAACAAATAATAACGACCATAGAAAACGCGGACCTGACAGAAACGGAGGAATTATTTTTGGAAGATGAGAAGATGGGAATTTTTGAGGAAGGCCAAATGACTGCTACATCCCCCGATTATTCACTGATCAAATCTTCATGGACGTCATCTTCAGAGTCTCCGCCAAGTGAATATTGTCCATCCCCAAAAAAAATCTCGTGTCACTACGCACATTCCATTAGACACGAAAATAAAAATTGTTAATATGGCCAGGGAACACCCGAAGTGGTCTCTGGTCTCGGGGATACTCTACAAAAGAACGGAGGTGCTGTGTTAAAACACAAAGGCCAACTGAACATTTGGGAAAAAGGCATTGAAAACGGAGGAACAGTCTTTGAAAAATGGGAAATGATAGACAAGTGGACTTAAGATCGATTTGTCGAAGCAAGAAAAAGTATGATACCTGTTACCACACGAACGCTCCGACAGTGGTCATCAGCTGCATCGATGCAATATGATAACTTCGATTTTACTGCAACAGTCCGGTGGGTGTACGATTTTAAAAGAAGACATCGGATTCGACAACGAAAGCTCACCAAATATATCAAATACGTAAAAAAAATTTATCAACCGACTCCAAAATAGTACTCACTTATCGAAAGAAGATCGCCAGATAAATAACAGAGACGATGCACTCAAAATACATTCTTTAATCCACCATCAATTGCTGGCGCCTATATTTGAAGATATGCTAAAGTATGCGTGGTTTGCAGCCAAACTAACGCCGAATAGAACAGTTTTTCAGAACGTAAACGAAGTTTGCTTTCCTGATAGAATCCGCAAGGTTAAATGTGGCTGCGGTGGTATTGCGTTCATCTTATGTTATGATCTGATAGAAGAAGAATCAGAATAATTAGCTGCCGCGAAATTTGCAAGTGTGAATTGAATTAATTATTTATTTTTTATACCACATTATTTTGCTTTCTTATTGAGACGTGATTAATAGATTAATTATTTGTTATACAATATTATTTTGCTTTGTAATTGTGGCTTGATTATGAGATTGATTATTTGTTATACAATATTATTTTGTTATGTAATTGTGTCTTCATTGGATTAATTATTTTAATATAATAGATAAATAAAACTAGTAATACATATTTTCGAATTTTCTTATTTACCTGCACATGCAAAGTCTTATGAGAGATTATAAAAAAAAAATTGAAACTCAGCAACTAAGGCCTATTGGAACAAAAATAAAAAACTACGTTAATTCAGAGGTCTTCAACTTTCACCACGCGAAAGGAGAACCCGATTCGCAACATCCAGGCTCTGCCTTCTTGCGAGAAAAAACTGAAAAGTATAAAGATGATTTTTTTTTGTATATTTTAAATATTTATTATATTTTATTCTTCATTTTATACCAAAACAGCCATGTTAGTGCCAAACATTGAAAATTTCGACAACCAAAAACTGATTTACTTTAAAGCTCTATGCATTTTCATTCGATTTGCCGATACACAATCACACATTTATTGGGTGGGGGTAAAAATGTCGAATGACCAAATGTAGAACGACAAAGATTTCGAAACGGTAGAATTATGAACTCTCAAAATAAAGAAGGTTCAATTATTCGAAATTTTATCTGTCGACTGATAAAAAAATTGAATGACTATAAATCGAACCATTATTTATTGGAGAGCTAATTTATTCGAAAACGAATATTCAGATCGTCTGCAATTCGGAACATAAAAATACAGAATCGGAAAATGTAGAACACCCATATTTCCGAAACAGAAAATAGCGAGTGCCTAATATGCGTAATATCGTCTATGGCGAAAAGCAATAAATCGAAACGCAAAATGTCGATGGCCCGAAATGTCGAACGCCGAAAGGTCGAACGGCCAAAATGACGAACGTGGTGGGGCCCGTCACGTGGGATGACTGCCTTACGATATTTTAGCCGACTGACCGACAGCGCCATCTCGCAGCTTCACTCTGAAGCGCAAGTAACGTATTGCTCGATTCGCCATCCGGGCCGTTCTACATTTTGACCCTTCGCGATTTTAACCACTCGACTTTTTGGCCGTTCGCTTTAATGATTTTCTGCATTGTGAACCGTCGCAATTTTTTTAATTCGGAGAATTGTCGTCTCGAATTATTTGGTGTTATGCATACAGGCCCATCGATATTGTGTTTTTCGCTATTTTATTAAATCTGATTTTTGTTTTTCGCTATATATCAACTTCCGAGATGTTCATATTCGTAATTGTTATTTTCGATTTTACAGACTCTAGTAAGATTGACCCATCTATATTCGAACATTCGGCATTTTCGAATTCGACATTTTGGCCCATCTGCATATCGATCGTTCGACATTTTTCCCCCCACCCCATTTATTATTGCAGATAAGCGTTGATTATTTATTTTTCATTCATTGGCACTGAGATAAAACATTCCGTTTATAATAAATGTTTATTATAAAACACCGAAGTAATCCTGTATTTGCTTTGAATTTGATTGATTGATCGTTTTATTGTGCCATACTTATCTAACTTTTGGGCAAAGTACCTTTCAAATAAATAATACGTTTTATTAACAAATTTAAATGTCAGGCCATTTTGGGACACACTATAAGTTTGAACATGCACCTCCAATTGTATGGCAATACACGTGAGCGCAAAAAGAGAGAGAGAGAGAGAGAGAGAGAGAGAGGGTGTGAAGCCCCAGCGGATAGCAAAACTCAAGACGTTACTTCGCGGGTCATGGTACAGTAACGTGTACTGTTAAAGAACACGTAGACGCGGCAGGAGGCACGATGAATGAGGCGGTGCGCGGGGGGTATGTTGCACATTTTCTGAGTGCGATGCAACACGAGCGTAAGAGCGCAGCGCTTCATTAATGCGTCGACGAAGCGTGAACAAGTTGATGACGAGAGAGAGAGAGAGAGAAAGAGAGAGAGAGAGAGAGAGAGAGAGAGAGAGAGAGAGAGAGACTGACAAAAGTCTTCTTGGATTTTCGAGTAATGAGGAGAATCGCAGGCCATCCCTCCTTTACTCGTACAAGTACGTTGGGCCTCTCCAGGGCGCAACCAAAATGCGCAAAAAACGAAGCCCACGAACGTGAGGCGCGATAATTTCCAGCGTGCGAATAACAGCGGGAAATAGTGGTTAATGATGGTCCAAACAAACCCAAACATGCTCCTGATCGAACGCTAGTCACTACTAGGATGTCACTGAATCCTCGACATTTGTTGCTCAAGAATGCCGAAGTTAGCATCGTTGAAACGCAACGGAGATGGATTATTTCCAACTAAAGTCACTCGTAAGTCTTTCAGGCCCTTGGTTGTCTCTCCAGGTTGAATCTGCGAGAATGAGGATGAGTTCATTCAACGATAATTTACGAGACGAAGGATTTACACGTCGTTGAAGTTCGTTGGAATGCAACGAAAATGAATTGTTTTTAAGTATTTAATATTATTCAGCCGATTTGGGGTGTCAACATCGCTTAAACTTTTATACATACTCTTATTAGAGATCTAGGACCTCAATTTGCAGTTAAAAAAAGACTAAGTAACGATAAAAATAAAGAAATAAAAAAATGAGGAGGAAAAAATATCGTTGCATTCCAACGATGCAAACTTTAACGTCATGGATTTATAAATATCTCGTAAACTGCAAAATTAACGGCAAAAAATATTTTCCTGCAAATTATGTTTAACTCTCTTCATATCCTAGGCGTTTGTCAGATTTCCCTAAAATTCATTTAGGACACGCTTCTTACGCCAGGCTTTCGGTGTGCAAAAGAAATCGTTGCGTCCCAACGATGCAAACGCGCCGTTTTCCAATTTCTGTATGACAACGGATAGCGCGCTCGTTCGCCATTGAAATGGAATCCCAGAGGCGAAGAAGCGTAGCTGGGAAAAACTAAAATTTAACGGAGAATCGTGGGATATCCGCGGCGTCTCATCTCGGACGGTACACAATTCGTAGAGCATCCCCGCGTGACTCATAATTGTGTCGCAAGGACGGAAAATATGTAGGCAAACGCGAGTGGGATCGAATTGAATAATGAAGATGGATTTCTCGCGTTTGCACGCGAGCATCGCGAATCTCTCGGTTGCGCACTAGAGCTTGGACTATCGGAGCTTTTTCTATCGCCGGTATTATTTCGATATCAACAAGTTGCAATATCGCAATACCGGTATTTCGATATTTTTCGATACTTATGGGAAACCTTAGTTAAAAATGTTAAGGAAGCTTTCCAGTGTGACAGCCCGAAAAATCGCTGTTTTTCGCGATTTTTTTTTTTAAAGAAAAAATAATCCAATCGGTCTGGTTTTTTTTTTGTATATTAATTGGGTATTGAAGAATACAAAACAAATTTTTTAAAGATCGATTTATTTATTAATTAATATCTATAAAAATGATGAAACAATTGTTGCAGAAAATGCACTTGGATGTGGTGTCCACGTTGGGGGTCACAATTTTGATCTGAAACAAAAAACACAATAAGATTATTGATCGGTATATAATTGGCTTTCGTGCTATGGAGGCTTTTTTTTTTTTTTTTTTGCAAAAATGGCGCCGGTTTGAACAAAAAGTATCGATTTTAGCATTTTTTTTGGCAGTTTTTTTTACAAAAAAATAGGAAGATGTCAAAAAAAAAAGCTTCCATAGCACGATAAACAATGACGTTAAGAATATTGTGTAAAAAATTCAACTCGATAGCTTTAAAACTCTGCCCTCCAAGTTGGACACCGTTTTGAAAAATGCTGTTTCGAGAAAAACGCGTTCAAAGTTTCCCTGTAGCTGTAGCGCTCCGTTGCCTTCTTCCAAGAAATGCTGTACAGTAACCGAAATAATCTGAATTTCGGCATGAAAATTTCAGGGAATATTCGGAAGAGTGTATACTATTCGATAAAGCAAAAAAAAAAATCGATTTTTTGAAAATTTCACACTGGAAAGCTCCCTTAAAAGCTTGAAAGTGAAGATGGAAGTTGCAGAAATAATAGTGTATACGTAAGTGAAACCATCGTATTTATTTTTAAATACATTTCTAAATATACTCTGCTATGTTCTTAAGAGGGAATGATACCTTATCGCGGTCGGTATGGTAGAACGATTATAGATTCCCACGAATCTCTGAAACGGCTCTTCAGATCGCGTCGAAACTTTGCCAAACGACGTCAAATAGATAGACGAACGGCTGTCTTCTCCTCAAATTTTCCGAATTTGAGAAAAAAAATGTAGATTGGGTTATCATAAGCCAATCTACATTCTTTTTGTCAAAATCAGAACATTTGAGAAGAAGAGAGCCATTCGTCTATCTATTTGACGTCGTTTGGCAAAGTTTCGACGGGATCTGAAGAGCCGTTTCAGAGATTCGTGGGAATCTATAATCGTTCTACCATACCGACCGCGATAAGGTACCATTCCCTCTTAAATATTTCCAGCCCAACATATTGGGAGTACAAATAAGTCTCTGTCGTTTGACAACAGATGGCCCCACCAGGAGGTTATGATTGACATTGTCAGATGTGAAACGTCATATCGTAAGGTTGGACGTCTGGCAAGACCCTAACCTTGAAATATTAGCGATTTTGTATCAGCATCACATAATTTTTTTCGTGCACGAATGTCGCGTTTTGAGCCGAATAAGCGTCATTTGGGAGAACTTTTGATTTACTTATTTAATATTCTATGCATTTAGTAGACGGGCATCGATGCCTTGTACCAACACTTGAATAACACACCAAATACACATATATAGCAGGCCGTATCATATAATATGGTACAAATCACTATAAACATCGTCGCACGTCACAGGCAACATTTTTAATCGATATTTATATATATTTCAGTTCACTATTAGAATCTAGGGGAAGTACATTTTTTACAGTATCAGAGATTAGCGATTTTATGAAAACCTACTATATTGTATAGCATTGAAGAATAAACGTATGTTCGTAAGATTGGTGGTTACGGTTAACATATGTGCATGATTCATGCAATTGCTAAATTATCAATAAGCTAAATTATCAATAAATCAATCTATAGTTTTACAGTATAGGCAGTAACTACGGCTGTAAAATATTATTGTCCCCCCAGGAAAATATAAAATATAATTAAAATATGGTTGACATCATCCATTTCTTTTACACGGAACATCACTTGAGTCTCCGCCGTCGACTTTGTCGAAACTCATATATGTGATGAAGCATTGAAAACTATTAGACACGTATTTTTTATTATCTGCGGAAAAGCGGTTTTAAGGGGCAGACCACCCCTCAAATAAAGACGTGTTGAGGGGTGGTTTTGCAGTTTCGCCCACCAGTAGTCCACCGATCTGAATGAAACAACAACCAAAATTCTTCTAATGTAAAATTATAAAAAAATCCACTATATAATAATTTGAAAAAAAATAAAATAAAATCACGGAGTGTCATGTCTTTCTTTGAGGGATCGTTTCGTCCCTTTAAAACGTTTTTCCGCGGATGAAAAAGAATAGGTGTGTTTTCAATGCTTTATCACATATATGAGTTTCAACAAAATCGAAGGCGGACAGTTAAGTGATGTTCCTCGTTAGTGTGACTCTACACTCGTGGATAAATAAGTTGACACGTTGGAAATATTTAATGTGGGCAATAATATTTTAAGGCTGCTGAACGTTGAAAAAAGTAAAGTAACATCAATGGAAATAATAACCTTTATAATATTTTAATTTTTTCAATTCCGATATCGAAACATCGGTATTATTCGAGTCCATGATCGGATTTTTGGTCCGATATTCCTGTATTTTGACACTATCGAAAATTGGAAACCATGCTCTAGTTGCGGAGGCCTCGTGCGGCAATTTCTGGTAACACGAGACCCGAGTAAGCTTGAGAAAGGAAACGAAGACGATGAAGAAAAACAAACGAAACGGACGAACGAAGTATTTGTTTGACTCATAAAACTATGTGGAAACGGCACACGTGCTCGTTGAGGGCACCAACGCGTGGACGTTGTCCGTACAAAAACTTGCAACTTATCGCGATCGTCTCGTACTCGGATGAGTCATCGAGCGCTGAATCTCGGAACGAGAGTTTCGAGGCTGCCGTTTCAGGTATCGCGGGCTTCAAAAATGAAGACTCCGAACGATGACTGCATTTGAAAATTCCTTTACGGCCCGTTTTTGCCCGCGTTTACACGCGCAAGTCCCGCGTGACGCAACCTTGGATGCAGCCGCAGTGACGACACTCCTCGTTCGCGGCTTCGTGATGCAATCGACCCAGCCACCGAAAGCATCGAACGTTGCACGAGATCTGAGGATCGAGATGTCCGAACAGGGAAAAAGTTGTGCACGTGAAAGAGAGGGATAGAGAGAGAGAGAAATCTCGGCCCACGAATAATGGAGTAATTTAGCGGCCGGTACCATAAATATACGTTGATTTGAAAAACAGCAAAAAAAGAGAATGGGAAATTGAAACTAAAAGGCCTTGCGATACTGCATAAGTTAAGGATGTTGAGTCCCTATGAAACATGTTAATATTAATTGTTCAATAAATAGCTTCTTAATCGTCATGAAATTTTTACACGACCTCCTGAATACTTCATGTAAAAACATACCAAATTTTCAGAATTCTATCATCATTACTTCAACCTCCTTAAGGGTTGAAATAAAAAATGATAAGAAAATTCGGAAAATTTGGTATGTTTTTGTATGAAGTATTTAAGAGGTCGTGTTAAAATTTCACGACGATTAGGAAGCTCGTTATTAAAAAAGTAACATTTTGTTAAGAACAATTTTTAAAAGAAAGAAAAAAAAATTTATCAATAAACTTCGTTTTGTTTCCGTTGCTTTCAGTATATTGTAGATATTATAAAATTGAGAGGTCAAACAAAAAACTTATTGCAAAGTTACATCAGTTTCCATAAAACAACATTTAATTTGTGAATGTTAATTGTTCAATAAGGAGCTTCCTAATTGTCGTGAAATTTTTACACGACCTCTGAAATACTTCATACAAAAGCATACCAAATTTTCAGAATTTCATCATCATTTGCGATTTGGGACTCAACATCTTTAAACTATTCGAAAATCCAGTCTCTATGGCACCACGTAGGGATTTTTTTTAATACGAAGACGACCCCCCTTCTATTTATTTTTTATGAACGATGAAAATTTTCCATGAAAATCGGAAATAAAATTCGCCCGACCGCCATATTTTTTGTTAGATATCGAAATTCCCCTACGCGATGCTGTAAACCTATATCTCTAGTTTCTAAATATATTTTTACTTTATTTTTCCGATGAACCGTATGGCCTAATCGCTGTCAAGCGCCAAGCAGCAATTTCGTTGGAGTTTCCTCTTGGAAGCGGTGTACACCGCAAACTATACTTCAGATTCGAGTACAAAAATTTGTATACAGTCTTCTATATGTATATATTGACTACGAGTCTTAATAATAAAAAAATCTATTCATCGTTTGCTTGAAAATAATTACGAAAACCCGCGAAAGAATTCAGTCAGGGCCTTGACTAGGCTCCGATTATTTTCCCCTTACTCTGCAAGGGTCCTAACATGGCACCCGACCAGGTCCCTATGAGACCGGTCGATATTTTGTCGACGAGGGCCTAAAGAGGCTTATGAATCAGGGCCCGACCGATTGCCTCAACAGAACCCGATCGAAGCCATGGAGCAACCCTATTACTGCCCTATAATTATCAGCTTTATTAGTGGATACATATCAAGCGAGGTGTTTTGCAATAATGAAAACTATTTTCTTCAAACGAAGGATTATTTATTATTCACCTCGAAATTAGAAATTAAAAAACAAGTTCAGTTTTACCGTTTATATTGTATGCCCTTTAACAACCACTGCCCTGATGAATCCCGTTTGGGCCCTTTATCATTTTCCTCGCTACGGCCTTTTTTGAATAAATTACCCAACCCTGTTATTTTCCTGTTGGGGCCTAGTCCCAATTGAATTTGAATATGAAAGCCCTAGTAGGGAATCCATATTCAAACCCTCATGGGCCCCGAATTTTTGTATGGCTGCCCTCCTAATTTCTTTCACGGGAATTACACTCGCGTACAGCGCACGAACCGTCGTGTGGGCCCTTAATGTTTGAAGTGTGTTGCTGCCACCGCTAGCCCGACCGACTGTTACAAGCCTCAGCTCGTTCAATTGTAGAAATATTCCAATGAAATTTTCAGGCAATATAGCTAAAGGGTGATTGCATAAAAATATTTTTGTAAAATGCCATTTTTTGACCCACCCAGGTGCATGTAGCCCGCTAAAAACCAGATTACAGATTTGCAACCTCAATTTGTTAAAAAAAAAATCTCCAATACTGACAAAAATAAAGAAACAAAGTTCTCGCTGCATTCCATCGACGCAAATTTCCGCACCGTGCCTGTTTGGGTTGGTTTGGGTTTTTCCAATAATGACGAAATTAAAAAAAAAAAATAATTTCTCGTTGCATTCCAACGATGCAAATTTCCGCATCGTTCCGACGAATGCATACCGTCGTGGTGCTTGGATTCCCGAGGCGAGTGAGCGCGCCACGATAGCAAAAACTTGCCGAGTTTCGAGATATTTTGTACTTTGAGATGCGTTTTTTAAATTGACAAATAATTAACATACATTAATAACGCAGAATCGGCGTAAAAAGTAACAAAATGCACTTGACTTCCGACTCTCTCCCTCCCTCGCTCCGATCTCGCATGTCGCTGACCAATCGCCCGAAGACTATCGACCAAGAGCATCAGCACGTTTTTTTACGTAACGCCAATTGTCATATTATTATACGCCTGCTGCCTCGACCATACGCATTGGCTACTTCGTATAAATTGAGTCTTTTTTTCTTTTACATTTTTATCGCGACATAAAGCACTCGACGGTGGCGTGGATGTTGGTCGTTTGTCGCAGACGCGAACCACCAAGGATAAACTCCGCTTGAATTATTCAATATTTGCGCTCGTGTGCAACGGATTTGTTCTTTGGCTAGGATAGGTCTCGCGTCATGCCATACGGATTTGCTGATGCTAACGTGCGAGAGAGAGAGAGAGAGAGAAAAAAAGAGTGCGAAGAAAAAGCGTACGCGCATCCACGCATTGAGGATGTCGTTGCGTGCTTCCTTATGTGCTCACTCGTCTATAGTTAGGCCTTAAGGGATAACACCACTCTAGCGGCAGAAAATAACGCCTAACGTTGACAATTTATTTTGGGAGTATGAAAAAAGGAATAGGATTTCTTTTGAGAGGCTTTATTCAACACATATTAAAGTATAAAAAAACATTTATTATAAATTTCATACAAAATAGCGACGACAGAGCCCATCTTGAAAAATTGGTTTTTAACAAATAGCTTCACGGGAGGACGGTTATCTCGTAAAGTATAAGACCTGGAACAAAAAACAAAAAAAATTATAATCTATATATTATTAGCTATAGGACTGCGTAGGGATTTTTTAAATTAAATTTTAAAAAATGGCGCACTTTGAAATAAACAGATCGATTTTCTGCCCAAAAAATAAGCAGTATATTTTTTTTACTCAAAAAAATGTACATTTAATCAAAAAACGGCCACGCGCTCCCATAGAGAATGTAATGGTGAAGCTACTATCAACATTTTAAATCGATCCATGCAAATGTGTTCGCGTAATCCGTCCTCCCAGTTTGAAAAAAGTGCTTTCGAGAAAAACGCGTTTAAAGTTGTACGATCACTTGAATTCTTGAAATATTTGTTTACCTTTAATCTGAGATGCTTGCATATTGTTTTTATGACCCCAAAGTATTTTTTAAGCAAAAAAGAACGATTTCTCCAAAATCCTAGGGTGGTATTATCCCTTAAGGGGCTAGGCTACTGTGGCGCCCCGAAAATCAGGGTTATTAAAAAATTAATTTAGAAGGAACAGGCAAGATGATTGAAAAAAACGTTTGGACATTTATTTGTACGTTAACAAAGTTATGCATCAGATCTCATTTAGAAATATTAATAAATAAAGAAGTTATGAACAATCTCGCGAAGGTCGAACGTAAGGAGCTCGACTGTGTACTTAATTTCGGCCATCCTATTGATCTGAAACAAAAACAAAGTTTGTTTTCTCAAAATACATAACATTGGCTAAGACTTGACCGAGCTTTTTCTTCTTATCGTATTTTAATAATAAAAAAATGTTTTTTGTTTCGATTTGACGAGGAAAAATGACGTTATTGTTAATGACTAATGGAAAAACAATATGAAGAAGAAAAACGTCGGTCAATACTGAACTATCGTTGCACTGAATAAGTGTACCAAATTTCAAGTCAATCCGTTCATTGGATGTCGCGAAATCGTGCACACCGTTTTGAATAACAATCTCGAGAAAAATGCATTTGAAGTTTTACCAGCATTTATATTGTTGTAATCATGAGTTTACTTTTAATCTGCAATTCCTGCACCATATGTTGGACCTTCCTCTTCAATTTGAGTTGCCTGAAGCGACGACTGAGTCTTCGTCATTTCCACAGTAGTCTAACCCCTTAAGTGTCGGCAGTGACTATTCATCAAATTCATAGTACATTTTCAGTTACGATTCCACTTTATCGAAAGTAACCAAAAGTGCTCGCAGCCCTGACACCGATTGCTCCCACTCTCGTTGCGAATTCTGAGGTTATTCAGCGATCGTAACGAGACTCTAGCGACGTTACAAGCTATCTTGGAATGATAGTGATCGTTGTTCAAATGACATTTTATTTGTGACAAGCTTTCCGCCTGCGGTTTCGCTCGCGTAGACTTGTGTCCAATGCTCCTTAATGAAATGTGCTCCTGAAATGTTTCATTAAGGAACACATGGTGTTGAAGCGCATTAACACTACGTTTGAAGTTGATCTGAACAGATATTTCTTTTACTATACAAATTTTGCTACCTCCGTTTCCCCTTAAGGATTGATTTTCAAAAATCCTGAAATTTCGGCAATTGCGTCTAGGAGCAGTAACACAAAGTTTCAAGCAAATTTGTCCCGTTTTTTTTTATTTTCCGTACAAACTTGGCCACCCCCTTTCGTTTAAGGGTTGAATTTCGAAAAACGCTAAAATACGTGGTTTAATAATTGTGTTGAAGAGCTTCAATACTAAGCTTCAAGTAAATCTTCTGGCCAGATTTTTTCATTTTACGCACAAACTTTGCCACCCTCTTACTCCCCTTAGGGATCGAATTTCTGAAAGCGCTGAAATACGTGTTTCATTAATTATGTCGAGAAGCACGAATATCAAATTTCAAGTAAATCCGACCAGATTTCTTAAAATTCCCATACAAACGTTGCCAACCCTTTTCTCCCCCCAAGGGGCTATACCAGTGTGAACGCTGAAAATTTGGGTGATGTTCGGGAATTCTTTGGAAGAAAAGATCTGAATTAAATGTTTCGGAAAATTAAGAATCTCATTTCGACAAAAAAGCATTTAAATATTTAACTCGGGCATTTTATACCTACGAGCGGTTGCTCTTCAGAAGGCTGCCATTCGGGGACTATTAGAGATACGGTCTTGACATTTTTACAGGATATTCTTGAAAGTATAAACTGTCGGAAAAGGCAAAAAAAAATCAATTTTTTAAAAGTCCCACACTGGTATAGCCCCTTAACGTTCGCGTCGCAAAAGCAACCGCAAAATGTCACGTAATGAGCTTCAGCGGTTTTGGCTCTGCGCTGACGAATCGGTCAGGACATGTTCCTGCGAGGGGCCATTCACTTGTGAAATCCTTCAAGCACTTCTGTTCGAAATCGAATGCAAAATCACAAGAAATCGCCTGAAATCGCGAACCGTCTTACTAAATCAACATTATCCGAATGTGGTTGAAATCCCCTGAAATCAGGTTTAAGTTTTTTGAAGTCGTCTGATATCAGCATGAAATCACTTGATTCACGAAATCGCTAGAAATCATCGGATTCTCGAAACAAAGAAATGTTATTATGATTTTTCATAGCATAGTCCATTGTCCGTGCATTCGAGCGGTTAGTCTGCGGCTTAACGCCAGTGCACGCGCCAGTTCATACAGAGTCATGTCAATTGACGTGACTCTGTATGAAAAAATTAAACATTTCTTTTAATATCTATATCTGTGTCTTTTTTAATCACATTTTTCATTTGAAAAAATTTTAATTCCAATTTCAGTCACAAGAGTGGTCAATAAAAAAGAAATTTAACCATTTTACGATTTTTTTCTCCCTCCAATGATTTCAGCAATCGCTTGAAACCGAGTTGACGAATTCAAATGAAATCAATTGAAATCAACTGAAACTACGCGAAATCACATGACTTTAAAAATAGCTTGAATCACTTATGAAATCACAAAAATCATATGAAATCGACTTCACACGGAAATCTCTTCCGCACCTCACTTAATAGTGAACAGCCCCTCGTGTTCCTGCATATGTATAGAAGATTCGGGGCGGTCGCTTGACGTATGAATTGTGGAAAAACGTGTTGCGTAGTTGTTATTCGAGGAAAAAAGTAACTTTGTGTTTTCTTTGCTGTTTCGCAGGTCGATAGAGGCTGCCTGGACAAAAGGATTTCGCAGTAATGCCAACTTATCACAATGCGGGTGTCGGCTACCCGAACGTCTCAGTGCCAGCGCGTCAGGGAAAGCTCGACGGCAATCAAAATCATCACGCGACAATACCGTCCAACGTAACGAGCCAATCCCTGATACAGAACACCGGGCAAAATACAATTTCGACGAATCTGATGGGCCCGAACATGCTGCCCCATCCAGTGTCACCGATAATGACGAGCCACGCCGGTGTGACGTCCCCGAACGTCACGAGCCACGTTAATCCGGCTAGTCCACCTGTAATTATCACCTCGAACGTTACCAATCCCGGCAATGCGACGACGCCACTCTCGTCGAATCCGAGACACGAGGTCAAGCTGAACGCTATGCCGTACGTATCGACGAGATTCGTCGACACCTTTCAACTTCAGTCGAGGGGTGACACTCTCGAGACCCCACAAACAAAGGGTGCCTCGATATGACACGGCATTTTTGCTTATCAATGAAACGTATTATTTATTTGGGAAGCACGAATATTCTTATTTTGATATGAGGTACGAACACGATACGACAAAATAATACGTTTTGTCAGTAAATTCAAATGTCAGGTCATTTCGAGACGGTCTTTGGATAGTGAAGTTTCCAACGTTGGAACCCAACGAAAATTCGGCAAATAATTCTCGTTTGTTACTCTTATCAGTATGCGAAATATTTCGAGATTCAGGCTGCAAAGGGGGAGATTCCTTCAGGCAGTCGAAAATAGGCGAATTTTACGATTTTTTTGGGCTGAGTTTGTTTATTATACATAATTGGAATTTTATGTGTATATTAGTTATCTTTTTATTTTTCAAATCCCTTCTGGCAGGCAAATAGCGAATTTTACATTTTTTTTGTGTTGAAACTATGCATTATACATAATTGAAATTTTGTGTACATTTTTATATTTAAAAATGGCGACTGTAACGCCTAGTTTTAGATTTCCAAAAAACCACGCGCTTTACGTGAACCTAAAAATCCAAAGAAAAGTGACAATTCGAAAAATGGTACATATTTGAAAAAATGTATTTTTCGTGAAATTTTTGCTGTAGTATTTGTTAATGGGAAAGTAGTTTTTAAGAATATTTGTTGTCACAACACAATATTTAAGGTCACATATAGACGGTAATTATGTTATCGTGAACTGTGCACAACTTCGCAATCGACTAGATAGCTTATGAGTTATCTTGTTCGAGGTTCACAAAAAAAGGGGTTTTCAGGAAAACGCGTTTGAAGTTTCGAGACTCAAAACGGTGGGTAAATTAAGTAGTCCTTTAGCTTCCTCGCGGGGTTCATTTTCTGTCAGAATCTATTTTTTACGTTACAAAGGAATCTCCCCCCTTAAACTCCCTGAAAAAAAGGACAAACGAAACAAAAAAGAAAACGTTCGTTGCGTTCCACCGATGCAAATTTCACAAAAATAGTCATAGAAGCGTCGGAATAAGTCTAACTTCAACAATTTTTTCGTGCTTGAACAAAGTAAAACGAAAATCTATTTGAAGGACTTTATCCTACACTTTTCTCTACAAAAACTACAAAAATATTGAAAATTCGAAATCATTACGATAATAACTAGACAAACACATAGGGGAATTTTTTAAATATCGTTTTTCGTACAATAGCGAGCATATCGATAAAAAAAAAAACGTTCTGTTTTCCGTAAAAAACGTTCTATTTCTCGATAAGAAACTTCACCGTCAAAAAAAGTTTTATCTTCGGAAAAGAAATGTTCCGTCAAAAATATCTGTAAAGTCTCGCGTCGCATTACTTCGAGGGTCGACAACGAGAATGTCATTTTTAAAATAGCAGCTTTCCGATGTCAAAACCATTGCACCGTTTTCTAAGAACCCGAAGTACGATGTATCGTTGAAAAAAGGTCGCTCTTTTATCGACCTTCCGAACCAGCGTAACCCCTGAACGCCCCCAAACGTTAATGGCCCAATTCTGACATTTAATTTCGTTTTTTTTTGTCCTTTCTTCAAGTTGGTTTCACGGAAAAATCTCGAGGGAAACGGCAGAGAGACTTTTACGACCGAGGGAGGACGGTCTCTTTCTAGTCAGAGAATCAACGAATTTTCCCGGTGATTACACGCTGTGCGTTTGTTACCAGGGCCGCGTACAACATTACAGAGTCAAATACAAGAACAACCAATTGACGATAGACGACGAGGAGTTCTTCGAAAATTTGGCGCTCCTCGTGGAGCATTACGAGCAAGACGCGGACGGGCTGTGCACCCAATTGACCAAGTCACTGCCGAAACAGGGCAAGCAAGATTTTTGCGTCGATCCAAAAGCGTTCGTCGAGGCCGGCTGGGTCATTCAGACCCACGAGTTGGAGCTTCGCGAGTGCATAGGAAAGGGCGAATTCGGCGATGTACTGCTGGGCGTTTACAGGGGCGAGAGAGTCGCCGTTAAAATGCTCAAGGACAACAGCGAGGCGGCGCAAAGATTTCTCGCCGAGGCGAGCCTAATGACGTCGTTGATACACGACAATCTTGTCAAGCTACTCGGTCTTGTGTTCAACAATCAACATATGTACCTGGTTACCGAGTATATGAGTAAAGGGTCCCTGGTGGATTATCTCAGATCACGAGGGAGATTGCACGTTACCAAAAAGGATCAGATCAATTTTGCATTGTGAGTATACTCGATTTTATACCGAGAAAATCTTTACCTTTTGTCATCAAAAATAAAATTAAGCCTTGAAACGAATAATTCATTTTATTCCACGTATCCATCCATCAAATTTTATCTAAAATCCCATTCTATTATATTTAGAAATCGATGGTGAACACAGCATAAAATTAAACGGCTTTTTTGTTTTATTTCGAATTAAAAGAACGAATGAAAAAAAAGAATAGTTCCTAGCCTATTTACCTAGAAACCTGAAAAATGTCAAAATTCCGACTTTTTTTCTTCTGGAAAACGTTTGGCGAAAAAGAAACGCATTTTTTTCGACACGAAGGCACATATTGAGAGCCTAAAAAAAGTCAGCAAAAAAACAACGAAAACATGGCCACCGGCAGATGATGACATTTTTTTAGTAGCTCATTCAATTTTCCGAATATTTCACTGACATTTTGAGGGAATGTAGGTAAAAGGTGATACTATGGAATAAAAATGTTTTCGGAGAATGCCATTTTTTTACTCACTTAGACGTAGCCCTTTGAGACCCTCGGGATCTTGTTGGTCTAGAAAAATACGGCACTACTCCGTCGGTAAAGAAACATAAGAAAAGTTTTCGAAAAAGTTCTCAAAAACGGCTAAACCGAATTGTATTACAGCTCTCTGGGAAGAGTGCTTCGAGTTAAAGGGCACCCCGTACATTGATCCCAACTCGCGAAACGGTTATAATTTCCTTTGTACCATTTTTCGAACGTCAACAGCGACACGTGTGCGGGAATGGCTTACCTGGAGTCGAGGCACGTGGTGCATCGCGACCTAGCGGCGAGAAACGTACTCGTGGCCGAGGACAATTCTGCCAAGGTGTCGGATTTTGGCCTAGCCAGGGACGAGAACTTCTCGCTCGACGGTGGCAAATTACCCATCAAGTGGACCGCACCGGAAGCCCTGAAACAAAATGTAATTGGCGCCACGAACGTGCGACGATTGGTCGAAACGATTCGAACGAGGCTGAAGTTTGCATCGTTGGGATGCAACGAAAATTGATATTTCGAAATTCCTCGAATTTCTTTTGGCAGAGTTTGCCGACAAAAGGCCAACCGTCTTTGGAGACATTTATTTAGCGATCTACAATATAAATCTACAAAAAACAAAGATGTTTTATAATAACAAAAATTGGGAACAAAATAAAATGCAAAGAAGACCGTTGAGTTGCAACGATGCAAACTTCGATACCATACGATTCGACGAATCGTGCAGTATCTCGTTATCGTCTTTTTCTTTCCAGAAATTTTCAAACAAGTCTGATATGTGGAGCTTCGGTATTCTATTGTGGGAAATTTATTCCTTCGGACGCGTTCCCTATCCCAGAATCGTGAGTATCTTCGAATAATTGAATTTTTCACTCAAAACGATCGTCCCGGGAATTTCCTCGTTGATTGACTGGTGACGAATGAATTTTCAGCCGTTGGCGGACGTCGTCAAGTGCGTGGAAAAAGGATACAAAATGGAACCGCCCGATGGATGCCCATCGGAAGTTTACGACATAATGAAGCAGGTGATTACTTCTTGCGAGTGGGACATTTATTCCCGAAAACGTTTATAACTTTACCCATCGTGGAAAAGTCTTTCAACGAATGGCTGAAAACGAATGGCAGGATCAAGGATTTGAGAGAAAAAAAACCGTTTTTGTTCTCTTAATATCGATAACGTTGGTTGAGGGTTGGTCAAGCTTTATTTTTCATCGTGTTTCGATTATCGAACAAACTTTTGCATTTTGTTTCGTCGATTTTTCGAGGAAAAATGACATTATTGTTAGTAACTAATGAAAAAAAAATTGAAACGAAAACGGCCGGTCGAGACTAAACGACGTTTACACCGAACGAATGTACCAAATTTCAAGGCCATCCGTTCATTAGAGGTCGAGAAATCGTGTACACCGTTGTGAAAAGCATAGTTTCGCGAAAAACGCGTTTAACCCTTCGACTGCACACTCCCGCCTCGAACCTCTGACTGCACATGGGGTTGATCCAACCCCAGACGCTTTTCATGTCGTTGTATTCCGGAAAATATGCTTTTTTTTTGTCGAAACTTTTTTACAGTCGATGATCCTTATTTTATGGCTCAACATTTATTTTTTAAGAAAAACAATAATTAAATGCCCAAACAGTCGTTTCTAAGTGGGAGGTGCGTTGAAAAATATGCACTTGCACGAAAAACATCACAATTTTTCTTTTCAAAATATAAAAAAACGTCCTTTGAGGTTTTTCCAGAAGGTTTGTAGATACGAAAAAAAAGACAGTGTCGACCGTCTTTCCAAAAAGTATATTTATTCGGACGTTTGGATTTGAGCATTTTCGGGATAGTGAAAAATGAAAAAAATCGACTACCTTCGTCAGATTAATTGTTGAAAACAAAATGGCGTAGTTATGAAAAAAAACGTTTGTTTTCTTACCTATAAAATGGTCGTTTTTTTTCAATGCCAAATCGTCAATTTTCATCCAATTAAAAATATCCTACGTCATTGTAGAGTAAATATATTCAAGAGTACTCAGTTAAAATTTCAAGTCGATCGGATAATTGCTCTTTGAGTTACAAAGTCAGCAAATTTGAAAAATCTCGTTTCGAGAAAAAAGCGTTTGAATATTTAACTGGGGCATTTGATACCTAAGAGCGGTCACTCTTTGGAAGGCTGCCATTCGGGGAGTATTAGAGATACGGCCTTGAAAGTTTTTACAGGATTTTCTTGAAAGTATAAACTGTCGAAAAAGGCCAAAAACAATCGATATTTTTTAAGTGTCACACTGGTATATCCCCTTAATTCGACCCAATTGATCATTACTTCGGATCGAATGCTCATCAACTTTTCTTTCGTTTCACGTTTTCCGGCAGGCGTGGGATTTACAGCCGGAGAAGAGACCATCGTTCCTCGACATAAAAGCGAAGCTCGGACTGCTCAAGGTCGAGTACACCAAATGTGCGAATTAAGCAAGGATACTTATTTCATACGGTAGGAAAAATCGAAAGATCGTCGGATAAAAGCGTTGGTATTAGTCGCCGGGTTGAAAGAGAAAAAGAAAGAATCGAGTGTTCTTTGCGTTCTTCCGAAATACGAGAGCGAGATCGCTGCCACTCCGAAGATTCTTGACTCGAGGGAACTAAAGTCTGGCTGTACATTGCGAAGGAAAAAAAAGAAGGATAAAGGAGGAAAGAAAAAACGGCGGAATCGCGCATCTCGTATTTATTTTAAGAGAGAAAAAGAAAACGATAAACCAGACGAAGCACACAACTATAAGTTGATTCGCGATAACGAGGTGAAACGGTTATAATTTGTACGTGACAATATATTCCACAAATGTTACCTAAGTCTATTGTGCCTTTGTTCAACCGAATAACGTCTGAGTGAAAGAGACGAGCAAAGAAGAGGGAGGATAATTGGAGAAATTCACACGAATTCAGTGGACTCGATAAATCAAACGATTAGCGAACTTCCGGACGTAGCGACACAAAAGTAAAAGCAGCAACGATCGAAATATGACTAAACGAAAAAGCGTTTCGACGAGATGCCAAAGCTCTGAAAACGAATGGAGAGGACTGTTCTTTTTTTTTTCTTTTTCCTTTTCATTCGCATTCGTTCGTAATTTACGCAACAGACTGGGAACGTCCTCTCGCATACTTTACGTGGCACAAATTTAAACTTAAATGTAAGCACAACACGTTTTAGAGTCTAGTTGAATGGTCGTAGATTTTGCAACGATCGAACGGCACGTTATCCTAAGTGCGTGAAATTCACGAGCGAGAAAACGTTAAGTAAGAAACCACGCGAAGGAGAAAGAAGGAGAAGAAAAACGTATAAGATCTTATCATCCTCATAGTTGTTAATTCGCGCAAGCAGCGATCATCAAAACGGTTATAAGGGCTCTATCCACGTTAAGAAGGCCAGGCTCGAAGAGCCGCCCGGGGAGAGCCTCAAGTACAAGGAAGAGAGCAATGAAATCTATCCTGTTAGATCTGACACGTAACGACGATGAGAAAAAGTCTTGCGTATAGCGATTTAAGTTTTATCCCTCTTTTCTCGCTTTCTTTTTAATCAAAGATTTATCCTAGGTAGCGTTTAAGATTGACTAAATTATTGGAAACATTGAACGATGAGAGAAGGGGAATTCATTTTGAACGTGTCTCGAAATATTCGACTATATCGATGTAATATGGTCCTGTAAATGTTAAACTGTAAATACTTCCTGTACATACTTGCCTAAACTGGGGGGACATGCAAACTACGAAACAAAAAAAAGATAAATAATAATCCCATATGAGAGACGTTGAAAATGATTAGAGATTTAACGCGGATGTTTATAGTATTTTTAAGTTTTTTTTTTCCCTCGTTTTTTAATCTCGAACGATCGATCAAACGTCGTATCGAGATGCATTGGGTGTCGACGAACAGAGCAGCTGAATATTCAAATATACGGGGACACGTGATCGTTCGGGGAGGAGCGCAGTGTGAATCTTAAATAAATATAAACAAGCGTCCGACGAGCAGCGAAATGTAATTCCTCTCGTGCTCGTTTCTCAATGAAATTTCATCCGCTAATATTCACGCTGTTATCGTAGGGGATTTCGGTGAATCCGATTTATTTATACTTCGATGCCAAACGATGTACGATTAAGAGGGAAAGCCCGTGTGACGCACTGACAAACATTGTGAAAAGATGGTCCGTTCTTCTCCGATTCGTTTTATCACAAGTTCGGTCGACTCTGTTTTATTATCGTTTCGATAACTTTTCGGTGGAAAAACGGCCGAGGAAAGCTCTGAAGGAAATCAGTTCGAAGTTTCAATAGGACGAAAAAAAATTGTACGCTAGAGAACTTGGCACGAAAAAATGTTCAAACTCGTCACACGGGGTTCTCTTTCAAGGTGAAGGACCCGACTGACACGCCGATCGAGGTCGATCAGCTGACCGTCCTTAACGGATTATGCCTAGTTGTAAAATTCGACAAACAGCTCGTTTAAGTTTTTGCTTTTTTTTTGTAGAAAATGGCGATGATCAATTTTCACAAAAGTTAGGTAGTTGAAAAAGAATAATCTGAAGAACACTCTGTATTTTGTTTGTGTAGAAATATTGAATTATAATCGATTTGCGGCCAATGTCCGGGAAGCGCGACTCGGTAATAAAAAATCAAACAGATTTCGATAGTATATCAGTTTGTCCTATGATTAATCGAAAGAGTTTACGAAATATCAAATTAAATAACAATAGCGCGTGTTCAGAGTCTCAAGTTGTGCGAAAAAATTGACATTTTACGTTCATTTATTCGAAAGTACATTGGCGGTCAAAAGTTTTCGGACCCTTCGGATAATTGCAAAACATTCGATAGCTAGACAATTGCCAAATAACGTTAGAATAATATGATTCGTTTGATTAATTATTTTGGAAAGACTCTATATAGCGCTATATAATACATTATATTATTGTAACATAATTTTGCAATCATCCAAAGTGATGGAAAGTTTTGCAATTATCTGAAGTGTCCGCAAACTTTTGGCCAGTAGTGTGTACATCGGAAGAAAAAATCCTTCGATCAAACGGTATTGTTTTGCATCTATGAAAAGCCCTAAAAAATTTCAGAAAGATCAATGCAGTAGTTTTTGCAAATATATTGGTTTTGAAAAAAGTGATTTTTCGACTTTTGTAACTAGGCGTAACCGCTTAAAATCTGCCTTACTCAAAAGTGGCATTATTTGCTAGTCGAACGAGTTTTCAATTAACGGAATCGTTTTTCACAAACTATTATCGCTTGACTGGAGTGAGTAGCTTGAAAAAAATGTATTTCCTTTTCTTTCATTGCGTCATTTGCGATTACAATTAAGAATTTTGAACGGTAGAATTGAACGGTCGAGTATGCAATGAACAATGAATCTTCGCGAATTTCCAGATGAACGAAGCCTTGCGAAGCTTTGGTAATTATCCAGAACTCAAAAATGCGGCGGGAAAATACCAATTTAGACAGTTGAGTTTATGAACAATCTTTTTTACTGCGTTTTTTACGCGATCTCCAGCAGCGTGAATAATTTTTCCATCGGGTCCTTCATCTTGACGCGTTATCGGCGCACAATTGCCGCCAGACGAAATTGTACTGTCCAACGCAACTCCGTCGACTAGCCTGAATTTTGTTCCCCGTTGTAACGACGCTTCGCACAATTGTATACATTTTATACGCGCATATACGTGTATGTCATATATATTGTAACGAACGAGCGAAACGATGGAATATTCGTGGGACGAAACTTGCGATCACAATTGACTGCAACGGCCATTTAAAATTGCGAACTAGCCGTGAGGTCGTATCCTCAATTTCATTTTGGCACGATTTCCTTCTGGGGAATTTTCTTTCTCTGAACGAACGGAGATGAGAATCTCTTATTTAACTATTTGAATTTTTATTTCACTCCATGCTCGAATCGGTGCTTGATTTTCAAACGAAAGCCCTATCGCGGAGCTCTGGCGTCGAGGTCAACGGCCTCCTTGCTTTTTTTTTCGTCGCGCAGCGACCGAGGGGCGTCCATCGATCGCGCGGTGTTTTTGGTGGCTTTAATCTTGTCCCCCTCAACGCTTGTCGTTTGGAGTGACACTCTTCCCGTTATTATTCAAGGGGTTAGGCTACTGTGGCGACACGAGAATTAAGGTTATTTGGAAAAATTAATTTTGATGATATGCGTAAGGTGATCGAAAAATCGGTTGGGCATTCATTTGTATGAACCGTAAAACTACACAACTATGGTCCAGATTTGTCAACTATGGTCCAGATTTGTCAACTATGGTTTAGATTTGTCAATTATGGTCCAGATTTGTCAACTATGGTTCAGATTTAGCAACTATGGTCCAGATTTGTCGACTATGGTCCAGATTTATCAACTATGGTCCAGATTTGTCAACTTTGGCCCAGATTTATCAACTATGGTCCAGATTTGTCAACTATGATTCAGATATGTCAACTATGGTTCAGATTTGGCAACTATGGTTCAAATTTGTCAACTATGGTTTAGATTTGTCAACTATGGTCCAGATTTCTCAACTACGGTCCAGATTTCTCAACTGTGGTCCAGATTTGTCAACTGTGGTCCATATTTGTCAACTATGGTCCAAATTTGTCAACTATGGTCCAGCTTTCTCAACCATGATCCAAATTTGTCAACTATGGTCCAGATTTGTCAACTATGATTGAAACTCGGCAACTATGGTCCAGATTTGTCAACTATAGTCCAAATTTGTCAACTATGCTTTAGATTTGTCAACTATGGTCCAGATATGTCAATTATGGTCCAGAATTATCAACGATGGCCCAGATTTGTCGACTATGGTCCAGATTTGTCAACTATGATTCAGATATGCCAACTATGGTTCAGATTTGGCAACTATGGTCCAAATTTGTCAACTATGGTTTAGATTTGTCAACTATGGTCTAGATTTCTCAACTCCGGTCCAGATTTGTCAACTGTGGTCCAGATTTGTCAACTGTGGTCCATATTTGTCAACTGTGGTCCATATTTGTCAACTGTGGTCCAAATTTGTCAACTATGGTCCAAAATTGTCAACTATGGTCCAAATTTGTCAACTATGGTCCAAATTTGTCAACTATGGTCCAGATTTCTCAACTATGATCCAGATTTGTCAACTATGGTCCAGATTTGTCAACTATGATCCAGATTTGTCAACTATGGTTTAAAATTGGCAACTATGGTCCAGATTTGTCAACTATGGCCCAAATTTGTCAACTATGCTTTAGATTTGTCAACTATGGTCCAGATATGTCAATTATGGTCTAGAATTGTCAACGATGGCCCAGATTTGTCGACTATGGTTCAGATTTGTCAACTATAGTTCAGATTTGGCAACTATGGTCCAGATTTGTCAGGTTCAAAATTTGTGTTTCCCCGACTAAAGAATGGATTTGTATGTTTAACATCTCGCTTTTATATATCTACCGCGGCTTTATATATTTACTAGTCCCAGCCAATGCGATTTGGTTTGAAGAGGTAGCTGGACTATAGTTGAGGTCCGCGACTGTGTAATTTTACGGTACAGTAACAAAGTTGGGTACCGAATTTCGTGACAAAAATATTGATGATTAAAAAAGTTATAAACAATCCCGTGACGGACATTTGAACGTGAGGAGCTCACAGTGTACTTGATTTTGGCCACTCGGTCGATCTTCAACAAAAGAACGAGCTTTTGCATTTGTTTTTCGATTTTTCATCGAAAAATTACGTCACTATCGTTAATAACTATTGAGAAAAAAAAATGTCAAGAGAAACGTCGGTCAAGACTAAACTACGATTACACTGAATAAGTGTACGAAATTTCAAGTCAATTTCACGCTTTGAAAAAACATAGTTTAGAGAAAACAACGCGTTTGAAGTTTTACCAGCAGTTCTATCGTTGTAATCATAAGTTTTACGTGCAATCTGCGTTCAATCTTCAAATTCCTGCACCATATGTTGGACCTTTCTCTTCAGTGTGAGTCGCCTCGAGCGACGAACTCGTTCGTCATTTTCACAGTAGCCTGACCCTTTAAGGGCTTTATTCATAAATCGCGTCGTAGGCATAATGGGCTTCTATCTCGATTTCATATTGTCAAAACCATTTTACGAAAGTCACTCGTGATAACGTTTAAAAATTTTCGCCGATCTCGGCTACGAAAATCACTCGAACGTTTATCGGAATTCTCGCCAGAGCTCCAAAATCTACACAGTCAAAATAAAGATGATTAAAAAAAAATAAAATAAATCGCGAACAATCTTCATTGCGTTCCAGCGCGGTGAACCAGTAGATTTTTCTTTCAATTCGAACGGCCCTGTCAACGGTACATTCTCGTCGGAGAAAAAACCGCGCGTTCGTCGATAGCTCGTTAGATCCCAATGGATTTCGTTACAACGTGTATCCCATACACGAGAATAAGTTTGCTACAAATTGCAGTACGCGTTGGCGGCTCGGAAGCTCGAAGACAGCTGAAAAAAAAGAACGAACACAAACACCCGCACGCACACACACACACAATAACGCGGATCGATTCTTGACACTTTTAATTGTAACCAATCTCCACTAGCCTATAAGAAATTTAATATATATATTGAGATCAAATTACACGAAATTATATATATATATATAGCGATTAAAGAAAACGGCGCTTGCGAGCCGCGTGTCCGATTTATTTTTCAGCTCCTATGGAAAGCTTCGCACTCACGGGTCGACGGGAATGATGGAATATTCGTGAATTCGCACAAGATGTTCGTCGTTCGAGGTCTGCGTGGAATTGTTCGCGGACTGCTCGAGGCTCTTGCGTTTTTTTCCGCGAGCAACTTCCGGGCCGTTGATCGCGTGCTTGGTTCTACCGGGCGTTTCCGGTTTCATCCAAAACTTGTCGCTCGGCTTGATCTTCTTGTTGGCGATCTTGGAGCGATTTTTCGTCAAGGCTCGCACGTCAGCGAGGCTCAGAGCGATGCAATTTTTGTCTCTCCTTCTCGGGAGCGTTACGACCGCGAACGGTTCGGACTGTTCGGCCGCTGTAGCCGGGCTCTTCGGGCGACTCCTTATCACGAGGCTACGTCCGGTTTTGTACGGCTCGCCCAGCCGTCGATCGTTCGGCTGCCCCGTCGTCGTCGTCGACGCCAACAGAACGTACTTGCCACCGGTGGATTTGTCGTCGATGACCGAGTGCTTCAATCTGGGCAGAGTGTACGTCGGTGCGTCTCGATTCGGATGGAAATTCTCGACGCTCGCGCTCGTCGATTCCGGCACGTCCGAGAACCTTATGTACCTCCAACGTCCGATCTCCTTCCTCGTGGCTTGGCTACTTCCGGTCGCCTCGCGACTACCGGAAGCCGTCGCACCGTCATCCGCAAACTTGTCCGGCTCGGGCAGCATCTCGTGGGAACTGTCGTCGCTACGGTGCAACTTCAGCGTTGCTATCTTCCCGATGAGGGAACCGAACGACGCCACGTGGTTGCCGATCGTCGAGAGAGCACCGGAAATGAGGTCGTTTCGGGCCTCCTCGTCGGGGGATGCGGACAAAACGGGAATCGCACTCCCCGAAGCTTCGTCACTCTTCACCGGGGCATCTGGAGGTTCATTTCACCCTCTTGTATTTTCGCATACCCGTTTCGTTGGTAAGGCCTTAGGCCACAGTAACGGGTATAAAATCTATGTGTGAATTTAAGGATGTTGAGCCCCAAATCGCAAACGATGATAAAATTCTGAAAATTTGGTATGTTTTTGTATGAAGTATTTCAGAGGTCGTGTAAAAATTTCACGACAATCAGGAAGCTCGTTATTGAACAACTAACATTCACAAATTAAATGTTGTTTTATGGAAACTGATGTAACTTTGCAATAAGTTTTTTTGTTTGACCTCTCAATTTTATAATATCTACAATATACTGAAAGCAACGGAAACAAAACGAAGTTTATTGATACATTTTTTTTAATTTCTTTTAAAAATTGTTCTTAACAAAATGTTAATTTTTTAATAACGAGCTTCCTAATCGTCGTGAAATTTTAACACGACCTCTTAAATACTTCATACAAAAACATACCAAATTATCAGAATTTTCTTATCATTTTTTATTTCAACCCTTCAGGAGGTTGAAGTAATGATGATAGAATTCTGAAAATTTGGTATGTTTTTACATGAAGTATTCAGGAGGTCGTGTAAAAATTTCATGACGATTAAGAAGCTATTTATTGAACAATTAACATTAACATGTTTCATAGGGACTCAACATCCTGAAGGATTTTTTTCTTTCGTACGAAAAAGTCATTCACTCATGAAATTAATTACACATCTATTTAGTATGAATATCAAGCTGTTAGAGAAAATATATGTTTTCGTTTGACGTACGAAACGGCCGACTACTAATATTTTCTTTTGTTACCTTTTTTTTTAGGCGCTCCGCGGCGTGACATTTAGCATCCACAATATTTTACCTAGAACAAAAAACAAAAATTCACGTCAATCTACATTAGAATACCTAGAGGAGTACGTACGGAATTGAAAAAATATTGTTTTATTTAAAAGTCGTAGGTATTTGAACTTGAGGGCAGAATGTACATCTGGGAGCCGGAAAAAAGGTCAATTTTGTGAATTTTTTCGAGAAAAACTATTTGAAATTCCGGATTGGGGTTTTAATTATCTAAAAGTGTATACATGCAAAAATATGTTTAGTTTTCTTTATTCAAAAATATCAAAAATATACAAGGATATTGTACGATCCTTGGAGCGTCGTAAAAAAATCGGTACCCAAAATTTCTCGGAAACCAATGAACCGATTGCCTTGAGGTTTTTTGTGGTTATTCTATACACCATTATCTAGTACTTGTCATAGGACTTTTTTTTTCCGTTACTTAGTTTTTGTTTTATAGGCAAAATAATAACTAATTTTTGACCCAAAAATCACTAATTATGTTCAAACGTCCGCCATTTTGTCATAAATCGATATTTTCAAAATCGGCTACGACAAGTACTAGACAATGGTGTATAGAGTAACCACAAAAAACCTCAAGGCAATCGGCTCATTGGTTTTCGAGAAATTTTGGGTACCGATTTTTTTACGACGCTCCAACGATCGTACAATATTCTCGTATATTTTTGACATTTTTAAATAAAGAAAATTAAACGTATCTTTGAATGTATATGCTTTTAGATAATTAAAACCCCAGTCCGAAATTTCAAATAGTTTTCCTTGAAAAAATTCACAAAAATGACCTTTTTTTCCGGCTCCCGGGTGTATATCTGCCCCCAAGAAATAAATATTCAGTGAAAAATTTCGTTATAACTGCTCATAGACTGCTCATAAAATGAAAAGCTTTCTATTGATCAGAAATTCCGTACGTACTTTTCTGCGAAATGCAATTAGGGACATAACTTTTGAATTTGAAGTAAATCGAGTGAAAATTGTTGAAGTTATTTGTCACGCCAATTGGAAAGAAGCTCGGCCATTTTGTACATCAATACAGAAGCTGTAGTCGGCCATTTTGTACATCAAAAAAAAAATTCTAACCGCTTGATATTCATACTAAATAGATGTGTAATTAATTTTATGAGTGAATCACTTTTTCATACGAAAAAAAATCGTTAAATCCGCACACGATTTTATACCCGTTAGTGTGGCCTGAGGCCTTGATTCGATACGCTTGCCTTTTTATTAGGCGAAACTCGGGCCAAGGCGAAATGACGCACGCCGAGAAATTTCACCGGCGGCCAGTGCGTCGGGCGCCAAGCGTCCACGTGTACGACGTACACAGTGTGCGAGTGAGCATAGGCGTTTTGCCGCAATTAGGAGAACTCGGGGCACGACGAAGGCGCGGGGTTAGATCGATCGTGAGCCTAGCTACTGAACGGGGCGTGCGAGTGCAGTGCTCCCTTTGGAGTTTCAAGGGCTGGTGGGAAGGTGAATGAGGGCGAAAGTATCAACTGTCCCGGAAGCACGTTTCGAGACGCTTCTGAAGTTCGCATCATTGGAGTGCAACGAAATTTTTTTTTCATCTTCGTTTTTCGCCGTTTCATCGTTATCCAAAATCACTTCTGATCGATTTAGGTTGTAGACATCTTCGACAAGTTCACGGTAGCTTTGATTTGCCGGAAGAAAAATTGGCAATTGGACGAAAATTATTTTAACAATATCGACACTTTTGACAAGACGGCGTAATTTTTAGGAGAGTACCAGTTATAAACAAACACATACAAACTCAAATAAACCCAAACACGGGCAAACAAGCCAAACCAACAGTTCGTTCGAGGGGCTGACATTCATTAGGGACAGGTAATCAAACACAATGAAAGTACTAGTTGTTAAGGGGTTACCCCCACTTGCGATTTTGAAAAAATCGATTATTTTTTATTGCATTTTTTTGAAGTATAAGTGTCTGAGAATATGTCCTGAAAATTTAAAGTCGATCCGAACAAAATTGACTGAGATATGAGCGTTGAAAGAGAAGAATCCGTGAATTGAAGAACTGAAATTGAAACTTTAAACGCGTTTTTCTCAAAATGGCATTTCTGAAGTCGGCGACCAAGATTACTCGAACACTAATGAACCGATCTTCTTGAAATTTTGCAGGCTTATTTAATACATAAAAATGTAGTCTTTAATCGTTCGATTTTTTTTTTCGAAAAAAAATGGCCGTTTTATAGCCAAAAAACGGCCGTTTTTTTTCGTTAAAATCGAACCATTAACTTTGACTGTCCGCCATTTTGTGAAAAATGAATATTTTTTAAAATCCTTCGATTAAAGACTAGTTTATACTTATATTTGACTAAATCCATCCGCATTTTTTTTTCGGATGATCCACTTCGCCGCAATGTTGGTCACCGCAAACCGTGTATATAAAAACATTATTCCATTGACGGCCATTTGCCACTAAACAATGTAATATTTTTCAATAAAAAAATTACTGAAAGTTCTTCAAGATGTGTTCTTTAAGATGGTATATTGATCGATTAAAAAAGTTTTGTGGTTTTCTTTAAAAAAATTCATGAAAAAGGCCTTTTTTTTGCGCTACAAGTGGGGGTAACGCGTTAATATAATGACGGTTTGTCCAAAAATTTTGGTAAAGTTTATCATCTCAAACAAACCCAAACCCTAACACGCAAACTCAAATAAACCCCAACCCAAGCAACAGTCCATTTGAGTTGCTGATATTGATTAGGGATGGGTAATCAAACACGATGCAAGTACTAATTATTAATATAATAAGAACGGTTTGTCAGGAATTTTTCTCGGCCATTTTTCAACCCAATGCAACGAGTTCGTGCGTCAAAATGCGTGTTTCCAGCATGGCCAGGTCGAGTGTCTCTTCGACTCGCGACCGGCTCAGCCGAGAGTCCATTTTCTAACCTCTTTCGAGTACTCCCTGTGGCAAAGTGATCTATCATTTTCATCGGCAATGGAAATTCGACGCTGTTTCGAGAAACTCGATGGAGCCTTGAGAAAAATTGCGAAAACGTTTCGTGCTTTTTCTCATCAACGGAAACGTGTGTCATTTCGCCTTGAGTATCGTTGCGGTATAAAGCAATTGGCGATTTTGAGCCCGCCACTGGCGCGTACCCTCTTAAGTGTACGAATTGAAAATCCTTCATCTTAAGAAAAAAGTATACAGGCATGGGGGATCGATGGTACGAATGCAACTTTATTCGTATCCTTCAACATCGTAGTCTCGGATCGATCGCCAAAGAGGCTCTTCCAACGATTCATTCCCTTACCGATTTCCGAACCCCTCCGAATTTTTGGAGCGTCATTTTTCTCGGAGATTTCTTGGCTCTTGAGTCTGTCCGATCCAGTCTCTTTTTCCGGCAACGTTTCCAAGTTCTTCCACGATTTTCCCTGCTGCGTGGCCACGTCGAGCGTTTCCTCGCAATTTTCGGCACGAAGCGAGACGGATTCGGTGGTGAGATTGCTGGCGACGGTGCTCTCGGTGCTCGTGCTCCTCAGAGACGAATCTTCGGTAAATGGACGGCCCTTGTAACGTTCCTCGACTATTGCCTCTTCGCACTTGTCACTGTCGCCGAAGCCACGGAATACCGAGGGTTCGTAACGAATGTTCGTGATCATGTGGACTGTTTCTTCTCGAATCGATTCGGGCCTTGTATTTTCGGGACTCGGATCAGTGCTGTCAGTAGAAGTTTCCATCGACGCGGTACTCTCGTTGGTGCGATTCGTAGCCTCCATTTTGTCTACAGGAGCAGCCATCTTGTTTACCGCGGCCGCCATCTTGTCCTCGGTGGCCGCCATCTTGTCTTCAGTGGCCGCCATCTTGTATGTAGCAGCCGCCATCTTGTCGACGTCGTATTCCATTTTGTGGACGCTGCTCTCCATTTTGTTCACATCCAGTTCCGTGATGTCCACGTTATTCTCGTCTCTTTCACCGGAAGTTGCGCTTTCCTCGATCGTTTTATCCAGTCGTTTTGTCACTACGCTCGCGCCCTTGGACCCCGTCGGGTCTTCTTTCGTCGGAATCTCCTCGTCGTTCTCTCCGGGTGCCGATGGACCAGCAAACTCGAAAGAATCCTCCCCAGACTCGTCTTCGATTGCAGCTCGCCTCGTTCGACTCTCGTCTCGATCGTGCCGATCACAGTCACCTCCGGTCCCATTTCCGGTATCGTCAATGACGATCGTCACGTGCGGTGACAATTTGACAACGGAAACGCCCCCTCTATTTCCGCCCGTTTCCACCTTCTTCCTCGGACTAACGATTCTTCTTGCTCCGCGAATTTTTACGCCGCGTTTTTTTTTACCCTCGTCCGGGCTATCGTCGTCCGACGATTTGTCGCAATTGCAGCAACGTCTGTCGTCGCTGCTCGAACGTTTCGCGCGCTTCTCAGCATCCTCGCGATCCTGCTCCTCGTCGCTGTTCATTCTCGTCGATCTGGAGGGTGCACGCAAGCCCGACGTTTTAACTGGGTTCTCGTAAGTCGTCTCGGGACTTCCGACGTGTGCCTTCAAATTCAGACGTTTCGGATTTCGTACCTGTACGGCGCGAAACGGATCGGGCGATCGGTAGTTCTGAGTCGGCGCGGTACAACCGGCGTTGCCGATGTCACCGGGATAGCCGTACCAGGCGGCGCAGCCTGGATCGGACGATTGATGAGAGACCCGACGACCCGAGGTCGTTGCCGATCCTGGCAGAACGGCCGCTCGCCTTCGATCCATTTCCTCCTCGATCTGGGCAATCTTGTTCTGCACGTTGGTCAAACGACTCTCGGCTATGACGCGCTGCGACTTGTAAGCCGCGAAATTGTAATTGACACGCTCGTCGCACTCCTTCTGTCGCAAGGTGCCCAACAGATCGCGCAATTCTTGGTCCGTTTTCGTCGCCAGCATCACGGGATCGAGATTGCCAGCACCATCGCTCACGCCCAATCCCTGATTCTCGCTCAATCGACGGTTCAACGAGGCGTCCACTTGGGCCTTGAGCAAATTAACCTTTAGCTGGAGGGTCGTGAGAATGGGAATGACGTTCATCGGGGGATTGGCCGTCATGTGGAGGTTTATCAATGCGTTTATCTGCTGGCTAGCTCTCGTCTCGGACAACAGTTGATCCTTGGTCAGAGACGTCAACGATCTCTTGGCTCGCTCGATCGTTTCATCCATGCTGGTCGTTACGTCGGAGCCCGGTATCTTACGGAGTATCAACCTCGTAGCCGCGCACGATACGATACCCGGTATGGCTAACAATTGGGAGGCCAACGCCTGCAGACTTATCGCCGATGGGCAATTCCTTTGGGCGCAAATCGTCTCGTCCGTCGTGACCGCGCAACGGTGATCCTCCGGCGTATCGTTGGAGTAACGGAGACTCGGCCAATTGATCGCGCTTGCGTTAGGCCCGTCTTGGGTTGCTGGCCTTCGTGGACAACAACCGCAATTCTTCGTATCCCTGGTAGCACCTGCCGATGACGCTTGGAAGTACGGATTGTACATTGGCATCGGCAAGGGGTAAGGGCAACACGAAGCCACCGGACAACCGTGACTACCGGAGGCAGGACAATTTATACCGATTCCCGGACAACCCTGACTAACCGACGGACTCGCCGGTGGAACTTGCTGCGTCGGTTGATTCGACGGATTCGGACAATTGTTCGGCAGGATGAATATCGGACCCTGCGGTGAACCGAAGTAAGTGCGCGCCTGATCCGCCAACACGTAAGCCGGCAACGAGCCATAACCGATAGCTTGGGGCTGCATCATCGACGGCCCGGCGAACGGAGCATGGCCTAACGCTTGATGACCAACATTAACCAGACCCGAGCGCTGAATCGGCTGATGCTGATGCTGCTGCGAGCCAACGGTGTACGGATCTTGCTGATAGGACTGAACGTATTGATTCTGCGGGCCCATTCCTCCTGCTGGAGTCATTTGGCTTTATTTGGAGAATTCATTTACCGATGCGATTTACCGATATATTTTTATCACTTCGAACAACATCCGGCCGGGGCTGGGAAAAATGAAGACTTGGATTGGCACGGGCTGATTCATTTTTACGATATGGCGGTTTGGACAGCTGGAGACTGGAGGCAAAATTCGTGGCAATCTTTTTAGTCATTTTTAAGGACTTGGGCTTAGTTGAAATTTTCGAAAATATCGATGGGATTCTCGTGATGCTGCAGCTTGCATCGGTGGAATGCAACGATTTTTTTTCTTCATTTTTCATTTCTTTGATTTTATCGTTATGCAAAGCCTTCTTTCGAAAATTGAGGTCGTGGATCACTATTAAGGATGTTGAGTCCCAAATCGCAAATGATGATAAAATTCTGAAAATTTGGTATGTTTTTGTATGAAGTATTGCAGAGGTCGTGTAAAAATTTCACGACAATTAGGAAGCTCGTTATTGAACAATTAACATTCACAAATTAAATGTTGATTTATGGAAACTGATGTAACTTTGCAATAAGTTTTTTTTTTTGACCTCTCAATTTTATAATATCTACAATATACTGAAAGCAACGGAAACAAAACGAAGTTTATTGATAAATTTTTTTTTATTTCTTTTAAAAATTGTTCTTAACAAAATGTTAATTTTTTAATAACGAGCTTCCTAATCGTCGTGAAATTTTAACACGACCTCTTAAATACTTCATACAAAAACATACCAAATTTTCAGAAGTTTCTTATCATTTTTTATTTCAACACTTAAGGAGGTTGAAGTAATGATGATAGAATTCTGAAAATTTTGTATGTTTTTACATGAAGTATTCAGGAGGTCGTATAAAAATTTCATGGCGATTAAGAAGATATTTAGTGAACAATTAACATTAACATGTTTCATAGGGACTCAACATCCTTAAGAATACGGAACACTTAACTTTGACTGTCCGCCATTTTGTGAAAAACGAATATTTTTTAAAATCCTTCGATTAAAGTTTATACTTATATTTGACTAAATCCATCCGCATTTTTTTTTCAGTTGTATATAAAAACCGTGTACATAAAAACATTATTTCATTGACGGCCATTTGCCACTAAACAATGTAATATTTTTCAATAAAAAAATTACTGAAAGTTCTTCAAGATGTGTTCTTTAAGATGGTATATTGATCGATTAAAAAAGTTTTGTAGTTTTCTTCAAAAAAATTCATGAAAAAGGCCTTTTTTTGCGCTACAAGTGGGAGTAACGCCTTAAAGGGCTGCTGATATGTGTACCCTGTTGATTTGCCGGATAACAGGAATATTGCTGACATTGCATCGGCTGTTGTTGATTCGTGGATTGTTGCTGCTGCTGTTGCTGATGTTGTTGCGGGAAATTTATCTGACTCGTCTGGGCTGGCACGTTGTGACACGTCGGCGGGAATTGCGGTATCGAATTCACGTGCGTCAGCGAGAAGCCTAACACAATTTTTTCATCAAGTCCTTTTTTTTCAATAAACTCCTTATTTTTTTGGATAAATAAACATCGGTTTTCAATGTTCAATACGTACACGTGTCACTTGATCTCATTTCATCGAGGAACGGTTGCTTATTTTACTGGAATTTGGCTTTGTACGCTTGCGAAAGGTTTGTATGGTTTGATGGTGACGTTTTCACTGCACTGGAGATTTTGGATGTTTTTGAGTGACGTGTCCGACGACGTTCAGGGCGGATGGTTGGACGAAAGGAAGATCGGTTGAAGACCATTTGTTTTATGGAACAATACATTCTTCTCTTTTGGAAAAAGTTATTCGTGAATTTTGAGGAGGTTGGATCGGTCCAGTTGAGTCAAATGGTGGATTATGAAATTTTTTTTTCAATGAACTTATGAAAAATGCACGAGGTATACATTTATTCTGTGGACGCTAATTTTTTATAAAATATATCATTAAAGGGAACGTTATGCATTTTTATATTTTTATTACGTAAATAAGGAAAACTTTTGTGTTACGATGAACTTGAAAAAGTATAACATTATATATAAGTATAACATTCAGCGAATGTTTTATACAACTCGGAGTGGAATTTAAAATAATTTATGAGTATGCCTATTTGTATTAATATCGCGATATTATTTATTACTACCATTAATTAATATTAAGTGTGCTAAATAGCCAAAAAAATTAGTGAATAGGTACATCTCGGATCACATACGATGGTGCTGAATCTCAGTGTGAGTAATAATGGAAAAAACTGATACGTATATACAGGGTGGTCCGAAAAGTGATGTCCAAAAGGAAAATCTAGATGTCTGGTATCAATCACCTATCCAAATCACTTCCATCTATTTTTACGATGTTGAAGTTTGCATTTTTTAAATGCGATGAAGGATGTTTAAAAAAATGTATTCCTTCGTCTTGTCCATCATCGAAAAACGTATCCAGCAAAGTTGGGCTTCTGATTTCTTGTAAGGAGCCTCAGGAAGCATTTGAGGGTTTTTCGATTCAGGGGCTAAGTAGGGCATGATCTAACCTTTTGACAGTTGCAAGATTATCCATTCATAACGGGACACCCTGTATATCCACACACACACACATACATGTATGTCGATACGAGAGTCTGGGAGTGAACGAGATACGATGTAATTGCGTCGCGTCACACAACACTGGCAGTGGTTCGCAGACCTCAGAACCTCGGAACGTCGAACCTGTCAATGATACTCGGAGAGAAACGTGACAAGTGCGCTTTTTAATTCTACGCTCGATTGACACGCGCATTTCCGACGGTATACGTTATTCATGATGTCGGATATTTGAGGTAGGTACGTTCAGCTAATCGAATCGTCACGTGGGAATTAGTCATGCTCTAAAATACTCAGGGAAGAAAATTCAACGCGATAAGATTATATGGTATCGCGTGGTGACACAGAAGGCATCTTTTTTTTTTTATAATTGAAACTTTTTTCCTGTCATTCCGTACGGGAAATTTTGTTGTGAATTCTCACGGAAACGCGAGAGTATTTTCATATTAAATTACTTTCCTACTGGAAATGATCGGTGGAAAGTTATTAAAAAAAAAAATCATTTGTGTGAGAAAATGACAATTGCTGGAAATGAGCGTTCGTGAGACATTTATAAACAGTCTTATATCGAAAATATGTAGATAACATTTTTTACTAGACCAGAGGGTTTGGAAAAATTACGTTTTAATGTTTGGAATCGTAATTGGGGGTTTTAATAAAAAGGTGCAATTGGTCTGATATCGAAGAGTTGTGATTGTAACTACTAAATTTATACTGATAAACTGAAAATAATGTGCTAAATAAAACGCAATATTCAAATAATAATCCAAATTTGATAGGCGCTTTTGTAGATTTTTTTTTTATTCTATTGGCTGGCAGCATAATTTGAACAAGTTTTATGCAATTTGCTTTGAATCATCGCAGTAAATTTTACATCGAATTATTCACGGAAATACGTAGGAGTTTTCTGATTTGGTCGAATTTCTCTCGCCGTTGATAATTCCTCATGAATTGTCTTTCCTGAAAATAAAACTTTTCCAAATGGTTACCATTTGAATGAAAAATATTATTTTGAAAACTCCCTATTTATTTATCTATTCTCATGCAGAATCCGAAAAATGTTGGTTATTCGTCCAGGGTAAAATTTTATACGCTTTGAGGGCTTATACCGTGTTGAAATTTTAGATGAAATCGATTTTTGGTTTTCAACGGATTTTCAAAATATAACAGTGCAAAAGTATTATCTAAAAATGTCAAGTGGATCTGTTAAAAATTGAGATTGATTATTAGAAATTTGAGAAATTTGTTAAAAATTGAGAAACATGGACGTTTGTAGGTAAGCTCCGCAAACCGGCAGACTTTGAACGCGTATTTCGCAAAATTACTCTATCAAAATCCATTACCGCGATATTTAAAAAATCACTACACTGAACACCTTAAAATTGTACAAGCTCCTTTTACAGATAAAAAAGCAGTGCTTGAACGAAGTAATTTTTTTCGATGCATAGTTTTTTTATCAACGAAAATAGAGCGTTTTTTTCACCGAAAATCGATACTTTTACTTTGGAAAACGGCCATTTTCTCAAAAATCATATTTCACTAAATCCTGCGTCCGAGCACTACATAAGTTCATAGAAAAGCTGAATGCGTTTGATTTTTCTATTTCGACGTTTTTCAAACAGTGGTATGCACAAACCATTATATATACTATATTTATAAATGTTTTCCAAAAAAAAATTGTAAAAAGTCCTTGAAGCCATACTCTTTAAAATAAAAAAATGAAAAATTGAAAAAATGCACGCGTTTCGTTAGAAAAAAAATCACGAAAATTTCCTTCCGGCGACGAGCTAGGTGTAACCCGTCAAGACCACATAGTTTTTTACGCAGATTTTCGATTCTTATCTCATGAAAAATTCTTAAAGCTGCCTTTATTTTTCGGGCCTCTGTACGAGTATTATTTGGTACCACGTATTTTAGATACCACATTTATAAATAATTTTCATTACAAAATTGCAAAAGATACTGACAGCCATACTCGTCAATGTAAAAATAAGAAAAATTGAAAACCTGCACACATTGGGCCGGAAAAAATTCCCGGAAATTCCTCTTTTCCCGGCCACGAGCTAGGCGTAACCAGTAAGGAGTAGGTTTTTTTTTAGTAATCATTATTTTGTTTTGATAAGGAATGAATGAACAGAATTTATTCAAACTTTGGGAAAATTTTATACTTATTTTCGAGCAATTGTTTCAATTTTTTCGAAGCATTTCGAAGACTTTGCTGCTTGTGTACACTCTGGACGCTACAATTTTCATCGAAAATCAATATGGTTTGAAGATTACTTCAAGAACATATTTTTATTCTACATGAATCTGACAAAAAAAATTGAAAACTAGAGTGTACACAAATTGAAGACAAGTCGTTTCGTGAAAAACGCGTTTGGAAAAAAAAACACCGAAAACAAAAAATTCAAGTCAGTAATGGATTATTTGTACTACTTTGAGAACATATTTTTTAATAGTTTTACGAACAATTTACGGAATAAAAAAAAATCGATGTAAAAAAAATAACCTAAACTGGTTTCCCGCTTTAAGGCCTTTGGCCACAGTAACGGGTATAAAAGCATGTGCGAATTTAACCATTTTTTTCGTATGAAAAAGTGATTCACTCATAAAATGAATTACACATTTATTTAGTATGAATATCAAGCTGTTAGATTTTTTTTTTTTTCGATCTACAAAATGGCCGACTACAAATATTTTCTTTTGTTATCTTCTTTTTTAGGCGCTCCACGGCGTGACATTCAGCATCCACAATTTTTGACCTAGTACAAAAAACAAAAATTCTCGTCAATCTACATTAGAATACCTAGAGAAGTACCTACGGAATTTAACAAATATTGTTTTATTCAAAAGTGGTAGGTATTTGAACTTAAGAAATGAATTTTCAGTGAAAAATTTCGTTATAACTGCTCATAAAATGAAAAGTTTTCGATTAATCAGAAATTCCGTACGTACTTCTCTGCGAAATGCAATTAGGAACATAACTTTTACATTTGAAGTAAATCGAGTGAAAATTGTTGAAGTTATTTGTCACGCCAATTGGAAAAAAGCTGTTTCGAGAAGTTTCGAGTAGTCGGCCGGTGTACATCGAAAAAAAAAATATACGTATATATATTCTAACAGCTTGATATTCATACTAAATAGACGTGTAATTAATTTTATGATTGAATGACTTTTTCATACGAAAAAAAATTGTTAAATTAGCGCATGATTTTGTACCCGTTACTGTGGCCTCAGGCCTTATGTTATTTGATATCACGAATTTCCCGTATTTTCCAATGAATTTGTAAGAATTTCACGTCGCAGGTGTCCGCTGGTGGATAACGGATCATCCCTATTTGACATTTGAAAATGGAGCTTGCAAGGAGCATCGAGTTCGTGAAAAACGACCTGCTGCCCGAGGCGGTTCACGATCGTTGCTTCTGCGAGCCCGGATCACGCGAGTTTCTCGAGTTGGTTTCCGTCGAGCTGGAGTCCACGAGCCGTCTCGTGAAAACGAAGCGTGCAGCCACGGAGTATTACGGAGCTCGGATGATCGTCAATTTTTCCGGGCAACCGAAGACTTTCGGGCTTACGATAAAATTACTGAGTCTCGGGACCGAGATGGAGGAGGAAGGCAATCGAGAGTGGAACGAATTCCTCAACGAGGAAATGTTTTACGCGAAGATGACGAGGAAATACAATTTGAATATTTATCCGAGATGTTACGTGGCCGACATGGGTCGATACGGCAGGCCGGTCATCGTGCTCGAAGACCTTGAGGCCTGTGGATACGTACGACGAGTCGACGGCAAATTGGATGAGGATCACTTGGCGCTCTGTCTGAAAGCCATTGCGGGTCTTCACGGTCGAGGCTTCAGACTCAAAGCTGAGAACTTTAATTCGTTTAGGGAGTTTTACGCCAAGATAATCGACGCGAGATTAAATACGCAGCCTACCAAACTTTTCGTCGAAACAGCGAGCAGGTAAAACAAAAAATTGCTCTGCGAGAGACAAAAAGGCTTGCAAAAAATCGTTCTTTGCTCGGGAGGTCTTACGAATGAGAGATGAGAAAGGATTGAGATTTTTCACGGCTGAACTTAAGGTTGTTGCTTGAAAATATTGGTGAATGGATATTAATGAAAATTTTATTAGTCGTTATGCTATATTTTCAAAATGTACTGGAAAAAGGGTAAATATTCAGTGGGGCTCATGCTAGAATCAGGATAATTTTCTTCGAAGGTTCAAACGAACCCAAACAACCCTAAACAACCCCAAACAAACCCAACTAACCCTAAACAACCCCAAATAAACCCAAACAAAAATGAGCCTCATTCCAGCAGGAGCCCCACTTCCGAATATTTACCCAATTAATGAAATACGTATTCCAGCGTTTTTAGAAGTTCAACCCCTAAGAGGAGAAAGGGGGTGGCAAATTTTGTATATAACATTTTAAAAATCTGGTCAGAAGTTTTACTTGAAACTTAGTATTGAAGCTCTTAAGCCTAAAATAAGTCACGTGTTTAAGCGTTTTTCAAAATTCAACCCTTAAACGAAAGGGGGTGGAAAAGTTTGTAGGGAAAATTAAAAAAATCGGGTCAAATTTACTTGAAACTTTGTATTACTGCTCCGAAACACAATTAACGAAATTCCAGCGTTTTTGGAAATTTAATCCCCCTCTTTCCTATCGAGTACACTTGGATTGAAAAACTCAATGGCAGATTGTATTGCAGAATATCGACGGTGCTGAAGAAGCTTCGCTGCGGAACAATCGAAAAAATTAATCTCGAGGGTGAAGAGGGTCTTCTTACAATATGCCATGGAAACCCAATAGCCCGAGATTGTTTTTTATTCAAGTACGAGAATAAAAAGCCCATTGATGTCAAGATAATAGGATGGCATGGAATTCGATACTGCTCGATCGTCGTCGACTTAGCGTCGCTCCTTCAGGATCACGTTTCCAGCGAGGACGAGGCGGAAAAATATTTGCGCATTTATTTTCAAGCTCTTAATGCGTAACTGCTGAAAAAAATATTGTTCGATTGTGCAGCAATCTATGCACAGAGGTCGAAGCTGTCACATTGACGTATGCAATAAAGAAACATTCACAGATTATTCACAATTCTTCAAGACTATTATTTACATAGCAGCGATGAACAAAAGGTTGGATATATTTGTCTCGAAGTAAAAAAAGTAAATACGAAATAGCAAAAATGTTTTTTTCCTTCACATTTGCATATGTTGTGGATTTTTCTTATCATGATCGTGAACTGCCGACGTTGGTCTTTGGTTTGTCTCAAAAGGAAGATACGAAATACGATTTGAAAAATATTCATAGCTTTTGACGTATGGATGCTTTGCGGATTTCTTTAATTCCTCGTACATTTTTTTAATTTCTTTAATTCCTTCAAAGAAATTAAAGAAAATTAAATTAAATTCAATTAAAGAAAATTCCTTTTAATTTCTTTAATTCCTCGTACAAATGATGAATACTGTTGAATTTTCGCTCAGTTTTTTCATATCTCCGAATAATTTTTTCGTTCATTCGTCATTTTTTCATGTTCTGCTTATCCAAAGCCTTCTTCTCTTCCAAATTAAGGTCGTAAGTCTTTACTAAAAATACGTGTAAAATTTCAGTGATTATCAGAGCCAAAAAACTCGGACAACCTACAAAAAATTGACTTTCGTTGCTTTCCACCGATTCAAACTTCAACATTAGTTGATCTCCATATATTTCGCCCACAAATATCCCGCATTTTGTTTTAAGATACTTATTTGGCGAACTACTATACGAAGCCACAAGAAAGACGATCTTGTCAAACAATAAAAACAAGAAAATAAACATGTAAAAAAAACAACGCGCGTTGCGTTCCAACGACGCGAACTTCAGCACCGTATATTCCGGCTATATGTTTTATACAAGTCGGCATAGTTTCCCGTTCGTTGACGTCTGAAAATCGAGCGCCTTGGGTGATACGGTCGCCCTTCGGTCCCCGGGGAATTAGATTTCCGAATTTCCTTCGAGAGAGTTTCGACAGTTATTCGGCTTTTTTTATCGGCTTACTCACTTCTCACCTCGTGATGTGGCGAGGGCGGCGAGGGCTGACGATCGGGAGAGCAGTTGATCGTCATGTTCACCATGAATGACCCACGCTCGCAATTCTGTTCGGAAACTTGGCTGAAAACTAATTTGCATCGTAGATGCGAACGTGGGGGTCGAACGGGGCTAGGGGGAGGCATTTGTCTGACTACGCCTCGAGAGTTGTAGGAAAATGAAGTTGCTACGGTTCGTCTGTACTTTTGCATCGTGGATCGAGGAAAAGTTTTTCGTGGAGCTACGAAAAAGATGAAAAAAAACAGACGAAGAAAAAGTTCTTGTTTTTTTTTATGATTAAGAACAAAGTGATTGTGTTGACATTGTTGTCGGGGGTTTTGCAAAAAGGAAACTTAATTGCTCGGGCAGAGTCCTGGGGGATGAAACGCCGGAATGGGCTTTGATCGCGATCGTTCAATCAAATGTCAATTAGACGTCAATTAAATAGTTCAACGTTGGTCGGTTGGCGTCGATGGTCCTTGCGCATTCGAGGCTGTGCTCGGTGATGCTTGATTCTCATCCTCGTAGGTCGTTTCCCGATTCGTCAAGAGCCAGTAAACGATCCCAATGACGATCGCGCCAATGACGATCGAGTAGAGAAATCGTCCGCCGTTGCATAGAACCTTTAGAATCGCCGAGATAAATCTCGAGCAGGGTGGCACGAGTTTCGGCGTTGGGGTAGGACAAGGAGGTCGCGTCGGAGGCGCGACTGGCATCGTCTTGGTCGGGAGACACGGAGGTGGCGGTGGCGATGGGGGAGGCGTCGATCGAGCCGCGCAAGACCCGTCGTCGGAACGTTGAGATGCCAACCAGCCCATCGAGCAACGGGATAAGGACCGGATCGAAAAAAAAAACGAGTAATTTCAACGACTTCTTCCGGCGACGAACGATAATTTTGACAGTGTTTGGTTAAGCACTCGAAATTTCGGAGTGACGCGTCCCGTAATACTCGACGACGTTCGGATGTTTTTTTTGCCCCACTACGATGACTCGCCCTCGTCATTAATTTTTAACCGAATTATCGAAATGTTTCTTTCTCCGCGCATGAAAAATGACGATGGAAATAAATGTTCGCTCGTCCCACCAACTGCGGTATTTTTGGATTGGGCATTCGAAATCACGAACGAAAATTGTTTCGGGAACAACGTTACAACTGTCGTGAATTTTTATTGCCCGCGTGATATCGCTGGGTGGCCGGAAATAGAAATGCGCAGACTATGCAGCTCCGCAAAATTTCTCATTCGTCCCATCCGGCACGCCATTATTATTACGTTATCCGCCCGAGACACGAACGGCCAGATACGAAATTCGAATTTTACGGAGCCGTATTTTTGATCGACCTGCGCCGAGCATTTGATAAATAATAGCGGTCGCGTGATTATGAAGTTAAGGGGGGAAGGATTGTGCGAGGTGTTCTCAGTAATGCCAGGCGTGCACTTTCGAGACCACGGGGAGCTTAAGGATGTTGAGTCCCAAATCGCAAATGATGATAAAATTCGGAAAATTTGGTATGTTTTTGTATGAAGTATCTCAGAGGTCGTGTAAAAATTTCACGACAATTAGGAAGCTCGTTATTGAACAATTAAGGGAGCTTTCCAGTGTGACAGCCCGAAAAATCGGTCTGGTTTTTTTTTGTATATTAATTGGGTATTGAAGAATACAAAACAATTTTTTAAAGATCGATTTATTTATTAATTAATATCTATAAAAATGATGAAACAATTGTTGCAGAAAATGCACTTGGATGTGGTGTCCACGTTGGGGGTCACAATTTTGATCTGAAACAAAAAAACACAAAAAGATTACTGATCGGTATATAATTGGCTTTCGTGCTATGGAGGCTTTTTTTTTTTTTTGCAAAAATGGCGCCGGTTTGAACAAAGAGTATCGATTTTAACATTTTTTTTGGCAGTTTTTTTTACAAAAAAATAGGAAGATGTCAAAAAAAAAAAGCTTCGATAGCACGATAAACAATGACGTTAAGAATATTGTGTAAAAAATTCAACTCGATAGCTTTAAAACTCTGCCCTCCAAGTTGGACACCGTTTTGAAAAATGCTGTTTCGAGAAAAACGCGTTCAAAGTTTCAACTGTAGCTGTAGCGCTCCGTTGCCTTCTTCCAAGAAATGCTGTACAGTAACCGAAATAATCTGAATTTCGGCATGAAAATTTCAGGGAATATTCGGAAGAGTGTATACTATTCGATAAAGCAAAAAAAAAAAAATCGATTTTTTGAAAATTTCACACTGGAAAGCTCCCTTAACATTCACAAATTAAATGCCGTCTTATGGAAACTGATGTAACTTTGCAATAAGTTTTTTTTTGACCTCTCAATTTTGTGCTATCTACAATATACTGAAAGCAACGGAAACAAAACGAAGTTTATTGATAAATTTTTTAAAATTTCTTTTAAAAATTGTTCTTAACAAAATGTTACTTTTTTAATAACGAGCTTCCTGATCTTCGTGAAATTTTAACACGACCTCTTAAATACTTCATACAAAAACATACCAAATTTTCAGAATTTTCTTATCATTTTTTTTTCAACCCTTAAGGAGGTTGAAGGAATGATGATAGAATTCTGAAAATTTTGTATGTTTTTACATGAAGTATTCAGGAGGTCGTGTAAAAATTTCATGAGGATTAAGAAGCTATTTATGGAACAATTAACATTAACATGTTTCATAGGGACTCAACATCGTTAATGAAAATTGAAGACACTCCATTTGCTACTTCGTATTTTACGATTGAGAAATTACACGTTGTATTCTTTTTTTTCTTTCTATTTAGAGAAAGTACGTTCACGAAATAATTATGAGCCGGAAGAGATGAATTTACATGAATTTTTTCCGGAAAATGGTGTGCAGGTTTCCAATTTATGTTTTATATTCAAGAGTCTAGTTTTAAGTATCTTTAACAATTTTTGTAGGGAAAAATATTCGTAAATATGGTAGATATAATGGTTTGTGCAGAAACGTTGCTTGAAAACATCCTTCGCGGTGACAATGCTCGGAAATAAATCATTCGAAATTTAAAAAATCAAACGCATTTGGTTGTTGCATGAAATAATCTAGTGCTTGGACAAATTCGCTATTGAAAACGTTAATAATTTTGTAACGGTACTGCGAATCCTCATTTTAACTGTGCCAAGGGTTACCTTCGATAATTAATCATACCGTATCTATTTTTTCAGCTTCGTCGTAGCGTATACGTAGCAGATATTAACGGGGATCCCTCTCTGGAAGTACAATTTGAAGGGTCAGCATTATGAATTTTTTTCTAGGCGCACATTGTTTGGACTAAATTAATTTCTTTCCAACATGTTGTATACATGTTTGTGGTTACGATGTAATTTTTTCGGAAGTAAATTTTTCAAAGTGTTCGTGGTACTGCAGTGGGCGTTGCAGCCCCCCAGCGGCGAGGCCCGAAACGGCAGGATCTCTACCGGGCTCAAATGTAATCTGCAACGAAAGGAAAAAAAAAATTCGTCAAATATATCCAACTGGCTATGGATTCACGATCCACTTTTCGAAATTTAAAAAAATACGAAAAATGATAGAATCTCTAAAGAAAATGTCATTTTTCTCTTGAAAAACAGCATGGTGAAGTCATTGTTATTAAAAAATGGTTCATCCAATTAAAAAGGGCGATCGTGAACCGAAAATGGCTACTGTTTGAACGCTAGCTGTGCAAATTCGAGTCAATAGTGTGAAAGTTACTCAAGATATCAATCCCGCGCTGTCAATATATGTAGATTCGAGATAATCGCGTTCAAAGTTTTACATATTTTACACGATCTTGTGAAATATTGTCGTCTTACCGCTAGTTAGCGATTCCGGCACCACACGAGTGCCTCATAATCGAGATCGTGTTGCACACCTAATCTATGCAATCTGCGGGCAATTCGGGCCTCTTTTGAGTGGCTTGTGCTTTGATGACCACTTTTGGTACACGCGAATCATCCTTAAGGAGTGAGATGCAGTCAGAGGCGTGGAAAAACGAGAATTTTCAATAATTTTTTTTATTGTAATTAAGTTTGTTTTACAAAAGTGGTCACACAGACTTTTTATGTTATATTTCAACTTGACTTGACCAAATTTGCAAGGAAAAATATTGCTTATTTATAAAAATATCGCCATCTTTGTCGGACCCCCTTCGGCATGTAGTGTTTGCGGTGCCATCATAAAATTTTCCTGGATCATCTGAAATAAAAAAACAAAAAAAATCATTAGTTTAATAAAAAAAACTAGTCCTTAAGCGAAGCTTTTCTTTAAAAAATTAACAAAATGGCGGCTTCCGGCAGATAACTTTCGATTTTCGACCAAAAAATCCCTCGCTTATGGTTAAAAAAAAATATATAAATTTTCAACAAAAATGAAAATCCTCCGATTAAGGACTAGTTTTGAATCTTATTAATAAGCACACTAAATTTCCTCAAAATCCATCGCGTGGTTTTTTAATTATAGTGGTCACCAACTTGAAAAACATAGTTGCGAGGAAAACGCGTTTAAAGTTTTTCGATGTGGATACGGTATTATATGTTCGTAAAAATTTGAGCTTGAGGGATGAAGCTAAACTTTTTTCATGTACTTTGATCCGCTGAATCCGAATATAACAATTTTTTGCCGAAAAGTCAAGCATTCAATTGTTTATAGCCAATTGTTAAAACAATTTTTCAAAAAATTAAAGTTTTTCGGAATAATTATTTTTTAGAAACATTTTGGGCAATTTTACAACGAAAGTATTTTTGATAAAATTCTGCTAAAGTTCATAGTTTTTGAGTAATACATTTTTGACAATCCCTGAAAGAGTTTTCTAATTTTACACTTGATTTATGTATAGAAATACTAATTAAAAAATTATTTACATCGAATCATCAATTCCTGGCCCATACAATAGGGCTTCTGCCGATGTGGAAGCTTCCAAAATATCAATTTGTTGTTGTCTTCGAAGCATTCTGCCTTCCCGGGAGGGGGAGTCGAAACCGGTTGCTTGCAGCTGCCGTCCGCTACCTGCCATGAGGACCCGACACCCCTTCACTAATTGTGGGATATCCCGGAAACTATTCATCGGATTGACTTGAAATTTTCAGAGAATATTTTCGAAACATCATACTTCAAGAAAATATGAAAAAAATCGATTTTTGGAAAACTCTGACTGCATCTCACCCCTTAACTTTACACGCTGTTCCAGTAAAATAGATCTAATGGTTAATTTTTTAAATTTCAGTGTCCGTTTGGTCTTAGAATATTCTAAGTTCACGCTACAACAATATGCAAAAAAAAAACGATTTTTTGGAGTTACCGGACAGGGATAATTTTCAGGGAATTTTCAGGAAATATTTTCGAAATGTTATATCTTGAGAATGCATCGAAAATCGATATTTTCAAAAACTTGAACATGGTGTAAGTCTTTAATAAATCGGCTGTGCAATAATTTAAAAAAATCCTAAAAATATTTCCAGCGTTTTAACAAATTAACGGGTCCGTCATTCAAAAGAGGCGAAACATTTATTATAAAAATGCAGGGTTCTGATTTTTCTGTTGTATAAAAAATGGAAGTTACACGAAAAGCCCTGTACACTCGATGCAGTACCGTTTCGTCTGCGATCTTTTGTTGTTGGTTGCGGTGGTGCGCGATGCGAAAGCGGCACATGGCTGGATTCGATTAAAAGTTGCCTTGTATTATGGATGAGAGAAACTGGGGGAAAAGTTGGAGGTGTGAGACCACACACGATGTGAGTTTCCTCGCGCGATTCTCCCTCTTGCGTTTTTACGTGTTCTCGTTACGCGATTTTTAATGGGAAATCTACAGCACACATGGATAAAATATGGCGCGTCGCGAATTTATGCACGAGACTAACGTTCCTCCGTGTCTCTACTTTTCATTTCAATCCCGACGTTTTTTGCCATTGTTCCGTCGCAGGGAAATAATAGAGGCGCAATTACGCACAATTTTGCCGGTAAAGAAATCCGTCAATAGTTTTTCGAATTGTTCTCAAAAACGGCTGCATCAAACGACCGGAAACGTTCACAGTCGATGTCAAATTACCGGAGAGAATACCCGTATCTCCTGGATACTCTTAGCCTCGAAAAACACGGATAAATAAATCATGCAAAATATAATCGAAAATTAAATGTAAACAAAATATTCAAAAAAGTTTGTATTTAATGTACTAAAAAGTAGAAAATAATTTTTTTTACCAAGTCACCTATATGTGGCTATAAATAGAAGCTCGGGGTGCTCAACTTTTTAAATGTTTAATCAATTTCATCAATTCTGTTTCATTAACCGTATTTAATTTGGCACAATAGTGATTGGAGAAATTATTTTCACACGTTCATACTCAGTGTCAGGATTCTTATTTAAGAAATCTAAGGTTATTTTACAGTACATTAAATACAGTTGATATGTTAACGGATTTATGTAAATTAAAGATTGTATGTCTGAATTTTGAGTGTCCCAAGCTTTTATTTATAGATCACATATAGGTGACTTGGTAAAACGAATTATATTCTACTTTTTAGTACATTCAATTAAAGCTTGTTTTTTCAAATATTCTTTTTACATATAAATTATTTTCTACTTTGTAGTCTTTAATTGATTTTACTAGTTTATTGTTACTTGTACTTTAGTAGCTTACGATTTTGAACGTTAGGAACATGAAATGCTTGTAAAAAATAAAGATTAATTCGGATTGAACGTATGACTAATTGCTACATATAAACTTTTCACATACAAACACAGTCGGCTACGAATTAGATTGTATGCGTTAGTGAGATTTTATATGGGTGATTAGATATCGTCAATTTTACATAAAAAGTTGAAAATTTTATAGATATATATACGTATTTTAAATTCGAATCATGCATTCCCACCTTTTAGATGCATGCTTGCAAAATTTCGGAGCTCTAAGTAGACGGGAAGAGGGCGAAATATTGACTTTCCGTTTTGCATCTCACAGAAAGTCAAGTTAAATAAAAGCTTGTAAAAAGGTGAGATAATGATATTTCGATTGGGCTAATCGCAAATCGAAGAGTTACTCGACCTAGCCACTTTCGAGACACGCATTTTGACACTCGATCCATTGCGTTGCGTGAAAAAATGGCGGAGAGAAATGGTTAAAATTACGCTGCGTCTAGCTGTCTGGTTGTCGGACGAATAAGCGTATGTTATTCGTCCGCATAGCAGCTTAGTTTACGCGGTTCACGCTGTACAACGCCCCAAACAAAGAAACCCAAACAAACCAACCCAAAAAACAAACTTAAAATAACAAACGCAAACAAACACACCCAAACAAAACAAACAAACCCAAACATACAAACGCAAACGAACCCAAACAAACCAAACGCAAACAAACCCAAACGCAATAAAAACACACCCAAACTCCACAAACCCAAATAAACACAAACCAAAATATACAAAGTCCAAAAAAAATTAAACAAAACCAACCAACCGAAACCAAACAAACCCAAACACAACCAACCAACCCAAACCAAGCAAACCCAAACACAACCAGGCAACCCAAACCAAACAAACCTAAAAACAACCAACCAACCTAAATCCAACCAACCCAAACTCAACCAACACAAACCCAACCAACCCAAACTCAACCAACCCAAACCCAACCAACCCAAACCCAACCAACCCAAACCCAACCAACCCAAACCCAACCAACCCAAACCCAACCAACCCAAACCCAACCAACCCAAACCCAACCAACCCAAACCCAACCAACCCAAACCCAATCAACCCAAACCCAACCAACCCAAACTCAACCAACACAAACCCAACCAACCCAAACCCAACCAACCCAAACCCAACCAACCCAAACCCAACCAACCCAAACCAAACATACCCAAACAAAATTATAAAGATTTCATTCGCATGACTAGGTGTAAGTTATTCTTCCGGATAATACAATTCCACACATTCTATCCGGACAATCATATACGTATTATTCGTCCGGATACTAGCTTACACGAATCACAATAATATGTACGCCCACTGGATATACGGCGTGAACTGAGCCGCTATCCAGACGAATAACATACGTTTATTCGTCCGATAACCGGACGGGGAGACACTCCGTTAAAAGTATCCTGCAGTTTGATAATCGTGTGGCTAGGCATCGACGTTGGGTCAGCGAAAACGAGCACTACCCTCATTGAGAATGGCTGGTGCGAATGAATTAAGTCTCGTTATTATACCTCGGTATACGTAAATTCTCTCGGGGGGAGAATTTAAATGGCAAAGTAGTTCGGGTGGCATGAACGAAGAAACGTCCGGGCGCGTCCGTCAAGAAAAACCGACGTTGTATTTCGTCGCCTTTTTTTTTCGTCACGCCGCAGATTATGGGGAAAAAGAAAGAGGAGCTTCTCCTCTATACAGATCTCTCGTCATTCTTGATGGGCCGCGATCTCTCCGAGTCGTGGCCGTATTTAATGCACGGCAAACGGGAGTCCATCACGAAAGCTTCTCTCGGCCATTAATAATGATAATAGTGGAATAATGAAAATAGACTCGCTAAGCGAGTATTCACTTAACTCACTTATTTAATGTCTCGATGTGTGTGTGTGTGGGTTTGTGTTTATATATAAAAAAGTGTTGCACGAAGTGCCCGTGTGTAAAAGCGTTGTACCCGTTCACGTCGACACTGCACGACGCTGACGTTTCACGGCTGTTCTCGCTCGTTAACTTCTCCTTTTGTTTCATCGTCAACGTCGCCCCGAATGGCCCATTGGAGTTTAAGCTGATGGATTTTTCGAATTCAGTGTATTATGCAGTCCCCGAGAGTTTGTAAATAATTCAAACTTTTCTACATACATTATTTTATTATGATTCGTCGCTTTATTGCCGTGACTTCCATAAAAAAAAGCAGACAAGTGCGCGCCGGGTCTCGCATCGAATGGAGCTTTCGTCGCTTGTTATACGGAGGAAAAAAGAAAATCCCTCGAATCGACGGAGTTATTCATTCACAGGTGGCTGAGGAAATCCCGAGATGAAACATCGAAGTGTTTGATTATTCCGAGCTTTCGTTAGTTCGATAAAATTAAGGGATCATCGAAATGTAACATTTTCTAAAAATCAATTTTTTTTGCATTATCCGATAGTATAGACGGTCCTAAACATGCTGTTCAATCTTTGGGGCGAAATTCGAATTATTCCGGTTGCTACAGCCTTTCTTGGAAAAAGGGATTCGACCAGCTGCGTTTTTCTCGAAATGTCGTTTTTTAAAACGCTGGACACTCTCAAAGAAAGAGCTTTCAAGTTATCCGTCTTAAATTTTGACATAACATTCTTCACGCCATTCTTTATTTTGCTATAGAACCCTTTTTTTGAAATCTTCATTTTTCTAAACGAAAAATTAGAAAAAAATAGACTAAATTCTATACTCTTTTTTAAAACGACGCTAATTTTTCAATGTTTATATGTAAACAACTTTCATAGCAAGATAGCGGCTTTCATACTGATTAATAAACGTTTACAAATTTTGTTTCAGATAAGATTTACGGCCACAACCGTATACACCGTGAGGACTATTTTTTTCGAAGACATTTTAAACCGTTAAAAAAATGTGAATAAAATACAGATAAGCGTTTAAAAATGTATTTTCCGTTTTTCACGAGTCCTCTAATTTGGCATAAAGTAATCAGACTGATTAGCGTATTTTAACAGTTAGAAAAAAAGCGAAAATCAGCTATCTTTCGATCGACACTGTGATCATCCCTTAGTGATTTTTGATATAACATAATCGTCCATGTTTTTTGTAAATAATTTGTTGGCATTTCCTGAATGGTGTAAGTCATTTTCTTGGGCGTTGTAAGCGTAGACATTTGCGAAAGGGATTCAAATTAATCTGTCATTTATTGGACAACCGTAGTTTGAGTGTTCGGCATTCGCCTACTTCCGGAACACATCGTAATTCATTTATTTTTCATCATCTCTATTTTTCCAGTCAACATCGTGGGCTCGACAAAGATTCATCTACGAGATTGTGCATAATTCATTTCACGCGGAATATTGAGTTTTCCGGGCGACCCGCAAAATTCGTATTTGTAATTTAACTCGCTCTCGCATTTTTTTGCGAGAGGTACCATGTTCTTTTTTTCAAACAATTTTTCCTTCTGACTCCGCCTCCTCCCACCTTGCTTCCACCTTTGCTTTTTTCTGTACTTCCACCTTACGGTTTTCGCTCCGATAAGCCATTCAGCACCGTGGTCGCCCTGTATGCTCTCGCCCAGCCGACATTGTCATAGAAAGGAAAATAATAATCGTCTATTTCCCAGGGACCATGCGGACTTCCCGGGGCAGAATTATTCGTAATAATTTTTCGCGGCGCGCCTGACAAAAAATCGGAAAATAAAGGGAAAAGGATAAATACAATTTTTACGCTTTTTCTGAGTGTACTTGGTTTCGTTAAACCTCCTATGCCGAGTGCCTTTGGGTATTTATTGTTGCGTAAACATTCGAGCGAAATAAATTTTCGATGTTTTTTTTCGTAAGAGAGAATAATTCGGAAGAATTTCCTAACAGGGAGCGAGAGAGAAAGAAATAGAGAGGAAAGAGAGTGCATCGTGGATGGATACGGTCGAAAATTTTGCATACTGTTTCCACATTTAGCTATAATTCGAAGCATCTATCAATTGACACACACACACACCTGTACGTATATCGCACACACATGCATATTCCGTACAGGAAATTATTCTCTGCAAGAATTTCATGACCCGGATGATAAGTGCGATCTCCACGACTCAGTGGACCTCCATAAAAGGTGTATCATTTTTCATCCCTTTTTCCCCCTTTTTGCTTCGCACCCTCGACTGATGAGCGGCTTTCCGCAAATAATTGCAACCCTCGAAATTCGCTATTTCCTCGCGTGCGAATATTTATTTTACTGGGCAAACATGGTGCTCCCATTCACCAGATTTTTCATCGTCGACACATTACGTCCTAAATAGGTGAAAGCTGCAAAAAATGAGACAGTAAACATCGATGAAAAGCTCAAATTTTTAGAGTGAATTGTTTTATTTTGCATTATTTCGTTCACGATGGACGCCTCTGCGGCTTGAAGTGGAGTGTCAGAGCGGAGCTTTTTCACGGGCAATTCGCGCGAATTATACACGCGGACGGCGAACAGAGCTTGCGAGGTAAATTCGTAGGGGATGATGGTTACCTGGATTTTTGAACGTGTGTACTGATTGCGATGAATGACGGTTGAGTTAACGTATCGCGGAATGCTTCCACCTGAAGGTTCACGCGCTTTCGTCGTCGAAGCGAAAATAACGAGCGCGGAGCAGACGTGACGCCGTGAGAGTAAATAGAGGGTGTCTCAAAATGACCTGACATTTTAGTTTATTAATAAAACCTATTTTTAATTTGGAAAGTACGCATATTTTTATTTTAATATAAGGTACAAACATGGAGGTTATGTGTGAAGCACAATATCCGATAGATGGCATTGCCGGCATGGAAGACATATTCTTTCAACAAGATGGCGCAACCTGCCACACTGCGGGCGAAACAATGCAGTTATTGCAGACGAAGTCAATTGGCCACCAAGATTGTGCGATTTGACGCCATTGGACTTCTTCCTTTGGGCTTTTCTGAAAGCAAAAGTGTATTCCAATGATCCACAGATCATTCCGGAGCTCAAGGAAGAAATTGGACGCATCATTGATGAAACTAGTCCGCAATTATGCCAAAATGTTATAAAAAAATTCGTCAAAAGAGTGAACGTTTCCAGACAGGGATGAAGCGACCATTTATTACTCCACACATAACCTCCATGTTTGTACCTTATACAGGGTGTCCCAAAATTCACGCAAGATTTGAATATTGCGCCGGGGCTGAACGGTGCGCTTGATTTTGGCCACCCAGTTGATCTGAGACCACAAAAAGCGAGTTTGTTATCACAATAGGTAACATTGACCACGACTGGATTGAGCTTTGTCGATTTTTCGAGGAATAATAACCTCATTGTTAATAACTATTGAAAAAACATACGAAGAGGGAAAACGTCCGTCAAGGCTAAACTACTATTGCATTGAATAAGTGTACCAAATTTCAAGTCAATCCGTTCATTAGGTGTCGAGAAATCGTGTACACCGTTTTCATAAACATAGTATCGAGAAAAACGCGTTTGAAGTTTTACCAGCAGTCTATCGTTGTATAGTAATGATAAGTTTACCTTCAATCTGCGATTCCTGCGATCTGGCCGTTGGACCACATTTTTTATACAGAGGCTCTATTATACCTCAATAAAATTGTTAATTTTTTATTGAAAAATAATAATTTACACGAAATAAGATCAACTTATGCTTAATAACATACTTTTTTCCCAAAGCCAAACAAATAATTTAGTGCAAAAAGATCGGAAAAACTAACTGCTTTCGGCCCGTGACAGTGGGGTCCACCCTTAAGGGGTTTTGCGAGCATTGGTGAACTGTTACCATTTGATTCAAACTTATACAATGAATTCTTTGCCACATACTAAATACACCCTCCGAATTGACCAGATCGATCGTACACACCGTTTCTATCAAATTTATAATTGTAAACAACTTTTCAACATAGGGAGATGGACTGCAAAAACAAGTGTGCTGTTTTTATGCACTTTTCGTGTGTAAATGGCTGTAGACACTTTTTACACGTTTTAACGGGTGTAAAAAAAATGACGGTGTAAAAATAACACGGATATATGCGTTCAAACAACACACTTACGTGTGTTATTTTCTTACCCACGTTAAAACGTGCAAAAATTGTCTGCAGCCATTTAGACACTCAAAGTGTGTAGAAACTACATACTTATTTTTGCAGTACTGCATACACATGGGATCCGTCGGTAAAATTAATTCAATGACGAAACTTTTCATCATCAACATATATATATATATATATATATGTTTTTATTGGAGATAACTTATACATTACGCTGTGTAGATTGTAATCATTATATTAATTATAAAGTTAATTATACATTTACAGTTTTGATAGTCGTCTTTTCTAAATACATTATGATGATGTAGTATGATGCGAGTAGGCACACGATGGATTTATTGACCATGGGCTCCGGTATTTCAACCCGTATATTGCGATCTGCTACCACAATTTTTATTATAGAGCTTGTGTGTGTACAGCAAGATGTTAAGGGAGCTTTCCAGTGTGAAATTTTCAAAAAACCGATTTTTTTTTTGCTTTATCGAATAGTCCTCGTGCTCTTCCGAATATTCCCTGAAATTTTCATGCCGAAATTCAGATTATTTCGGTTACTGTACAGCATTTCTTGGAAGAAGGCAACGGAGCGCTACAGCTACAGCGAAACTTTGAACGCGTTTTTCTCGAAACAGCATTTTTCAAAACGGTGTCCAACTTGGAGGGTAGAGTTTTAAAGCTATCGAGTTGAATTTTTTACACAATATTCTTAACGTCATTGTTTATCGTGCTATGGAAGCTTTTTTTTTTTTTTGACATCTTCCTATTTTTTTGTAAAAAAACTGCCAAAAAAAATGCTAAAATCGATACTTTTTGTTCAAACCGGCGCCATTTTTGCAAAAAAAAAAAAAAAAAAGCCTCCATAGCACGAAAGCCAATTATATACCGATCAATAATCTTTTTGTGTTTTTTGTTTCAGATCAAAATTGTGACCCCCAACGTGGACACCACATCCAAGTGCATTTTCTGCAACAATTGTTTCATCATTTTTATAGATATTAATTAATAAATAAATCGATCTTTAAAAAATTGTTTTGTATTCTTCAATACCCAATTAATATACAAAAAAAAACCAGACCGATTAGATTATTTTTTCTTTAAAAAAAAAAATCGCGAAGAACAGCGATTTTTCGGGCTGTCACACTGGAAAGCTTCCTTAATTGAATCCGTTAACCGGTTAATTGGAAATCAAATATGGTATTGTTAACCGGTCAATCAATAAATGTCAAACTAACTAACGAGTTTCACGTGATGGCGTAACCAAGGTAATTTTTAAAACATATGATCAATAACTCGTTATTAACAGCCTTAAACTGTGCTGCTTTTTCCCGTGTTGTTTTTGCTCGTATGTTGGTATCGACGTTCATTGTTTAGTTCAATGTGTGTAAATGTGCGTCTTGTATGTTGATTCTACACACTTTATGTGTGTTCCAATAAGCGTGTTGTTTATGGGGATAGCTACGAAGGTGTCTAGGAAAATAAAAGAAAGAAAAAATAGACAAATTCTACACGGTTGAAATTTCGGAGGTTCGCTTTACCTACCGATCGTAAAAGTCGATCGAGCCGGTTCGAGCGCACACCACGCGGGCACGTAAAAGCCACGTTGCTGTAATCACCACTAATGAATTTTCCGCGAATAGAAGACAATTAGCATGCGTCGAGTGCGCGGTTAACCGTTAAACCCGGCGTTGGACACGGTGAAGGTGAATAACGCGAGTTGTAAAGTCTATCGTATGGTCATTTTGATCCCCGAAATTGCCCGCCTAGCGGCCGGTTGAAGGCTCCGGACTACATTTACCTGCGGCCTCGGTATCGGCGATATTATGTACTCGTAGGTAAATATCACGTATATATACTTAGGGTGGAGCAGTGAGGGGAACTCCTACTTGAATAGTGAGCGTTATGCGTTACCCGGGCATGGAATTACGTCCTTTTGCTTGCCAGCGGATATATATGTACAATTATGTATATATATATTTAGCCCAGGCATATATTTACCTACGAGGAACCGAAACCCATAGGTAAATGCAGTTGAAGACCTTCAGCTGAATCAACAGCAAATGAAGAAAGTTTATTTTGAGGACATTCCTCCTCGTCAACCGTCCTCGTAGTACTCTGCTCTCCGCAAATTCAACATTACGTACACCCCAATTACTTCGAAATAACCTTCGGATAAATCTAAACCTATTTGGAAAAAACTTCGAGGATTCTTTGGTCCCAAAACCAATGATTCGTTGGGAAAAATATAAGGACTTAGTGCTTCGGAAATTTCAAGATAACCTCCATTTTTTTCAATGGGAGCACTATCTATTGTTTTATGATTGTCCAGGAACTAAAAATAAGTTCACGCACCAAACTTCGAGATAATCGATCAAGATTTATGTTGGAAAGTCGATAACAAACAAGTTTCACTTTTTTTAGGCTAGAATCGATTAAAAAACCGGGGAAAACACTTAGTCCTGTAAAAAGTGCTTAAAGTGACAGCAACCACTTTTAACGAAGGCTTGCAATCTGAGTCGCATTGTTTTATTAATCACAAACTTTTCACTACTTTCTAAAACAAGTTGATAAGATGATTAGTTGCGAACAATTAAACAAGACTTACCTGGATTATGCTTAGTATTAAGCTTTTTAAACCCTCAATTGGAGCCTGTTCGTTAAGGGGTATTCTCACTTTAGACGCTAAAAAAGGCTATTTTCATGAATTGTTTGATTGGTTTATATTATAGGTACTGATATAAAGGTTGTTACACTTAATAAATAGACTTTCGAAATACATTTACATATTTTTTTTATGTATTTAAGTAACCCAAACAAACTTTAAACGCGTTTTCTCGAAAAAACTTTTTTCGACGACTTGTTGATAAAATCTTGGAAACTACTGAACCGATCCTTATGAAATTTTAACCACATATTCTTTACAACTATAGATATAGCACATATAAAAATTTCGATATTTACTCTTTTTTTTTGCCAAAAACGGTGAGAAAACATGTTTGTTGTGCAAAAAATGTCCGTCATTTTGTTATTTTTGCATATATAAAAAATCGTATGATATGCGCTATAGCCGTAAACATACTGAATCTAAAACCGTTTGATTTTTTTGTTTCGGATGATAGATCTCCGAGATTTCATCAACAGCGCAGATTTATAATCTTTTTAGGAGATTTTTTGAGTTACCATTATATTCTATAAATAGTGACTTAAAAAGATATTTTGAAAAAATGTCTTTCGCAAGTGTACAGTTCGAAATAGATATTTTGAAAAAATGTCTTTCGAAAGTGTACAGTTCAAAATGTCTTTCGAAAGTGTACAGGCCGACGTGATTGATAAGATAATACAATAAATGCGAATCATATTGCAAAGTGGTGGCCACAACTTTGATCACCTTTCATAGCATTGAGGGTTTACACAATTTTTTTAATTGATTCCAGGCTAAAAACATTATAATTCCTTTTTTTAGATCAATTTTTTAATAATAAACCTTGATCGATAATCTTCGAACTTGTTGCGTGAACTTGAGTTGCCTCATAAAATTCTTCAAAAAAATCGTGCACCCGTTTAAAAAAATGCAGGTGACTGAAATCTCCGAAGCGTCTCCACCTGGATGGCCCCCTTCGATCTGAGTATGCAACTTCCGTAGCAAAAGTTGTCCATGTCTTACCCGAGTCGAAATTTAGACCCTCCTTTGAATGCTCGAGAACCTATTTCCTTTGTAACGCACAGACCGCCGCCCTCCTTTGACTCCCCTTGAACCTATATGGAGAAGTTTGCACCGTTGGCGACCCTCCTTTAGCCCTACTGAACCTTCTATTCAACCTCCTGAGCCTCCTTTAGGCCTATGGGCTCGGCTTGCGTGAACCTACACAACCTCGTTTTGGCCTACGGTGCAAATTTCTCCATATAGGTTCAAGGGGAGTCAAAGGAGGGCGGCGGTCTGTGCGTTACAAAGGAAATAGGTTCTCGAGCATTCAAAGGAGGGTCTAAATTTCGACTCGGGCGGTGAAAGGAGTCAAAGGAGAGTCGGTAGGGCGAAAGGAGGTTTAAAAGAGGGTCTGTAGGTTTGCGTAAGCATTAAATCAGGCTCACTAGGGTTTAAAGGGGGTTCAGATGAACCTACTAAACCTCCTTTGAGTGAAAAAGTCCAATTTCTGCCACTTTTGGAGGTTCAGTAGGTTCTGATATACATGTTTTTGAGATTTCCATTTGAACCTCTTGAACCTCCATTGAATGACAAATTGGGATCGAAAGGAGGTTTAAAGGAGGGTCTAAATTTCGACTCGGGTATAGATTTTGAAATATTTCTGCTCCCAGCATCTCGGTATGGCCTCACCCGCCAAATATCTGTAGATGTGACGAAGCGTGACGAAAAAGTATAACTTATTGTACTTTGTGAAGTCATAATTGATCGTACCCACTTTGCGAACGCCGCGCTATGCAAGTATGAAAACATTTCCACGAAGCCAACGACCATTCGCATGACTGCGGAAAAGTATAAGGATTTTCAATAACGCGCCATTCAGCTGGATTCCCAATGAACGATCAAATTTCGACGCATGGTGGTGAAAAAAAGGCAAAACGGATGAGCATGACATACGAGAGGGGTGTGTGAGGCTGCCGAGTAATTATATCATTCCCGAGAGGGAAGCGATTTCCCTTCACACCCTTGTCTCTGGCATTGCTCTTTATGATCATCCGATAATCGGCGATATCGTCGCTGGATTCCTGGGTAGGGAGAGGCGGAGAGAGGATGAGGCTGTTGCCCAGGTGCGGTCCGTTCTCCGTGCTGTATTGGCAGTGGAGGGCGTTGCAGCCCGTCGAGAGCTATGTAATAAACGCATTCCTTGGATCAGTCCTGGAACGTTCTATTACGCCCGGAGGCAAGTGGAGAGGGCCAGCCGACATTTTCCGCTTCGAATTAGTCTCGTTCGTTCTCTTTCAATTTCTCTTCCTCTCTCTTCTTTTCCATCGCTCCGTGGGTCTCCTTTCTTTCGCGCCCGCTCGATCGGCTTCGTACAATCGAAGAAAAGAATTCGATATCAGGAAGTTTGCCGAGTGTGTGTAGTCGCGAGGATTCGTACCCAGTATACATCCGTGCATTCGGATATCGTGCTAGACGTGGAAACTCGGGAATTGAGTCTGGCAACGATGCGGGCCGTGGCTAGTAGATTTATCGTATCGATATATCGGCCGATTCGCGGCGGAATTTTTCTGTCTCTTCCACTTCAGTCTGTCGATCATCCGGCTTCTTTACCTGCCCCCAGCCCCTATTCCGGCAAACGCACGGAAAACGAAAAGCGGGACGTGCGTCAAGGACGGAGATGGAAATAAGCGACGATTCGTGGCAACTAAGTGGTACTTAGTTTCCAAACTTAGTTTCCAACTAAATTCTCATTCGAAAGAAGCGGTCTCGATGTTTTTCCCTTGGAGCGCCCGGGTTGAATCTGAAGGCAGTTTTGCACACGTGCGGGAAGTGAGTCATGGGAAGACCGGGTGGAAGTCAATTAAACAGCGTCGCGCACCTTTTGCAACGCAAAGAAGCGTCTCATATTCTCTCGTGTATAGAGAAACATGAGATGCCGAAAGGAATCTCATTTTGGCGCAAAGTAATGGCGCGCAGGCGGTGGAACAAAGCGAGAGACTTCTTGTTCTCGTTGACGACGTGGCAGAGGGCGGATAACACGCGATGTTTCGCGGAGTTCGTCCAACTAGAGATTTCCCCGTACCCAGTCCTTTTTTCCCTTTGATACAGCGTCGTCATTGCCGCTGATGATCTATGGAAAACGAGCGATAAAATGCCGGTTTGAAAAACCACTGGAAAGAAGGCTGCACGTGTATGAAGAGGCGTCGAATCGTTTAGGGAGTCACATCTATGTGATTAATCGAAAAAAGAGTTTTTTTTTTGGCAATTTTTCGTATGGACAGAAAAATTCTATTCATGGTAACTAGATACGTGTATTTGACTATTTAAAATTTGGATTGACTAGATGATTCGTGAAATCAAATTTTTCTTATTGCACTCCATTATTGGAATTATTTACTTTAAATATATTTATTCATACAAATCAAGATCTATTTAACATGGTCTAATAACTAAATCATTCATTTATTCCTAATAAATCGGTAATTCAGTTTCATCTGTTTAAAAAACAATTTGGTTAAATCCACTACATGTATCTATTTAACTAAGATTTTTTTTTATTAAACAGATTTTTTGTAGAGTCCAACATTTTTCTATTTGATTGAATTAATGGCTGTCTATGCTGCAACACATACGTCGACAGGGGGAGCAGAGGGGGGATTATATATATATATATATATTTATATTTATAAATCGGTTATGTCTGAAAAATCTATAGCATGATATTCGACAAAACTCTCTAATTATCACAATGATATCAACTAATTGATATAGCTTATGTGATACAACAAATAATTATTGGATTTCGTTTGATCTCTCATGCCATATCTGCAACTAAGATGCTACAAACACTCGGTACCGTAGTAGCAGTGTGCATATACAGGCGAAATATTTTTTTCGATAAAAATGTTCATTTCAGAAGGCCAGGGAATGACAAATCAGATACAAAATCATTGTGGTGGAACTCTAATATGCGTATTTCACTTTATTTCGGATTTATTCAATATTCTAAGCATGTATTCTATGCACTTGAATTTGCAGTATGTGTTGTAAGCAAATAAAGATTTATTCGAATCGAATCTTTATTGATTTAATTATTATATATCTAATATCTGAAAAGAACAGCTGAAACAAATAAAAATATTTTTGAAACAAATTGGAGCATAGTAGGCCATGGAAGAAGGAAAAACATATTTGGTTTAAAAAGATCCTATTTAAATTAAAACTTTTTTTTGCGGTGTACATAATACTAAAAAAGCAATTAAAATGAGGTTTGAAGGATTTATTCTACATGGGTTGACGTAAATAAAATTAAAAAATATAAATTCGCGGGTCAGTTGTAGCTACTCAAGAGAGTCTTTTGAGGCGTTCTACGCGAGAACGCACGACTTTTATGCATCAGCATCTAGAACAAAAAAGTCGTCATTTACATGAGTGTTGCTCGAGAAGTACACACGATTATTGCAAAGAATTGTTTTTTTTCGGAAAATAGCATCATTTTGAATAAACTTTTCGTTTACATCACTGAAAAATCGACCTTAATTAGTTTATAAAAACGAGAATTATTGATGAATCTTAAAAACCGTGTGTACTTCTTTAGAGAATCTATCTAAGAAGCGACAGTTAACCTTTCAAGTTAATCGGATAAAAATTACCCGAATAATGCGTTCTCTCGGTTTCAAAAACCTGGTTTCGGGAAAAACGCATTTAAAGTTTCAAAGATGATTGAGGAGTTATCGTCCACACTATGAAATTGAAGCTCTCATTTGAATTCAGCGGCTACCCACCGAGGCATTTTGCTAGTAGGTCTTCAGTTCTTAGGTACTATATTTTTTGTACAACTGTTTTGTAAAAAAAATTCCGAGACCCTTCGGAATATAAATTCTGAACATTTTTTTCGTATTTTCCTTTTGGATACAATTCTTGTCATTTTGATACGTTATTAAAGCGAATAAAAAACGGCCAAACATTTGTTCTGCTTAGATGTAACGCCTCGATGAATAAAATGCCTACGCTTCTTCTGGAGTTACTCCCGACATTCGGGTAGGCCAACAAAATTAATTCCGCAACTCCGTAAACGAGCGTTAATCTGACGAGTGCTCCGCTCTTTAATGAAACAAGATCATAGTGTAATCTTCGTTACTAATGCTCATCGCGATCAATCGATCCTGAATCAGTCGGAAGCTCTGCGTAGGGGTGGCTGCTCTCCTCGCGCGAAAGGCTTGCCTCGCAGCCACCTAGCGGCGCGCCAGCGAAGCTCCGGCAAGTGTTCAGTCCGCTGGTCCGCTGGTCCGACTTGACATGCGGTTTACACGCTTCTGGCTACTCCGCTGGAATGTCGAATGAAACGAAGCTTCGAGATTTTATAACAAGAAAGAATTGAGTTTAAAAAAAACACGAATAAGGTAGATCCGGTGTCCGAGAGGAAACCAAGTGAGTTCGTTGAATCTGCATAAGCGCGGGGATGTTCTCGTATCAGGACGGCAATGATTATTCCAAGCATGCATGGGCGATTAAGAAAAGTGGTTACCTCGGTGGAATAATGAAACGAGGGGGGGGGGGGGGGAGGTTGCTCGGTCCATACTAATCGATACGCGGCTGGATGCGCACTTATCTCCATATGTGTATAAATATACATAACGGTTAAGCGAGCGAATAGGTGGATGGATGCACGCGTGAAAACACGATAGGCAACGGTTGCCTGAGTAATGCAGTCCTGCTAAAATTCGTTGATGGAAGTTGACGAAGCTTCCAAAAAGTGAGACGGTGACCAGAGCGGACCTACCTTGTTAATTTCAATGGACCCAATCAATTCGTCTAACGATCGAGTTATCAAAATTCTAAGTCGATGTGCATATAGGGTGTCCAGGTTCACACCAAAGCTTCGTTACACTTGCCCTTCTCTCTCCCTCTCTCTCACTATTGCGAATTCTAATTCGATTGGACGTAGGTTTCGAGCACTGCTGGTGGTACTGCGGGATTGCACAAATACTACCGGTTGGTACGTTAGTTTCTCCAGCTTCAACGGGCATTTGATGGCAATTCATCGAAACTTATTTCCCCACAGTTGATTTGGCCCGATTATGATATCGGTAAATGTACACACGCACAAGCACACACCTGTCCACGCGCACATATCAATATTGATATGTATTGTTGATTCACATCGGGGCATTTAATATACAGTTCGAAATTCATCAATTTGCCTTTCCAAATATGTACCGTGGTCCATGTCAATAAACCTCTTTGTCGTTACAATCACCAACGAGGTAGTTATATTCCGTTTCCACCCCGCTCGGATGCCGGATCGCTTGTCTCATAGTAGTTGAACCTTACGAAAGAAATTTTCCTGCTCATCATACTCGCGAAAATGTGGACGACGTGCTTCACGCTACATGCTTGCAACAGTGGCTTCACGATGCAGTTGAACTCGCGCTGAATGAATTATCGGAGTATTGTCGGATCTCTGCGCATACTAATTGGCCGTTTTGGCAGCATTTCGATGGACATTGACAGCACGTCCGGTGGGAAATACCATCGGGACACTCCATGGCGAGCTACGAATTCACGTCGAAGGTTTTTGGGTACATCGCGTGCATGTCCAAAAAAAAACGGCGGAAAAAAACGAAAACGAATCGACGCTTTTTCGTTGTTGTTGTTGGTTGTACATGCGCGTGGAGAGCTGGAAGAGTTGATGATTATCGGCCATTCACGCGATATTTATTTGCACGGAGTCCGATCGTAGAACGTTTTGTAAAACTGTCGATTTCCACGGCCCCCTCCCCCCTGATCTGCCAGGCTGCATGCATCGACCGATATGATGCACCGGAAGCAGTGTGTTCGCGCCTCTGGCGCCGATTCATATATTGGAAGTGGGGCTGGCGAATGTCGCGCTGATGTGGCAAATGGATTTGGACGCTTCGGACCAATCGCGTAATAAAAGAGACCAACTTCATATAGTAGCGTGTACGTGTGGAATACGCAAATCGACGAACGTTTTACGATTACCAGGGTGGTGGCGGGGGTGGAGAACGAAGAGAGAAAGGGAGTGAGAGGAAAAACGAGCGTGACGCTAGTTTCGGCAAAACGTTAATTCGTACCACAAGCACATCATGCACGAGGAATTGCACGTCATGCACGTATCGAATTCTCGTTTACCCACGTCGTCAGTTATTCGTGCACTTTCAAAGAGTCATCCCCGACCATCATCAACGCTCTCTTCTCGTTCAGCGTTAAATCGTCCAAAACCGAAATGCCTTTTGGCCTTATTGGCCACGTTCATAAATATGCAAAGATCAGAACCCAATGATGTTGGCATTCCTTTCTGGAATGTTAATTAGAGACGACTGCAGGTTTGATTTGTGTGATATTTCGGGGTTGCTCGTGCGGAACGAACGGAAGCTCACGAATGCCAAATGGAATGATGTTTTCGTCGAGGCACAAAGTGAAAAAAAACCATTGCATTTTTATCGGCATCCTCGTATGGCATTGAAGAGAGGCAAATTCGACAGGGGCGCACAGGATTGATTGAACGAAGGCAAATTATGGCGATGAATGTTGTGGCATTTCCATTCTTTTGGTTTAATAACGATGTACAGGAATCGTTAGTAAAATCATCTGAGGAGGGTCCTATGAAACATTCATTTTTAGTATTCGATAGTAGAAGCCTCGATCTGATGTATGTTTTGACGTTTTTTAAAAAGATTCTACGCGTTTCGTCTTTCATATAATCGCTTTTGACCATTCTAATTTGAACTTTGCGTCGAACGTACAGAGACGATATCGGAAGGATAAACAATCATCGTTTGACGATCAAACTGGGTCAAGTGAATCAAAAGTTCGAAAGAGATGCGAGATGAAGTGGATTGCCGCGGAATATACAGTACTGCAAAAAGATTAAAGGAACAGAATATTTCTTCAACTTTTAAAGTGTTTCTTGAAGCGCTCCGTCTGGGTGAAAAAATGGTCGTATTGCGATGAAAAAAAAGCATCTTGAAGTTTTAAGTTTCTAGTTTTGAGATTGCATGGCTAATCATTTTTGTGAGGTGCGGTTAGCGCACAATCATAAGAAATAGCGCAAGACAAAATATTTCCAAATTTTTTGTTTGTTTTTTTTCAAGGTTCCACGGGCTTGGGATTTTTTTTCAGGTCAATCAATGCATCAACTTCTAATTAATGCAATTAAAGATGAGTGAAATGATGGTGCGCAAAGGCCGAATCGTGTAAAAAATGAGTCAGAATTGTTTCCTTAAATGTTCTACAATTTTAAAAATATATACTTTTTTCAAATTTTTCGTGTTTTTTTTTCAATAAACAACTACTGCAAAGTTGTGAAAAAAGTCGAAGAAAATTGCTCTTTTCATTTTGATGATGATTACACGATGGTTAGAAACAATACACTTGTTCCTTTAATTGTATTGTAAAACTTAGATCAATCGGTCTGGAAAAACGATTCGATGGATCAATTTGAAAACTTACAGGGCTATAGGGGTACATTAAGCTGAATAAAAATCTGGCAACCTTAGCCTTTCCACCAATCTTTGTAAAGTAGTGGTAGATTTACTGAAAAACCATAAAAAGTCATTTTTTCTAGTTTTTTTCCAGTTAATATTAAGGGTAAAAAAAAATTCTCGAAAATTAACGAAAGGGTTTCGTAAGAAACTTATCCGAGTCTTCAACGCTACCCTTTAATTGCCTGTGTGATCATTAGTTGCTGAGATATCGATGATCAAAGACAAAAAGATCTTTTTTCATTCAAAGCTGCATATCTCAGCCAGAAATTGACGTAGAGAGACCAAAAAACCTATTTGAAACTTAATAAACAAGCTAACTGACGTATGCATTGATTTAACTGAAAAAAAATCAGTAGCGCGCGGAATAAAGAAACAAAAAATTTTGTAAAATATTTTCGCGCGCCATTTTTTATCACTTCGCGATATCCGTAGCGCACAAAAGTTGTTTGTCAAAATATCTAAAAACTAGAAAATTGAAGCTTCTAATTGCTTTATTTCACCTCGATACGACCATTTTTCACGCAGCTAGAGGGCTTCATAAAACACTTAAGAAATTAAAAGAATTTTCTCTTCCTTTAATTTTTTGGAGTAGTGTATTACGGAGACAATGAAAGACCCGTGTAGTGGGAGCACAATCACATCTGGTAAATAAATTTCGACAACAATCACGACATCAAATCAATTGTAGTTGATTCTAGTTGCTTTTCAACAGATGGCGAAGCTAGGATTCACTTCTGACAGAGTATTCAGCACTTCGATTAACGACATTGGCTATTTGTAAGGGAAACAAAAGCACATGGTATAGGAAAGTTGTCGGGAGGAAACTCATTGATTCCAGAAGATTAAGCACCGCGTGTATCTGCATATATATTTGGAGGTATTGTCGATACGTGTCTCATCGTGTGGCTTGATCGTGAGGAAACAACGGAATAGGTTTGAGTGTTTGGTGCTCGCCGAGACGCCGGAGTGAGGACGTCATTTGGGTAAGTCTCATAAAGACATTGGACATCAACGAGAAGCAAAGACTGCATTGGAAATCCAATCAAAGAGCCAAATGGAATTTGGAGTTTTCCTTGCGGGCTGAACAATAGAGATGCCGTCAAGATTCTCTTCTCTACCTCTCCCCAACCTTCTCTCTCTCGTGTTATAAGAACAACCGATTCTCATAATTTCCTTCAGCGTGAGTCTTGCCAAGGCGCATAATGCTCCCCGTTGTTCATGTCTATAGACTAGCATCAAGGAAATCAAACTTTCGGTATCTCTGTCTCTGCACCCGTACCGTTTCATCGAAAGAACGTTGGCGAGCATCCGCCTCTCTCTCTTTCACCACCAACGCGTCACACTGCACTTCCGTTCCTTGCTTTCCTCCTAGGAGACGCGATTGTGACCGCATCAACGTGTTACACAGAAACGTTTTCACTAAGCGATTTTCCATGTTCTTGTCTGACTCGAATTCACCTTGCCGCATTGGCTATTGATGGAAGCTGACCGAAAGCCAGGTACGAATCAACGAATGAGGTCGAATCAATGCTTTGATTCGCCTTCTCTGATAGCCATTTTGGTGAATTGTCATGGAAGTCTCCACCAAGAAAACAGTATAAGATTTGTTGATGGAACACGAGAAGTCCACAGAGTTGTAATTTTGGCACTGGACATCGAGTCCGAAGAATTTCATACTAGATATTGAAATTGAAGATATTCTTCTGCGACGCGGAGATTGAAGATTTTTTTTATTAGCTACACGGATTGACGATTTTTTTACTGGCAATTCAGGCTGAACTTTTTTGAACTGACTATTCAGACGGAAGATTTTTTACTAGCTATTTGGACTGAACATTTTTTTACTACGTATGCAGACCGAAGAATTTTCTACTAACTATTCGGACTAAAGATTCGTGCTAGATGTGAAAAACTGACGATGTTCTTTTGAGACGTGGAGAACGAAGATTTTCTTACTAGGTATTCAGACTGAATTTTTTTTTCACTGGCTATTCAGACAAGAATTTTTATTAGGTGTTCAGACTGAACATTTTTTACGAGCTATTCGGACTAAAGATTCTTACTAGATATGGAAAAATGACGATGTTCTTTTGAGACGTGGAGGTCGAAGATTTTCTTACTAGCTATTCAGACTGAAGATTTTTTTAGTAGCAATTTAGACTGAACATTTTTTTCACTGGCTATTCAGACTGAATATTTCTTACCCTGGCTCTCAGACTGAATATTTTTTTACTAGGTATTTCGATTGAAGGTTTTTTCACTAGCTATTCAGATTTAACATTTTTTTATTACCTATTTAGACCGAAGATTTTTCTCACCACCTATGCAGATTGAACATTTTTTTATTACCTTTTTAGAACGAAATTTTTTTCACCAGCTATTCATATTCAACATTTTTTCACTAGCTATTCAAACGAGATCTTTTTCAGCTATTCAGACTAAGCATTTTTCTACTAGCTATTTTTACTGAATATTTTGCCACTAGCTATTCAGACTGAATATTTTTCCACCAGCTATTCAGACTGAACAATTTTCAGTAGCTATTCAGATTGAACACATTTGTACTAGCTATTCAGACTGAACATATTTTTACTAGCTATTCAGATTAAACATTTTTTCCCTAGTTATTCGGTTTGACCTTTTGTTTCCTAGATATGGTATCTGATCATTTTCTTACAAGACATCTGTATAGATTTTCTTTTACTAGACATTGAGACTGCGGATTTCATCACTGAGCATCGGAACTAAAGCTTTTCTCCCTAGAATTCGAAATTATTCTTAGAATTTCTAATTGCCTCGCGAATTCTAATAACTCTCAAAATTCCTAAGAATTCCGCCCGTGACCTAAATTGTTCAACCTAACTTTCTATTGGTTGAGGCGAACCCCGTCTAAACAACGGGGTGTCGGAGGGGCCATTTCTCTTCACTCCCGCGTCCAAATTTCGTCTGGCAATGTCTTTCCGGTAGATAAATAACTGTGTCTATTTGATGATACAGCTTCGAGATTCTGGCAACTGTTATTGCAACACACTCTGTCTCTCGCACTCTCTCTCTATTCGGATTCCTAACTGATCCACCAGTGCAGCCGTTGTGCTCGATCATCGTGATCGGATCTACTGATTTACGATCGTCACAATGGGGCTTCGTAATTACTCTGTACGTTTTCGCTACGAGAGAATACAGTTGAAGCCACATCCGTTGTTTCCGCCTCGTCCGTTGTCGTCGACTCGAGAGGTTGACGTCGACGCAGCGGTTTGATTCCGTTTCGTGGCGGTTTATACTCAGCGGCATTTCGAGGTTTGGTATTGCAGTCCTACACAGACAATATATACGAGTATTGCAATCCCATATACACATATATGTGCGTGAATGTGATTTTAAAGGTTTCGATTTTGAGAACAGTCCTCGTAGTTATCGTTAGCCTCAAAATCACGTTTCGACAATTGTAAGCAGATTCGTGTGAAGGTCCGTCCTGCAAGGGCATCCTCGAATGCCGTCCTCAAATGCCGTGCCACAAATCGATAGGAAAAAATTGCCAAGCACACCAAAATACGTCTAACCTTTATATCTGTCAACAACAAACTAAATGTGCAAAGTGGCTGATAATGTCAACATATGTTGGGGACATGTGTAACAACATAACAAAAAAAAAATCGAAAATCGAACGTACGTAGCCCGCAAAATTTGAAAAGTCACGTTATTTTTTGAACACATCTCGTATGTAAATGTGTCCATATATATATATAACATAAATTGTCGATTTTCTATGGTCTTAAGGATGTTGAGTCCCAAATCGCAAATGATGATAAAATTCTGAAAATTTGGTATGTTTTTGTATGAAGTATTTCAGAGGTCGTGTAAAAATTTTACGACAATTAGGAAGCTCGTTATTCAACAATTAACATTCACAAATTAAATGTTGTTTTATGGAAACTGATGTAACATTGCAATAAGTTTTTTTTTAACTTCTCAATTTTATAATATCTACAATATACTGAAAGCAACGGAAACAAAACGAAGTTTATTGATAAATTTTTTTTTATTTTTTTTAAAAATTGTTCTTAACAAAATGTTAATTTTTTAATAACGAGCTTCCTAATCGTCGTGAAATTTTAACACGACCTCTTAAATACTTCATACAAAAACATACCAAATTTTCAGAATTTTCTTATCATTTTTTATTTCAACCCTTAAGGAGGTTGAAGTAATGATGATAGAATACTGAAAATTTTGTATGTTTTTACATGAAGTATTCAGGAGGTCGTGTAAAAATTTCATGACGATTAAGAAGCTATTTATTGAACAATTAACATTAACATGTTTCATAGGGACTCAACATCCTTAATCATGTCACGCTCAATCGTACATCAAAAATCACTCGCCATTAAGATTTCTGATCACGTCTGCATCCCTCAGCGTAAGTTCCGATGGTTTGCTCCCGTGACAAATACCTCGTTCGGTGTATTTCCTAGGGGAATAATCATTACACGTGATAGCATACTGCATAGTTCGGAATGCGTTTTATTAGTCCTCAGATTTTTTTGTCTCATTAATAGGCCAGCGGTCCCTAAATTGAACTAAATTACGTTTTTTTTTTCGGTTACCGTTTCAGTACGGTATTATGGTATGATTTGCGCTTATTTATATAATATATGTATATAGTATATTAGGGTAGCACAAATTTGAGCTCTATTTTTTCCCTTTCTCTCACCATCCAATTATCTTCGTTAAAGAAAAAAAAGAAATTGTCGCCGGAATTGCGAGTAGTCAAAAAATATTGAGAGGTCGCTCAAGCCTCCCAAAAATTCAAATTTTCATTAAGAAATCGATTTTTTTTTCGTCCACTTCTCACTCATGAAGTTCACGCTTTATCATATTTAATTATCCTCGCGTGCAATATAATGCCTTGTAGCATAAAAACGAAATAAACAGCGAAGTGTTACATTTTCTGAATAATTTATTACAATAATTTGTAACAAGCACCACCTAGGCGATATGCGTTATTATGTATTATTATGTATTATTCTATTATGGCGTCGCTCGTCACAGAGTACAGCTACGATTGGTCCGCACTTTGACTAACGAGGCCAACTGTGGGACGCATTACGATGCTCGGAAAACAGCTGTCATTTCAGTTTTACGAATCAAACGACCTATAATTTTGTTTACGGACTGGAGCTTCAAAGAATTCGTTTATGAGAACGAGGATTACAATTCTTCGATTAGAAGTGTAAGATAAATTTGAAAAATCTGTTTCTATAGAAAAAAAAATATTAAAAAAAATATTTTACAAAGCGTCAAATTCATGAATGAGAAGAGTAAACAAAATTGGCGAAAATTGGAAATTTCGAAGTTCTTCAGCGACTACTAAACATTCATTGGCCGGCTAGAGCTTTCGCGAGATTAATTTAAAAATTATAAAGCGTTATATTCATGGCTGAGAAGTGGATGAAAAAAATCGATTTCTCAATGAAAATTTGAATTGTAGGGAGGCTTGAGTGACTTCTAAATATTTTTTTACCCCTCACAGCTTGTGCGACAATTTTTTTTTTCTTCAAAGAAGATAATTGGATGGTGAAGAAGGGAGAAAAAAAATCGAGCTCAAATTTGTGCCACCCTCATACATATAGGCATTTCATATGTATATAAAGAAGATGGAATTTACGAAAGGACCGATCGAAAAATTTTCCAAGCTCGGTTGGAGAATTCAATCGAATACAATTCAAAGAATTCAAAAGAATACGAACTGCAAAAACTATCTATGAGGGAGTCGATACTTTTGGTAGAAAAGTTACTTGGCGTTGGCGGAATTGTGGTCGGGATCGATGAATAGAATCTCCGGGCAACGCTCAAATTATTTATTCGCATGGAACAATAGCCTGGTTCAGGTCGAGTATATTGAGATCGAGGAAGACGGGGGGGGCTTATACGCTGTGCAAAATCGATCGTACCACAATTACATCGGTTACCCAGAAAAATAAACTTGGAAATAATACTCAATTGACATTGCTCGCGATCAGTCTGAATTATTGAATCGTCTTCGGGCTGCACGTTGAAAATGCTTTTTTTACAAATATTTATTTATTTATTTATTATGCCTTAATAGTAATCAAGAGAATTAGGTGACATGAACGTTCGATTTAAATGAGCGCTTTGTCTGCGACGAAGGCGACGATCCTCTTGCACTTTTTGGGTGGACGATTTTATTCGCGAAGGTTGCTGCTCGGTCAGAAATGAAATTTAACGGGAAAGTTATAAGCGGCAAACTTCAATTCAATTGGTCTAGTTGGCAAGATCGAAAGTAATTGATGCGAATTTTATCCGTTGGGGATCATGGCAGATCAATCAAATGAATTTGTTCAGGGTCCGACAAAGTGTATTACGCCTTAACGCCCACATATATGTGCGGATTCATCCGATAATTGCCCCATATTGAGAATGACGATGATCGGTTTCGTGTAAAAAAAAATGTTAACTCACGATGATACTCGGTTTTCCCTTGAACAGGTGCACTCTTCCTAAGTTGCGCACTACTCAAACGCAGCGGAAAAAAACGATAATAAATTTTAAAAAAGGTATGGAATACGATGTTGCGAAGCTCGGAGTTTCGTGGCTCTCAATTAAAACGAAGCTCGAAAATCTTCTTCCACTTATTTACCAGCCAAATGCGTTTTTAACGCTAAAATTAGACTTTTATGTAGGAGGTGGAAAAGAAGCTGAGATAGATCCACCAACTGGAGGACCGAGAGTCGCTCGGTGCTGACGCTTTTTTATGAAAAAAGAAATCTCAGTAGCAAGGGATGATACGAATGCTCGTATAATCGACCAGCCGTGAAATTACGTCGTCAACGCTCGCCTGGGCATCAACCTTCATAAGAATAACGTTGCTCCAGTCGCTATGACGGTCTCGAGACCGAAAATTAGTTTTCTCGCTTTTACCACGTCGGGACACGGTTCCCCCCCCCCCACTTTTTCTTTTATTCCGTATACTCACGGGGCACTTTTTTTTCTTTCTTTTTTATCTCTCACGGTCGTACACACTTTGCTTGCCGACACTTGACAATGAAACACCAAATGAGAAACTCGGCATTGTCGTTCGCGTGCGTCCTGAATGAGAGAAAAAAAGCAATAGGAACAGTTGACTCTTTTCCCGAATAAAAAGCACTCGTTTCTGATCAAATTGTGTCATGGACAGAATTATCGATGATTTTTAATTTACGTTGGTTTAAGGCCATAGGCCACAGTAGCGGGTATAAAATCAGTTGCGAATTTTACGATTTTTTTTCGAATGAAAAAGTGATTCACTCATGACATTAATTACACGTCTATTTAGTATGAATATCAAGCTGTTAGAATTTTTTTTGAAGCACAAAACGGCCGACTACTAGCATTCGATTTACTTCAAATGTAAAAGTTATGTTCCTAATTGCATTTCGCAGAGAAGTACGTACGGAATTTCTGATTAATCGAAAACTTTCCATTTAATGAGCAGTTTGTGAGCAGTTATAACAAAATTTTTCACTGAAAATTGGTTTCTAAGTTTAAATACCTACGACTTTTGAATAAAACAATTTTTTTTTACATTCCGTACGTACTTCTCTAGATATTCTAATGCAGATTGACGAGAATTTTTGTTTTTTGTTCTAGGTAAAAAATTGTGAATTCTAAATGTCGCGCCGCGGAGTGCCTAAAAAAAAGATAACAAAAGAAAATATTAGTAGTCGGCCATTTTGTACATCGAAAAAAAAATTATAATAGCTTGAAATTCATACTAAATAGATGTGTAATTAATTTTATGAGTGAATCAATTTTTCATACAGAAAAAAATTGTTTAATTCGCACATGATTTTATACCCATTACTATGGCCTAAGGCCTTAACTTAAAACGTTATTGACAAATGGAAAAACTCATTATAACATTGTCAAAACTAATTGCCAACGAAATGCGAACGTTGAGTTGGAAATAGAAAAATGCAATTATCAAACACAAGAGTTACTAAAGATGAGGTAAAAATTTTAAGTCCAATTGGGTAATAAAAAAAATAAGGTGAAAGACGAAAAAAATGAGTTAAGCATTGAAAAATTGAGTTAAAAAGTTAAATAAAATGAGTCTGAAATAAAATAATTGAGTTGAAACTTTGAAAAAAGCGACCGTTGAGTTAGAACTAGAAGAATGCAATTATCAAGCACAAGAGTTACGAAGGATGAGGTGAAAGCGTTAGGTGTAATAGGGAAATTAAAAAATTAAGTTGAAAATTGAAAAAAATCGATTTAAACATTGAAAAGTTGAGTTAAAAAGTGAAAAAAATGAGTCTGAGATAAAATAATTGAGTTCAAACTTTGAAAAATGATTCCGAACTGAAGAAAAAGAGTTTGAAAAAAAATTTGCCACCAAATTTACGTACAATCTAGAAGTGGAGATAGTACGATAAACGTACAACGATTGCAAACCGCATACGACGTTCGTGCAACGACATATTTCTTGTGACTAATTCATAACGATTTAAAAATTGATGCGTCTCTTTTGCGATTGAAGGTACGTTTAATCGAAGTGGAGACGACTTCTTGCACTCGACGGATTCAATTTGAAGCGAGGTTTGCGGATTTACAAAACTGGGTCGAACGATAATTAAAAAAAATAATAATGTAGACGAATGAAAAAATGATTGGGGCAATGGCATGACGGATGAGGGAGCAATTACGCATTGGGGATCAGGATGAAGCGCGGGTACTTGTAAATATAGGTCATCGGCTGTGCGGATAAATCGAGAAAAGCTCGAGTAATGAAGAGTTAGGAGTAGGGAAAAGCTCAAGGATCGCGTTTTATCGTATTCTTCAGCCGTGGCCTTTATATTCAAGTTTGGATAACCACTGGGATTCAAAGTGCCTAAGGCTTTTGACAAGTTTCCGTAAGCTTTCCCTTTAAATGGAAGATCCGCTTTAAAGGGTTCACTCATCTCCCTACAATTTAACGCGCTACACTAATCGTCTCGATTTATTTTTTCGTTCCTGCGGCTGTGAGCGAAACGCAAATCGCGAATCGACGGAATAACACGGAAGCTCGTCGAATTCTCATCCCTCTCGATATCATTGGACAATGCACATATCGATCAATCAAAATCGAGTTCGCTACCGAGAACGCTATCATGCATAATAAGGATAAGCTCGAAGCACGTAAAGCAACTCTATAATGGAATTACGCCCTCGGTAACAGTTGGACGGGGAACTTTGTCGAGAACCGAGTTAATACTGTATCATTTTCCGCATAACCTTTTTCGCTGCACTGTGCGCTATATTTGTAAAGTACATTGACTGGCTGTCGTCAGGTGCGGTGATCCGGGCAAGTCCGTACTTTATGTATACGACTTGCATGTAAAGCTCATGAGAGGATTCAGGTAGGTAGCTTGATGGGTATTAAATTTGAGCTTCGAGAACGCCAGTGCAGCAGGAATTATTTTTATCGAGGGTGCAGGCTGACGAGAGAAGGTCCCTCGAATTTGGCCTACTTGGCTCTACATTCGTAAATATTTAAGGGATCTACAACAGGGGTGCTGCCCGATGAGGGTGCTGCTGGAGGGGTCATCATCGATGTTGCCTGAACTCTTGAATTACACGGTCGCTCGAACGTAAATCATTTTCTATTCGCTACTCCCTGTCTGATGGGATATAATAGTTACCGAAATTTGAAAAGTAGTCAGTAGAACGAGGGTCGTTCGAGGCTTTGCTCAAACTTCCGTTGGTGTCCAATTTTCGGTATGGTACTTAACGGCTTATGCCTAATTGTAACAGGTGAAAGTTGCTCAATTTTCTGATTTTTTAGAAGTAAATTGTGATTAAGTTTCTACAAAAATTGGGTACTTGAAGAAGTATCATATGAAGAACACTCTGTAATTTTTTTGGTGTACAAATATTTAATTATAATCGATTTACTGCTGATGCCCGGGAAGCACGTCTCGAAAACGTCTTTTGCGGTGAGCAATGCCTTACACTATCAGGTTATCTAATATCAATATCAAGAATTTTCGAAATGACAAATTAAAAAAAAAATGGCGCGTGTTCAAGGTTCGTGTCTTGATTTTTGCAATAAAAATTGACATTTTTCGTTCATCAAATCGAAAGTGTACATAGGAAAAAATCTGATCAAAGACTACATTTCTACATCTGGAAAAAGCCCTAAACATTTCACAAAGATCGATGCAGTAGTTTCGAACGTTTCCAGACCTCATACAGAAGACCCAATACAGATTTCTAACCCCATACAAATTGTCCTCAAAATTTGTGATTGTAAACTTTTAATAGCTATGGAAATAGTTGTAAGATTTAAAACGAAAAAAGTGGGGCACATGCCGTAGATAATTGATGCATGAATAGTTCTTTTGGATGACTAACAATTTTATGGGACTGCAAATAATATGAACTATTGTATGAGTTTTCAACGACAGCTACTCCCTATACTCCTATCCCTACACTTCATTTGTTGCATGCACCCCACGTTTTTCGTTTTAAATCTTACAAGTATTTTCATAGCTATTAAAAATTCACAATCACAAATTTTCACGACAATCTGTATGGGGTTAGGAAGCTGTATTGGGTTATAAGCCTGTAGGGGCTTATAACCCAAGGTAGGAGAAATTATTTTATACTTTTTCCTACGTTTTAAAAACCTGGTAATATTTTTTTATTTGTAGAATTTTATTTTCTGCTTTTTAGTCCCGCGTGTGTGAAAGATTGCTTTCCCTTCCCCAGGCGTCGATTGCGTTGGAGGGCTGTCTCCTCAACGATCGTAGAAATTGTCACGAATGCACTATTCACTATTAATATTATTATTTTTATTTTAAACAAAATTTCTTTCACTAAACCATATTTTATTTTTAATACATTTGTTTCTCTTTTTCTATCTCGGTGACAGACTTGCCGTTCTGTTTATTTGTCAGTCATCCAGATCTGAGCTATGTTCAAAGTTTTGAGTCTCTAGCTCATCTGGAAGATAGTTTAAAATCGATTGCAAAATTTGTACCGAACCGACAAACAGACAACGAAGAAAGCGAGTGAATAAAATCGTGGTAACAAAAAGCGTTTAAAGTTTCGAACGAGGCTTCGCGCGTCCCGACGGGCGTCGACACAACGACGTATAAATCTGTCAATTTCGATCCGATCACGTTCAAATTCTCATGAAACATTTCTAAGATGGTATACTGTCAATATATATTGGTTTTGAAAAAAGTGTTTTTTCGACTGTTACAACTAGGCATAACGTTTGAATCGTCGGAGGGCAACGAAATTATTTTTTTTCCTTCGTATTCCCATATTTTTTCTGGCAAATTTAAGCTACAAACGTCGTTGAAACATTTTTGAAAATCTTTAAAAAATGTTTAACCAAAAACTGCAAAAAAGATTTCAGATTATGACAAAAATAAAAAAATCAAGTAGTATTTCCGTTGCGTCCCAACGATTCCAAGTTCAACATCATTCGTCGGTGTAAACTTCAAAATAGGCGAATAATGTTATTTTCGATGCGCGCCTCAATTTTCATTATTCTTTCGAAACTTTTTCGATTAGTTGGCAAAGTCACGTGTTCACAATTTCCCGAATAATCAAACGAGTCTCGAGTCAGTAGACCGAAGTTGGAGAGGAAAATTGCCACTTTTGGTTCATCGATACATTTGGACCAAAGCAAATGTCAGACTTCCGTGTCCCAATGAACGAAAAAAGATCCACCAGATATTTCGAATCCCGTAGCTATTTTGAATTCTGGAAAACACTATTAAACCTACGTTGACCCTCTGGGTCATTTGGAACCAGATGAATTTTCAGTAAAATGCTCACTTTTCCAAAATTGAAAATAAAAAAAATTAAAAAATCGACGATTTGATTTGATATTTTCCGAATTTTAATTACGCAGACATATTAAGGAACGTTTGAAGAGCACCCCTGATTTCTTCAATAAAAACCAACTGAAGGGTTGCTCATTCGTTTGCTCACATCACGCTGTATCACATTTGCAGGAGGGCACAGGGAAACTGTGAAAAACGTGCGCCGGTATAGGCGGCTATATTTTATTCACTAATAACAAACACATATACCTGAACGGCAAGGACGCGTTTGCCCGAATGAGCAAAACATATCTCGATAATCGCATGGCAAAAACAATACTTTTTCTTGCCCTATAGTGCCGATTTTTTTTTCATTTCCATAGGCGAACGCTTCAAGTATCATAGGTGCCGTATGTAATTGATTCGCTTTTCCACTAACAGCGCGGGAAATCCAATTGCACGGATGTGATTGCGAGAGTCTCTCGACGGCGTGGAGGGTGGGCATCGAGTGGCGAGACCGAGGTGAGGGTGGGGGATCGAAAGGGAGTAATCCGAATCGCATTCATTGGTTCTGGCAGAGGGAAATTCGGTACTAAATATCGGGGGGGGGGGGGGGGGGTTCGCATCCCCATTATACATTGCCTTCAATAATAGAGGGGAATCGCATTTCAGGCTTTCAGAAATTCGAACTGTATGTTGCTATATGCATTTTTGGCTTCGCCTCTCCGCGCCATAATCATCACGCTATGCACGCAGTTTAAACGAAAAATGCTTCCGACGCAACCGCTGCACAGGTAATATCAAAAATAATTGACGAATAATTGCGAAGACAATTATTTATTTTGAAAGCCAGTAATTAAATTATTGTAACAATTTTTTCTTTTGAAATTAAATATTGAAATAATGTTGTGACGAGTTTTAATTTTTGAATTGAATAACTAAAATTGACGTGATAAGTTCTTTTTTTGAAATTCAATAATTTAGTAGATGTCTGACAAGTCTTTATTTTAAAACTAAATTATTAAATAATCGTGTGACAGTTTTTTACGTTTAATAAATAAATAAATTAATTGTGTGACAACCTTTTTATCTTTGGCGTTTCTTTGAAAGACTTTGTCATTGCCACTGCACTCTAAACCTTCACGAAAGAACCTCCCCCGCCCCCCAAAGCTCCAGGATCTCAGTTTTTCAACCCTTCAGTCCCGAGCTTCCGATTTACACGACTCTCCATTGAACGAAAAAAACTCCATACAAACCGAAACTTCTAGTCCACCGATCTTCCGTGTTTGCTTCACATCACGGGGGATTTTTCCGCCCCGATTTCCGCGACACGCGACTGAGACACTCGAAGTTTCTTGAATTATTTCCGTCCTTTATTTATGCTCTTTTTTTTCTTCGCCTCTCGCGAGTTATTTTTTTCGTTTTTGCGTATAGGGCGAGTCGGAAGGAGGCGAAGTGAGGACATTTCTTTGGCAGTGCTGCTGGGGCTACCCCGGTCGCCCTCGTACCTCGGTATTCGCCCTCTCGTGTCCACCGGAAATGTTTGGAGTTGAGAAATGCAAAAAGCGAAGGAGGATGGGAGGCTGTCGTTCTCGCTGGGAAGAATAAATTCTGCGCAATGTATATATATATATATATATACACACACATTATATATATATATATATATATATATATATATATATATATATATATATATATATATATATACACACATTATATATATATATATATATATATATATATATATATATATACATATATATGCGCATGTGTGTATGTATATTTATATGTACGTGGTGGATGGAGAATGTGCACACGCGTTTTGAAAAATGACGGCACGTATAAATTGTGACACCTCCCGTGCCGTGAGGCATTGGACCGTTGGTTCCACAGTGCCACTGCGCTGTATTTTCAGGATCTATCATCCCATATGTATGTGTATACGTGGATTTGTGTGTACACATATATATATATATATATATAAGACATTTTCGCGCCATCTCAACCGATACCTCTGACCCTCACCCTCTAGGATTCGGTCCGTGAATTGTTTTTTCTTCCTTTTATCGTCGTCGTTCCAAATCGAAAGGACAGTTTTCTCTCGGAAATTTTTCTCGCAAACGTCTATTAAGGGAGAACTGTGACGGGCCGAAAAAAATCGTTTTTCCGATTTTTGTTGTCTACTAGATTATTTACTTGGGACATGGAAAAAAGGTATGCTGTTAGGCATAAATTGAACTTGTTTCGTGTGAACTTTTATTTAAAAAAATTGAAAATTGGCAATGGTATTGAGGTGTGGTAGAGCCTCGGTATAAACAATGTGGTCCAACGGCAGGCGCGATAATTTGACTAAAAATAGACTCGAAGTTCGATAAATTGCTCTCAAAAATAAAAATAAAAAAGTTTTGTAATCTATGTAAATGTAGTTCTCGTTGCGAGCAGCCTTCTTTTGAGAAAAAAAATCACAAAACGGCGTATGTTGAAAAAAAAAGTATAATTTTCGCGAAATTTTTTACTTATATTCGGAGGCTTGAAAAATACTAAATTTTCGCAACAAAACGGCTACGTACAATTATAGCTACCCCGATTACGGAAACTTCAGTTTTTAAAACTGAAAATTCGACAACCATAACTAGAGTTAGGATTCCGGCCAGGTAAAGAAAAGTCGTTTCGAGAAAAACGAGATTGAAAGTATTAGAATACTTAACTCGTTGCCCTACCTGCTCTCACTAAACCGCCTGTAACTCGGTCAATTTTCAATATTTTAACTTAACATTTGTTTCACCCATTCCTGCATATGTATGCTTTGAGAAAATGCAAAAGAAATCAATTTTTTAAATCCCGTGACAGTTTTGTCCTGTGTCGAATGCCACCTCTCCGGGCATACGTGTTTGAGCAAAGCAGAGTCCGAATTTGAAAAAAAACCCGACAAAAATCCAATCATCAAAAATTGTAAAATTTATCGATTTTTCAATTTCGGGGTAGCGCAATTTTGCGTTTTTTAAAGTTTTTTGCGAAAAGATGTATCGCGTGCTTTTACGATGAACAGTGATGGACAAACGAGGGTATGAAAAATCGTTGTTTATTCGTTACGAGATTGATAAATGTACAAAATTCCATTACCAGAGGAACTTCCCCTCTATGGATGAGAGCACGATGATTGTGTCGATGTGGGTTTACAGCATGCGCATAAAAAAAAAACGTGAATTTATAGGTAACGACTCCTGGCTTTCCAGCGCAAGCGAGTCGTGATTTTGCAAAAATAACGATTCAATAAAAGCTTTGTGTACAAATCGTGACGTCGCTTATTCCTGGCGCGAACCCGCGGGCCCTTCATAGGATAGAACGCAGTACCTGCTGAACGATATAATGGCCCCACAGGTGACGATGCAATATGGCAACGACTCAATATATATATATATATGTGTATATATATATATATATATATATATATATATATATATATATATATATATATATATATATATATATATATACATATATATATATATATATATGGGTCATTCCATGTCAAATCGACAAATTTTTTACCTGACCCCCTTTGATTTCGCTGAAAATTTTCTATCTTTTTCTACCCCCCGAAAGTTATTTTTCAGAATTTTTTCAAATTTTTTTTCCCGACTCAAAAAAAGTTATGAATTTTTGAAAAAAACCGCTCTTTTGTTTTTAAATTGCCAGAACTTTTTCAAAAATTGACCGTTTGGGAACTTTTTTTTTCAAAATTTTTGTTTTTAAATGTAGTTTTCGAAAAAAAATATGAAAAAATTTTCAGAATCCCAGATATATGAAATATTTTAGTTTTTTTGAAAAAACCGTAATTTTCTCAAAGTCCGACCGTTTTTTTTTTTTTTGCTCTAAAAATACTTCAACTAATTCTGCAATGATCCCCGTTAATCAAAAGATGTGACGACAATCGCTTCTAATTTTTTTTCTTGATTATAAAAAAAATTTTGTTGAATTTTTGCTGATTTTATATAACTTTGTTATGAAATTTTTTTTATTTCCTCGTGAAACCTCAAAAGTTGAAAAATAAAATTTTATTGGAGAATTTCAAGTGATTATCGTCCAAGAAATTGTTATTTTTTTCAAAAAAGTGAAAAAAAAGGACTTTTCATACTCTTAAATAAATTCACCGTCTCTTAACATCTTTAAATAAATTAAAAACATTTTTTTGTATGTGTTCAAATTATATTATCTTTTATTTAACATAATACTTGATTCTAAAATTCAACATTACACCTATTTTTATTATCTCTTTTTACTGGATGATTCCCTTCTTTTCTTCATCGTACTGTGATTTAAATATTTTTCTGAAGAAGAAAACATCTTAACTTGCACCATACAATCTTCCAATGGTGAAATTTTATGGATTTTTTGTGTCGCTGGTATTGTTTTTGCATTTGTGAACCGATCTTCTAATTTTTCTTAATTAAATGGATTGCAACATCGATCAAAAAACTTCGGCATTGTAATCACTCGTTAACAAAATATAAATTAACAGCACTTTATGATAAATAATAGTCACTTTATTTAGCAATAGTAAGTCTACGTGACACGATGAACACAACGACAATGTAATTATTCTGAAAACATAACCTCCATATTATTTAAATGAAATGTAGATGATATGTTTTTTACCGACAATCGATAGCTCTTAAATTATCACATTGTATCAACTGGAGGTAACTTTTAAACCCATTGTATTTTTGAAGTTGTCATATTTCAGTACCAAAAAAAAATGTCCATAAGAGTAAAAAAATAACGTCAATGAGAGAAAAAAATTATTTTTTTTAAAAAATAACAATTTCTTGGACGATAATCACTTGAAATTCTCCAATAAAATTTTATTTTTCAACTTTTGAGGTTTCACGAGGAAATAAAAAAAATTTCATAACAAAGTTATATAAAATCAGCAAAAATTCAACAAAAATTTTTTTATAATCAAGAAAAAAAACTAGAAGCGATTGTCGTCACATCTTTTGATTTACGGGGATCATTGCAGAATTAGTTGAAGTATTTTTAGAGCAAAAAAAAAAAGAAAAACGGTCGGACTTTGCGAAAATTACGGTTTTTTCAAAAAAACTAAAATATTTCATATATCTGGGATTCTGAAAATTTTTTCATATTTTTTTTCGAAAACTACATTTAAAAACAAAAATTTTGAAAAAAAAAAGTTCCCAAACGGTCAATTTTTGAAAAAGTTCTGGCAATTTAAAAATAAAAGAGCGGTTTTTTTCAAAAATTCATAACTTTTTTTGAGTCGGGAAAAAAAATTTGAAAAAATTCTGAAAAATAACTTTCGGGGGGTAGAAAAAGATAGAAAATTTTCAGCGAAATCAAAGGGGGTCAGGTAAAAAATTTGTCGATTTGACATGGAATGACCCATATACATATATATATATATATATATAAGACGAATTCCGCTTTTACCGCCTTACTCTCGAAAACTTTTCTCGCGACATAAAATATTCTCATCGATTTCACACCTCTCAAGCAGTCACGTATCGTTGCCATTTTTTTCTTCGCTTTTTATTTTTTCTTTCTGCCATCTACCGCGCCTCTCTCGCGACGTAACGACGATGAGACCCTTGCGTACATGTACGGAACTTGAATGCATATTCCATTCGATAACAATTTTTTATTCGCACGCTCGTAAAAAAAGGTCGACCGACATTGATAGCCTGGGAGAAAATACACGATTGCACAACGACAATGGTGGAAAGCATCGTTTCATTGCTGAATTATGGTACGCGGCTGTCGATATAACTCAAAAAGGGGACGAAATATTTTTGCGGTAAAAGGAATTTTATTTTATTTCCATACGACGATTATTGAATAATATGATACAATATTGAGATAATAGTATCCTTATGGGCGAGGATGTTAAATGAATTTCTCTCTAATTCAATAACATAAAAATATATTTTGGTTTATTTTAATGGGGTAATAATATTATATTTTTTATAATATCAGTGAGACGAGTAATTTTTTAGATGGGATGAAACAATTCTCACGATTGAATTGAGAAGACTTTCTTACAGTTAAAGAAATTTAGATATTGAATTTAAGACTCGAGTTCACGTGCATGGAGTATTTTCAACAATTTATGCTTCAGTCTAACGAGCGAGGATCGACGTAACATTTGAAATAAAACTTTATAGTGTTGAGAACAAACGCAAAAGTAATTATACGGCTGATTGGGAATTCAATCATGAGGTATTTATTTATTTAGATATTTTAGCCATATTTTGATTGCACTGTTCATAATACTGGTATTTTAATCAGCTTAAGAGTATAAGAGTATAAGAGAGAGAAAAATGCGATTAAAAGTTTTAGCATACGTAAATCATTGTGCTACCTGCTCTCACTAAGTCGTCTGTAACTTGGTCAATTTTCTACAATCAAACTTGAACATTTTTTCATTTCTGTTCTCAGGTATGTATACTTTGAGAAAAAGCAATGAAAAGTCGATTTTTTCACCCGTCACAGTGGTGTCCGGCCTTAGCACACTATAATTAATTCCATTATACAATTCTTAATCCATCGGTTTATTGCACACCTAGCGAATTTCTTTTTCCAACAAAAAAAGCTTCACGGAATCGAACCTCCTAGCACGAACCGCCGATAATGCAAAAGTAACGAATCACACTTCAACATAGACGAAGGAAAAAGGAACTCATTATCGCTCTTGGCAATGAACTTCCCCTCTTCAGGCCGTTCACGTTTGGACCAAACGGGGCGGGGGGGGGGGGGTGGTATTGAGATTGGCGGACAAGAAAAAAAACTTTTGCATCATCCTGTCCAGGCAATATATAGGGTGTCCTGTTATGAATAGATAATCCTTCAACTGTCGTATTCGAGATAAGAATCACCTTTCAGTTTTTCGCATGCCATTTCTACAAATTATACCTTTTTTAACCTGTTTAAAAAAAACACTCTTGGTTATTTGTTTTATACAGAAAACTCTTCTTTTTAACCTTACATGTTAAGGAAACTTTACGAAAAAAGACCTTTTGCAGAATTTTTGCACAAACCAATTCGAACCTCGATAGCCTGAGGTGTAAAAAATGTACTATGCATATCGTGTCAAAAAAAAGTTCTTTATTTATTGTCGATTCATATGATTCGTAGAAATGGCATGGAAAAAACCAAAAAGCAGATGATTTTGTTTAAAAAAATAACATGAAGCTCAAAATCTCGAAAACCGTGGGATTTTTACTAAACTGAAATTCCAGCATGCAGTAGGACTTGATCTGACCCGAGTCGAAATTTAGACCCTCCTTTGAATGCTCGAGAACCTATTTCCTTTGTAACGCACAGACCGCCGCCCTCCTTTGACTCCCCTTGAACCTATATGGAGAAATTTGCACCGTTGGCGACCCTCCCTACTGAAGCCCTAGTTTAGCCCTACTGAACCTTCTATTCAACCTCCTGAGCCTCCTTTAGGGCTATGGCTCTGCGAGCCACCGGTGAAAGGAGTCAAAGGAGAGTTAGTAGGGCAAAAGAAGGTTTAAAAGAGGGTCTGTAGGTTTGCGTAAGCATTAAATCAGGCTCACTAGGGTTTAAAGGAGGTTCAGATGAACCTACTAAACCTCCTTTGAGTGAAAAAGTCCAATTTCTGCCACTTTTGGAGGTTCAGTAGGTTCTGATATACATGTTTTTGAGATTTCCATTTGAACCTCTTGAACCTCCATTGAATGACAAATTGGGATCGAAAGGAGGTTTAAAGGAGGGTCTAAATTTCGACTCGGGGACCTATCGACAGTTGCAGGATTATCCATTCATAACAGGACACCCTGTATGCCCGTAACAAATGTACGTATATATCGACGAGCCAAGAGTTTTCGCTCTCGTGATATCGAAGAGGGTACAGGGATCGTATCGTTCAATCAGAGCGAGTTACGGGAGAGATCCGCGCGCGTATATAACTTCGCTCGCACCAGGCTTCCCTGTCTCAAACGTATGGCCGTACCTCTGTCGCAAAAGGATTGGCACACTGCAGGCTATAAATTCTCGCGGAAAGTGTATATACCCTCGTCCATCCTATACACTTATATACTCAAAGGTTCTTACAACTTTGGGCGAGGGGTACTTTTATCCCTTGTACTGTGTCGATCGATTATTTATCGCCAGTTATTTTTCGACCTGAAACTTTTCACGTGACGTAAATAGGTAATTGCTCGATGAGCTGCTTCCAAATGTGTTCCTTGTAAAAAAAAGACCGGGATCACGAGAAAATTGTCCATTACGTTGCGAGAAAAAATGATGTCCAGAGGTTGAAGAAGAATCATCGGTTCGTGATAATTAAATCAAAATTCAACCATGATAGATCAATTGATATTAGCTAGAATCCTCCCGATTGAATATCTTGCGCGAAAAAGCAGTTATTTTCGGAGCTAAAACTTCCCGCGTGACTTGAGGCAGTATTTTAGTATAGAATATTTAAAAAATCAATTTTTCTTGGAATTTTTATAAGTATAGCCTCTTAGGTACGTTGATACACTTTTACATTTGATACATTTTTACCCGGACGAATTTGAAATAGAATGGTAACTTTTTCCTAATTGGAAGTTTTCAATAATTTTTTTACAATAATTCAATTTTATACTTTTTTAATTTAATTTATGCAGACATATTAAGAATTGTTTGAAGTGTAACCTTGATTTTTTTCAATCAAAACCGACCGAAGGTTTGTTAATGGCCGGTGGATGAAATACTGTCTAGGTCAAAGTGACCGAGTGGGTAAAAATCGAGGCTTAATATTATAAGTGTATCAACGAATGGTTAAGAATGTATCCTGAAAAGGAAATTTCGACAGTCTTAATATTTACGCCAACAAACGAGACCAGAATAGGATCGAACGGTCGGAGCTGAGAACTTCAGAAGCTTCTAAGGAAGCCAGAACTGCTCGCAGGGAAGAACGAGCCTCAGAAAATCGCATTACTTCAAAGTCGAGAAAGGCACACTTTGCGCGGCGGGGAAAAAATTTGGGTGACAAATTGACTAGTCTAAGACAGTGATCATTAAAAATTTGTTTTTCTCTTTGGTACCTGCCATAATGGTATTTTCATTGATCAAGAATATTGGTTTTGTTTTTGTTTCAGATGATTGGGAGGTTTGAAATCATGTCAACCGGCTGAACCCTTTTTTTCACGGTGAGATGTAGCGGCCCGTAACTTTTCCATTTTTACCTTTCTTTGCACATTTTTTTTGTAAAATATTGAAACATTAATAGAAAGACTAAAAGTAGATAATAAAAAATTTATATTTTTTAATCAAGCCCAAAAAAAAACGCCCGAAATGTCGACCTCTAGACTAGAGATTGTTTTAAGGGGGGAGATATGTTCAGGCGAGGGAAAAATTTGCTGATTGTCATGATTTTCTTTAAAGGAAAGATTTTTTCACTATTTTCAGACTTCGGGTATGTCTTATTACTACATTTGGCTGTTACATGGTATTTTTTTAAATTTTTATTGATCTTTAAAAATGGCGAAAGTATGGACGGTCTTCTAAACTGCATTTCCAAAACTGGCGTGACGCATAGCGTAAAAACTAATCGACCGATTCTGATAAAGTTTGTTAAAAATCTTTCTAACCTTACTCTCTAGAACATGACCCGAAATGTTTGTGAAAATGAAAAAAAAAAGTATCTTTTTATTGCAAAATGTACACATTTTTTCCGAAAATTCAATATTTTTTTTTCAAAGCGTACAGTTTCATCGGTTTTCAACATTTCTCACTTTTTCTTGGTTCATATACTGCGTGTTAACGAAAAAGAATCGTAGATGGTTTTTTTTTCAGATTAATCCCGCCGACGCTAGGTGTCACGCCGTCTGACATCCACCGCGATCCCTTTAAAAGACCGTGCCATACCTCCGCCATTTTTGAAGAGTAATATAAATAAAAAAATATCGCGTGACAGCCAACAGTAGTGGTAAAAAATACCCCAAGTCTCAAAAATGGTGAAGAAATCTTTTTTTTAACTCTTCCTTGACATATTTGGCCACGACTTTGACACACTGGGTCAATTTGACCCGGGAAAAGTGTTCCAAATGAATAAAGACCGCGCCCACGTAAAAAAAACGTCCATCAGCCATAGCGAGAACACATGTTGGATAAAGTTCCGAAAAGCCCATGTCTCTGACTAATTTGGAATTTCGTGTACCTATGTATTTTGACTCGCTCAGCACGAATATCACATTGAAAATACCCGCAAATTTGATTTTCGAGGTCAACACGCACGAAAATTGATTTTTCAAACAGTTTTTCTGTTTTATTTTCAGTAAATATTCATTTTAGAGAAAAATATTTCATTCAAAAGTTGTAGCCTATAAAAATATTGATCTTTTATGTTCTATACAATTTTTGTCTAAAGCATTCCATTTCGAGAAAAATGGGATAATGGTCCAATAAGTGAAAATTGGTTCGATATTATCGAATTGGTTCGACATTATCTACTTATCTATAGTAACGGATCTGTAATAGCAAAAATATAGATAACGTTCATTAGCCCACACAAACCCAAAGAAAAAAAACCAAACTCAAACTGCAACAAAATCAACAAAAAATCCAAACGCAAATCTAAACAAAAAAGCCCAAACAACCCAAAGTTAAAAAAAATCGAAATTAAATAAAAAGCCCAAGCAAGCCCGCCAGAAAAAAACCAAAACCAAACAACCCAAACAAACCCAGACAAACCCGAACAAAAATGCAAAAATAGTATATCATACAAAAAGAAACTAAAATAAAGGTAAAAAATTAATAAAAAACAAAAAACGCAAAAAAACATGCACTTTAAAATTTACTGAATCGTAAAAACTGCAAAAATAGTATAACTAAAATAAAATAAAAAACAAGGCAACAAAAAAAACATGCATTTAAAGACCAAAATCCAACCTTCCCGCGGTAAAGTGTGTAAGTAGATAATATCGAAACTAATGGAGCTAAGCAATTTTCACTTATTGGATCATTATCCCATTTTTTTCGAAACGGAATGGTTTTACATAAAAACTGTATAGCATATAAACGATCAATATTTTCATAGGCTATAACTTTTATATGAACTATTTTGCTCTAAAATGATTATTTACTAAAATAAAACAGGAAAACTGTTAAAAAATTAGTTTTCGCGAGTGTTGATCTTGAAAATAAAATTTTCGGGTACTTTCATTATGATATTCGTAATCAGCGAGTCAAAATACTCAAAGTACACGAAATTCCAAATTAATCAGAGGTATGGGCTTTTCGGAACTACACTTCAAATGTTGTCAAGAGTTTCGGGAAGGATCATCGGCTCGTGATAATTAAGTGACAATAAAATCATATTTCGATGAATTAATCAATCCTCCCAGTTGAATGCCTTGCGCGAAGAAATAAAACCTTCGATCCGCGCGCTTTTAAAACATCCGCCACCTCGAAAATCCTGTCGCCGTGCATTGTCGACAAACGTCTGGCGAAGTTTCAGCGATTTTCGTTACAGCCGGAGAATCCGAGTCACGGTGGGCCCACCTAAGTAGGGCTAGAACGAGGTAGAATAACAAGCAAATGGAATACTCCGACACACGTTAGTCGAGAGGAAAATACAAAGTGCCCGGTAAGATGCGATACATATATCTTGGGAAAAGTTGGAAATCCGGCGAAGCCTACAGGGGAGTCTTCGAAGGGGATTATTAATTAAAAACAACCCTCGGAGTCCCTGATGGAGCAAAGTTACGTTCGCGCGGAGACACGAGGGGAGCGGGAGACGGAAAAAGCAAGAGAGCGAAAGAAAGGGACAGAAAGAGAGCGAGGAAAAGTGAGGACTGGAAGCGAAAGAGGGAGGGAGGAATGGGGGTGGGGCGTGGGGGTGGAGGAGACATAAGCGTGTACACGAAGAGCACGCTCTCCGCGTCATCGATCAATCTTGAAAAGAGCCTCGCGTGTTTACAAGTTTTCACCCCTCGAGGGTGAGAACGTTCTCCGATCGTACGGGGCAAGAGTGGCTCGCCGGGAGAGACCGAGAGGGTAGAACCACTGTAGAATATGTCTGTTACACGTTTCCCACTCTCGACCCGTGCCCCCCCCCCCCTCGTCGCCTTTCCGGACACTGTTAACGCAAAAATATCGTTGAATCAACCTACCCCCTGTGGTTAGCCACGGCGAATCCAACAGCGACATTAATTCAACTGTGCGTACGCGATTATCCGATCGAAGTCGTTCAAGCCACGGCCGAAAATAGAATTGTGCTGAATTTATTTTATTATCGAAATAACGGATTAATCAACGAAAAATTTATGTCCACTTTGTGGCGCGCGTTTCTCATTGTGGTCGTTCGAATTGTTACTCAAATATTTAAAACTAATTAACTGTAAACTTTCTCTGGATTGTCTGAAATGTATATAGGCAGACGAAACGAATTATCAAAATAATGAGGGAATAAAAAAATTATGTTCGTTAATCAACCGTGGAGTTCTGATTGCGTTAATTATATATATATATATATATAGAAAGGAAAAGCAATTAAATTTACGAGGTCAGTGAAATTTAATTGAATGTTGTGGTTTCGAAGTCCAGAAAAATTATGCACTTAACATCGTCCGTTCGGTTGTTTTTAATTTTGTTGAGGGCTCGCAACGTTGGACATCGCAAACGTTGATAATAAACCAATGTGTGTGTGTGTGTGTGTGTGGGTGGGTGGGTGTGTGTGTGTGCGCGTGTGTGTGTGTATTTATATGTACCAGGAACATGTTTTTTATTAATTAAAACGTTGTAGCTGATATTCAGACGAATGCAACGACCTATGATATCATGACTTGAAATGATTTTCACCAAAATATTTTGGTGAAAATATTATGATGAAAATATTTTGGTGAAAATATTTTGGTGAAAATATTTTGGTGAAAATATTTTGGTGAAATTATTTTCGTGAAAATATATTTGGTGAAAATATATTGCCGAAAATATTTTGGTGAAAATATATTGGTGAAAATATTTTGGTGAAAATATTTTTCACTGTATCAACCCTTCGAAATCAATTCAATTACTTCCTGACATTTTTTTCGCCACTCTAAAGGCAACGGAGATATTCAGGGTGGTCACGTTAAATGGTCCACTCTGTATATATACATATATGATTTATTATATACGATGCTTGTCAGTAATTAATAGCAAGTCAGTAGTTCCTTACTCCTGACAATTTTATATAACGACAAATAAGATAAAAGCGCTTTCGAGCGGCTGTTCGTTATCGCCAAAGTTTATGATACATGAGCGATATCCTCCTCGTAGTTAGAATTTGTCCCGTGACTGCTTTGACCCAGGAGAAATCAAAGAGCCTCGAGCACGACGCATCGAGCGCGGTGTAGCTCTTTCAATTAGAGAGATACAAACGAGGAGAGCATAAACGAGGAACACATGGGTCAGCGGTCTAAAGATACCGCCCACGTTGAAAAAAAAAACCAACACCGAGACCGGACGCGCTAAAGCTATCTGTCCTATTAATAAATTGCGTTATGTATGAATAACGAATACATCGTGTAAACGTATGCATGTCGCGGTGTTAATGTATCACTGCCAAATATGAATAAGTCACTTATAATTCCGTTTGTCGTGTAAAAATGCACTGCCGCAATTCGATGGCCCAATATGGATTGAATCGTTTTGCGAAATACGTCATTGATCCAGTCTCAGTTTTGGACATTTTGCATCTCGTGGTTTTTCTATTTCTATTGGGGCGTACGATAAAAGTTGTTGAGCATGATCGTTTGTCAAAGTGATATCTTTGGATCAAGGCATTAAGGGGTTATGCCTATTTGTGAAAGTCGAAAAATTACTTTCTTCAAAACCAATAGATTTTGAGAGTATTTCATCTTATAAATGTTTCCTGAAAATGTCAAGGTGATCGAATATAAAGTGACACATTTGTAGATTAAACTTGTCAAGAGATATCGCCATTGCAAAATTTTTGTTTGGCAACAAAAATGGCGCTGGTTGTTCGATTTCGCTGGCGTGAAAAAAAATGTTGTTTTGTTTCAAAAAGTGTTGTTTTTATTGAGATAAGTCAAAAAGATTTATGTTTTTGTTATTTTTTATGTACTAGTTTTTGTGTTATTTTTTATGAACTATTGAATTTACTTAATAAATATGTAATGTTCGGAAAAATAGTCATATGTACAAAAATATTGCTGTTCTTATTCGGCCATGTCAAATCTTAACATCAATACTTAATCGAGCCCAATATTGGATGTTCGTTTGTGCCAAAATGTTCCTACCTAGACTGATTATTCGATAATAATTACAAAGTCAAAACAATAAATGTTTTACTTTATTTTATATAAAAATAGTCCCCCAATAACAAATATAATAAGAATGGAGCTTTGGCCCTTATATCGGATATCCGGTTATAGGCAACCTTTTTGGAAACCATGATTTATGTCATTTTTTGCAAAACATAAAATAGGTAACTCACAATATTGAAATGCAATGTGTTAAATAATTATTAGTATCTTGTTGTATGGTATACGATATGTATAGATCACAAAATTGTAAAATTTGCATGTCCTAGCAATTGTTTACTTTTTTGTCAATTTCAAACGAAAGTATCGGATATATGATGCCTCTCTCCTTCTTTTGATTTGACGAACGAAAGAGGCCCATTTTATTCGCAAAAATCAATACTCTTACTTCGAATACACGCCAATTTGTTAAAATATGATGTTTCGTAAATTTATTCGACCAATCAAAGGATAAACTTACATACTAACGAAACCTGTTTGATTTGTTGATATTCAGACGTTTTCAAGAGGTGCTTCCTGGACATCAGCTGTGAAGTAATTATAATTAAATATTTTTACACAAAAAATGTATAGTTTTCTTCCGATGATATTTTTTAAAAACCTAATTTTCGTAGAAATTCATCGTCACGATTTCCTAAAAAAAAGATCCCAAAAATGAGCCTTTTTCAACCGTTAGAGCTAGACAAACTCGAATGCATCAATCTTATCGTTAGAAACAAATGTTATTCTCAAGCTTTTCAAATGTTTTCGGCCTTCATATATTGTACATCGAGAAAACTTCAGGCGAGGAGCCGAGGAGGAAGAGACGAAGAGCCAGACAGAAAGACAGAGAGAGAGAGAGAAAGAGGGAGAGAGAGAGAGAGAGGGGGAGAGAGAAAGGAAGACATAAAAAGAGAAAAAGGATGATGAAAGAAGAGCGGCGGAACGGAGACCAGCATCTTAATATCTCCTGGCAAAGATTACTGAGTTAAAGAGCAAGATTAAGTATTTCCTCAACGAGTGATTAATGAGGGCACTATTAAAATAATTTCCCCAACATTTCACGTCTAATCAGCCGAGGTCTATAACCAGAAGAGAAAGATAGATTTCTCTCTCTCCCTCTCTCTCTCCCTCTCTCCCTCTCTCGGGAGGGAGCAAGAAGGCCACCCAAGGGGAAACGCTGGATGGCAGAAAAGGGGTTAGTACCACCCACGCCATGGCAGGCGAGACGGACAGAGAGCGTCAAGCTGCGATCTAATTACACCGAGGGTAATTAGTGAGTCCCCAACCTAGTCTCGTCCCCCCAGCTTGCGAACGACACGTAACGCATTAATCGCCAGGTACATTACACCATTTTGTCCAACTCGAGGACAGGATCGGGCACCCAGCAAAATGCTACATCAGAATCATATACGAGCCCTCGGGAGGCGCGACAAAGAGGCCGGGAGGTGGGGGGAGGGTTAAAATGCACGGGAGGATTGACTCAGCCGCGTGTACCGCAGTGATCCCTGTCAGGACTCGACTGTCGTTTATCATCGTCGCACTTGTCGGCATCGCAAAATTATAACAACGAGCATTGACCTGTAACACCCGGATTTTCGCATTGACCATCAATTGCGTCGATTTCGCATTCCTATTTTTTTACCCTTCAAAGTCACATCTATTATTTGGGCCTCTAGGATAGTGACCCCCCTAAGCTTTTCTCCCCTCTTTCTTTCTCTCTTTCTCGTTTTCTCTCCCCCTCAGTCTCGTCTTTTTGGGCACGCAATCGCATAATTTAACCGGAACCGTAGTTCAATTGACGTGAAATTGCCTTTTGCGGATGTACGAGCTGGTGGATGCGTCTAATTTGCATAATAGTCGCGACAATTAAAGCGAGACTGAGCACAAACAACGCGGCAAAATGTGTACTTGTCGCGTGGCGTGACGGCAAGAAAAAGAGTGAAGGAGAGCAATTCATATGTGTGTGTATATATATATATATATATATATATATATATATATATATATATATATATATTGTAGAGATAAATTCTAGGCGACAGGATTGAGCAATTTATTCGGAACAGTTATTGCTCGGCCGGACTGATGGGATTTGCTCGCATGCACGTGATCCATACGTATAATCCAATGGTACCCAGCCAAATAGCGTATCCAATACGATTTAAAGGCCAAAGTAACCTGGCTTGTATCCCTCGATTAGCCATAATGGCCGACACGTTTAAGCAGGGAACGACGGGGAGCGGTTTCGAATCTGGGCACATTTCACATGTGGTACAGACATAATACCGATATTTTTGTCGTAAAATTCTGAATAAATATCCCCGGAAGATTAGGTTTTACGTATGATTATATAGAATTAAGATCCGATTTTCGAATTTGAAAAAATATTCTTGAAAGTTCCGATTTTTGCAAAATCTTTGTGCATATCTGAACAAAATAAGATTTTATATCCTTAATTTTATAGATAAGGGATTCTCTTTTCTGAATTCTACAAAAATAGGATTCTATTTTTATAATTATATTTCGTTATTTATAAAATTATGAAATTCCATGCTATTATTCTGAAAATAATTTTATAGAAGTCAGAATTAAGAATGAAAAGATTTGTCATTCTTTATTAAATAGAATTGAGTTTCGATTATTAAAGTTCGAAAAAAATATTTTCGAAAGTTCAGGTTTTCGCGAAATCTTTGTACATATTTGCATCTAAGTTGTCGTGGCATGCAGGATTAATATTATATTTTGTTAATTTTATAGATTTGGGATTCTTTTTCCTCACTTTTATGAAATAAGGATTTTTTTCATAATTATATTCGTTTATTTGTAAAATTCTGAAATTTTATTCTATTATTTTTAAATCAATTCTATAGAGTTCAGAATTAAAAGAATATAATTAAAAACGAAAATATTTAACAATGTTAATTATATAGAATTCAAATACAATTTTTGAGTACGAAGAAATATTCTCGGAAGTTCAGGTATTACTGAACGTCCGAGTGTACGTGCAACCATGCGAGGATAAATATATCGAAATATAGTCGTGCATGACTTTTTTGATTCTGGGAAAAATGTGATCCCGCGGTGAATATCATTACACGAATTGGGTTACTCGTAAATGCATTACGGTTCGAAACTTCCTATCTCAATTTTGCCGGTCCATATATTGTAATGTATTTCATATTTATTTATGAAAACACGCGTATTGTGGCCGAACGAATGGACCGTGGCGATTAAATTTCGCAGCTTGTATATATATAGTATTGCTTTTATTCCATTGTTTCCCGTAGTTTGTTTTATTTGATACTTATATTCATGAATACCGAATGAAAGTGAATATAAGCCGATCGCAAGTATTTCCGAGCTTTATTGGCGAAAATGTAATTTTAAATATTTTCGATCAACGGACGCTCAAACAATTCTCCACCATAAATAATCGCGAATAGATAGATAGGAGAGAATGCCGACGTATTACGGATTTATTTGCGTATGAGTTCAATCCAAACTTTTTATTCTATACATACATACCCTCACCCATTGCGATTGCCTTCGATAGATAAAAAAATGCAACTCGAGCGAGTCTAACTTTTAGCTCTGGTCAGTCGAGGTGAAGGTCGAGGCTCTGAGGTAAACGCTGTTTTGAAAATACGACCATGAAAGGTTCATCGATAATCCATTATTCTCTAGCTCGATTTCACGCTTTCCTATACATCGCATCTCACTCCGCGATAAATAATATTAAATTGTTCGTATGGGCAAAGTATACCTATAATTTATTTTTTATATAACTATATTTTAAATAATTTATTATATTTATGTATTTACATTAAATAATTCAATTTTTAATTAGTTTATTTCTTTAGTTATCTACAATATAATAATATATCTCCATTTCTCCCCTTCTATACGTTGCAGCTCGATCCGCGGTCGAGTGTGACATATCAAAAGTGATTTATTTGTTACAATTTTCGATTATATATTTTGAGAAAACTATGTTTTTTTTTAAATTTTCGTGTAAATTTTTGTAAATAAAAATTTACACGAAATAAGTTCAATGTATGCTTAATAACCTACCTTTTTTTTCCAAATCCCAAATAAATAATCCAGTAGACCAAAAATTGGTAAAAACGACCCATTTTGGCCTGTCACAGCGGTGTCCTCCCTTAATAAAAATGACGATTTGATTGTAAAAAAAGCACTGTTTCTCATTTAATTCCATGTATAATGCAGACAATATTAATTTTCTTCTCAAAATTATGTCAAAGTACCCCTTAATCTTTTACATAAGTTGCATTTGCATGCCTTGTGAAAGAAAGCCCACACTCGCGGTCACTTTGGCACTTTGAAACAAAGATATAAAATTGTGGGGGGGTGGTGGGGCTGGGGACTTTCTCATACATTTGACAGCCGAAGGACACATTGTTCTATTGGAGCAAAAAAGGTGGAATTTGCAACGCTAAAAAGAAGTTATTTCCAAAAAAACTTCCAAAACTTGTTCAAACGAACCCCGCTTTACGGTATATTTTACTATGCAACACGACGAAATAATGGCAACAAAAAAAAATCCGTCTACGAAACGTTGCTGATATCGAGCACTTGTCTTTCCAATCGGTAGAACGTTGAATTGAAGACGATCGAGGCACACGCTATATTATAGACAATGAAGAAGTGGAGAAGGCAGAAGCACGAGTCGAACAAGTTCATGCGGAATATTTGAATGGCAGCCTCTTCTGTCTCTTTCTCGCTCTCCCTCTGTTTCTCTCCTCTCTGTCTTGCCAAAAAGGGACCCCGGAATTTGAAAGTTTCCGCGGTGGAACTTTCGCACAATTCAGGAAGCTTCTCGCCTGCTATACTGTACTTACTATATGGCTTTCGTATCCCTTATCTCCTTTATAGTTAAGATATATGTGTGGGTGTACATATACATATGGGATATTCCACCCCAACTCACAAAACCTCACTCCTGAAGTAAAAAAAAACACCTGATTTTTTTCCCCACCCCTTGCCCTTCTGCGGCTGCAAAAAATCGAAAAATCCACTCAAGCTGTTTTTTAAATTATGTAAAATTTGGATGCGTTTTACATTAGACCTGTTTTGGGCATTTTTCACCAAAAATCGTGCCTCGGATATTTACTGTTTATTTTCGGTAACATTTCGATTTTGGGGATGATTATGCGACACTTTTCAAGTCAGACGAGTACTTTTTCGGTCTACATATGTATGTCCCACGTGAGTCAATTTCGTCGGAAACAATATATTTTTTTTACTTCCATGACCGAGAGAGTACTTTTCTGATTTCCAAACTGTCGAATAATCGTCCCGAAAATCGGAATTTCTGCAAAGAGAATAGTAAATATCGGCGGCACAAGTTGAGTTTTGGAGAAAAATGAGCTAAGCAGGTCTAAAACTTCATCTAATGTGTGAAGTTTTTCAGAATTGTAAAAATAGCCCCAGTGGAGTTTTTGATTTTTTGCAGCCACAGAAGGGGTGGTGGGAAAAATTAGGAAAAAAATTAAGTGTTTTTTGACATCAGTAGTGAGGTTTTCCACTATGGAAATATATCAGCAACGATCGCGAGGAAAATAGTCGTGCTGGAATATACAATATATATATATATATATATATATACGAGTATATACATTCTTTATAGACAAAGTATGTGAGATATATCCATAATTTGCACACCTATACACATAAATACAAAAGGCTCTTAATTTACGTTTACACGGGCCATTCTACCTCGAATAGACCACGTCTAAAAATATTAAGTACAATTTTTCAGATATAGATAAGTAAATGTGTCTTCTATCTGATTTCCATTACATCATTCATTCGCTTATATCATAAACTGCTGCAAAGAAATACTGAAGTTTGGAAGCGCACGCACGCACGCACGCACGCACGCACGCACGCACGCACGCACGCACGCACGCACGCACGCACGCACGCACGCACGCACGCACGCACGCACGCACCCACGCACGCACGCACGCATGGCACGCACGCACGCACGCACGCACGCACGCACGCACGCACGCACGCACGCACGCACGCACGCACGCACGCACGCACGCACGCACGCACGGCACGCACGCACCCACGCACGCACGCACGCACGGCACGCACGCACGCACGCACGCACGCGCGCACGCACGCACGCACGCACGCACGCACGCACGCACGCACGGCGCGCACGCACGCACGCACGCACGCACGCACGGCGCGCACGCACGCACGCACGCACAACATACTGTGCAACGTAAAACTCGTAAATTCCGGAAAATTCTCAAGGAGAAAACGTTTAAAAATTTGTTCGAATCAGACAAGAAAAGTCAACTCAACGCGAAGCCGCCCGTATATGGATCACGTTTTTGGTACCTGGGCGCCCTAAAATGAGAAACGAGAAAGGCGGACGACGGGAAGCAGGAAAGTTCGCTGTGTCTCTTCCGCTCCTCGCGTTCACTTCTTACCCTTATTGCATGAAACCGCTGTGCATAGCGGAGCGAGATAAAGGCGGAGATGGAGTTAAAGGGAGAGAGCGTCAGAGAGTGAGGAGCGGGGGGCTGCACAGGGTGAAGATGTCCATCTTATATTACATGTACGAGTGTCTTCTTGAGAAAATTGTTCGGCGAAATTTGCGAGAGAGCAGTCAGCTTCACCGTGCGGCAATTACCGACGATAAGTATCTTCATACAGGGTGTCCCAAATGTCACGCAGTAATATGCATTAGCCGCGAACGTTAAATGTTGCCTGACATTTAGGACACCTTGTATATACATGTATATATATATATATATATATATATAAACATATGGACATGTACAGGGTGTCCTGTTATGAACGGATAATCCTGCAACTGTCGATAGGTCGGATCAAGTCCTTCTATGTGCTGGAATTTCAATTTAGTAAAAGTCTCACGGTTTTCTAGATAAAAATCATCTGCTTTTGGTTTTTCCCATGTCACTTCTACAAATGACTCCTTTTTTTGACCCAGTTTAAAAAAAAATACTCTTGGTTATTTGTTTTATCTAGTTTTCTTTTTAACCTTAAATGGTAAGGAAACTTGATGAAAAAAGATATTATGTTGAATTTTCATACAAACCAATTCGAACATCTGACTTTGATAGCCTGCGGTGTAAAAAAGTGTACTACGCATATCGTACCGATTACTTTGTAAAGTTGCTTAGTTATTGTCGATTCATATCATTTGTAAAAATGGCATGCGAAAAATCAAAAAAAGATAATTTTTCTTTTCAAAAAATAATAATTAAGCATAACATTTCGAAAACTGTGGGACTTTCACGAAACTGAAATTCCAGCATATTGCAGGACATGATCTGACCTATCGACAGTTGCAGGATTATCCATTCATAACAGTACACCCTGTGTAAATATATATATATGTATATATATCTCGAGCTTTTAATAACGAGAGACGCACTCGCTGATGCATAAGATCGGTGAAAAAAAGTATCAGATAAGGCAGGTGGAACAGCCGTTTCGCATCCCTCTCCCGATGACGTACGCGACCAAGTGGAAGAATAATTTTCAGACGTCCCTTAATAGAGAGTATAATGAAAGACGATATTTCATCGCGCCCGATTTTTCCGCAGCTCTCATTTTTTACCGTACAGGAAAATCCTTAAGCTTCTCGGTGCTGCAAGGACGCGAACGGTCGGAGGAGATCACGGAACGAACGGATTTTATATTTTGCGGAAAAACCGTGACGTTTCCGGCGACGCAGGTGTTGCAATGGGTAGTTGTGGATATACAATAATTGCTTGATACCAATTAGTAGGGAGGCGCGTCAAAGTTGTTGCGGAATTTAGAATTAGGTTTCTATTTGTTTTGTATTCTGGAGAAAAAGAATTCGACATATGATTAATTGTATGGTAGTATTGTAAAATTGTCTAATTCTATTCTACTATTTTTTAAATTCTCAAATTCTATTCTATTATTCTAATTATAATTATGTAGAATTAATAAGTAAGGGATGCTATCACTGTGACAAGCCGAAGAAAGGTCGTTCTTTCCGATTTTTTTTGTTTACTAGATTATTTATTTAGGATTGGGAGAAAGGTATGTTATCAAGTATACATTGAACTTGTATAGTATAGCCTCTGTATTAAAAATGGTAGTTCAATGGCCGGGTCGATAAGTTGGCAGTAAGTAGTTGGTCTGAAAATTAGACAAAAAGAATTTTGATAATCTAAATAAATTTAGTTCTTATTGCACGTAACTGTTTTCTGATGAAAAAAATCCATAAAGTGGCGGGTGTTCAAAAAAGTGTAATTTGGCGAAATTTCTATTGCATTCGGAGGCTTGAAAATACTTAATTAAAAAAAGGCTGCATACAACGATAGTTACTGCAATAACGAATATTTTGGTTTTTTTTTAAATTGAAAATCGGACAATTATAACCAGGGTTACGATTCCGGCCAGGTCGAAAAAAGTCTTTTCAAGAACAAAAAACAAGTTCGTTGCGCTACCGGCGGTCACTAAATCGTCTGTAACTTGGTCAATTTTTAATGTTTTCACTTGAACATTTTTCCACATAATCGTGAATATGTATACTTTGAGAAAACGTCTTGAAATTAAGTTTAAAATTAAGTCAAAGAAATTAAGACTTAAGAATAAAAGTATTTAAGAATTTTAACTACATAGAATTATAATTCAATTTTCTACACAAAAACCATTCGATCTATTTTATGTCGCCTTCGGTCAAAATGTTTTTCTTTGGCGTCGATAGTCGTTCCTCCATTTTTATGTCGTAGGTTCTAGGGTAAAAAAAATGAAACCACACAAATTAATTTTTTTATACCGGAACCTCGCTCCGTGCTACTCTGGCGATGTTTTTGCGATATCGTCAGATATACTGGAAGATTCTGTAATTTTTTCAGCCAAAAAAATGGCCGTTTTTGAATAAAAAAATAATTTCCCCCTTTTTTGGTAAAAAATCAGCGTTAGCGGAACGTAAAAATTATTTCAACTACTCCGCTCGAAAGCTAACACAAAACTACAACTTTTATGTGCATACATTTTTTTTCAGTTACTTTTAGTTTGCGAGATATATTCATTTGGAAAAAAACGGCACTTTCTAAAATGTTGAATTAAAAAATCTGAAAAAATTCACATGGTATCCCTTTTAGTAGGGATTTAGTACTTTGATATAACCAATTATGGGGCAGATCTGATATGGTCGAAAAAAAGTGGCTGAATCGACGGAGAATCCCTCATATACAGGGTGTTAGACAGGTCGATGCAAAGCCTTAAGGGGGTGATAGGTCACCTCCTTAGGAACATATCTAACCTAGGTTACCTTCGTCTAAAGCTTAAGGATTGCGCGTCATAATTGTAAGTATGTTTTTTGGATAATTACCCAAAACCAGGTACCAATTCGTTCATAATATTCGAACAGACAATAATTGGTAACTAAAACTTATTTTCGTCTCAGCTTAATGTGTATTCAATCGACAAACATCAATACGATCATCTGTATCCACACAACTAACTAAATGGGACGGGTTGAGCAATTCAAAGCTTCTCAGTAAATAAAAATACCTCTTATGTTAATGCTATTTTTTTGTCAAAACAAGTTAGTACCTAATTTTGGGAAATTTTCCAAAAATCATACTTACCGTGATATCTCGAAATCCTTAGACGTTGAACTAAGGTAACCCATGTTAGATGTGTTCCTAACGAGATTACCTATCACCCCCTTAAGGCATGGTATTGATCTTCCTAACACCCTGTATAGATATATATGAATGTCAAATATAATGTCAAACTCAATGCAGGAATTCCCTAAGGCTAAAAACACATATCGCGTTAATGTTGTTTTCTTCGTTTCTCGTGTTACATACACCTGGGGCTTTTTTCTTCTCGCTCACTTTAGAGTTTCGACCCTTCTCGGTTCAAGCCGAGTGATCTTTGCGTAATCTATCCGTCTTTTATAAATTCTTTCTGGCGCATCTGGCCAACAGTTAGAGAGAAAAATAGCGAGGGAAAGAGAGCGAGCAAGAAAGACAGAGGAAGGGATAGAGGGAGACAGAACGAGAGAGAGAGAGAGAGAGGAGGGATTGAAGACATACAAAAGGGATCGCGAGTAAGAACGCGACGTTCGGGTTTTCTCTGCGAGGGACAGCTGAAAGTGATGCCGCCTCCCACAATAGCTCCCGTGATGGGCCGAAAGATGGAGTGAAAACGGAAGGAAGCCAGAGAGAGAGAGAGAGAGAGAGAGAGAGAGAGAGAGAGAGAGAGAGAGAGAGAGAGAGAGGGAGGGAGGAGGGAGAGAAAAAATCTAAAAGTCCTGGCTTCAAAAGAGAGAAAAAGACGGGACGTCCGAACAAAGTCTTGGAAAACTCTTTTGCGATCGTTAGAGGTATACTTATATACGTATAAATAGAGCACATTCACTTCTTTACCTCTCTGACAGCCCGTCAGCTTCACACTATTATTTTCTCCTTTTTCTTACCTTTTAAAACATATATTTTACGCGCTTTTTTACTCTCTCTCTCTCTCTCTCTCTCTCTCTCTCTCTCTCTCTCTCTCTCTCTCTCTCTCTCTCTCTCTCTCTCTCTCTCCCTCTCTCCTGCTCCCCCTGCCTGACCGCATCTCACCTGTCTGATAACCGCATTTGAGAGCGAAAATGCATTAAATAACTTTCCACACATATACACTCATACAGAAATATACCTATTTGTATTTTTCCAGCTTGCAATGCGGGCCATTCCATCCAGTAAAGTAAGAAAAGTCAAAACGCTTATAATCATTTTTATTTCTTTCAATTGTTTTTATTAATTTTCTTACAACCATTTTTTTTTCTTACAATTATTTACATTTATTATCTCTTCATTATTTTTATTTATTTTCTCTTTCTCGTTTGTTTTTTTTTAATTTTATTTTGGTACGCGTAAGAGTGAGGCAAAAAGCGCGTTGTACTAATTAAAATTTTTCTTCGAATAATTTATGCAGCTCCATCAATGTTGGCTAGTCAGTGTGATCAATTGGCTGATCAGTTATTGAGTTTCGGGAGAAAAAAAATGCACCCAATCTACTCATTTATCACCAACCTCCCCTCGCGGTAGCGCTGCACTTTTTGGCTTTTATTTCCAGTTTTTTTCTTCGACATTGCTTGTTTAATTCTCTGGGGTTCGCGGAGAGAAAATACGATGCATATATACGCGCACAGAGTCCGGGAAAAGGCGAGCGTTTGTCGCGGGCAGACGCTTCTTTTGCTCTCACCTGGCGATGATGGAAGACGAATAGCAGTTTCCGCGAGTTATTTGCCCTCGCGCGATCGTTACCCCGCTGCGTGTCCAATTTGCTCCGCGGAGATTTTTGCCTCGAATTTCTTTGCTCCCGTTTCGCAGCGATGGCGACAAAAATCGCGTTCATTATTCTCTAAGGAATCGTCGGTTTCGCGGCTTCTTGCGGTCACCCATCCGAGTATTGGCCCAGGCCAGCGGTTGATCAAGATTTGGCTTGATCAACGGCTCCAACTCGCCCAGCAAAATTCATGAACTTTACCCCTGTCTTTCCGTTTCTTTACATGCATTTTTCCATTCGCCCACTCGGCACGAAAACAAAAAGAAATTAAGAAAATAATCAATTTCATCGAGACGCGGAGGAAAAAGCTTTTCCATGAATTCTCCGAGGATTTGGATAGAGCTTTGGTGGGGGGGGGGGGGGGGGGGGTACCCGAGGCGGGTGCTGCTAAGCTCTGTTAAAATTGCTACGTTGAGCTTTCGTTATAGCAGTGCGAGAGAGAGAGAGAGAGAGAGAGAGAAAGAGAACCAGGGGAAAGACAAGGAGGAGGTTATATGTGCAGACGACAAAAACAGGAAAAGCTTCACATACACTCGTCTTGCTTTCTCTCTCTCTCTTGCTTTCTCTCTCTTTCTCTCTCTCTCTCTCTCTCTCTCTCTCTCTCTCTCTCTCTCTCTCTCTCTCTCTCTCTCTCTCTCTCCCTCTCCCCTCCTCCCGCTCTTCCGATGCGCCGACTCGCAAAGTAGTTACATTCACACTGACGTTTAATTAAGATAATGGCAGGTGCATCCGCGAATGACACTCCACGGGAACGAACACAGACACGCGACACAGCTAAGCCTCGAGGAGACATTTTCCTGTTTTCTGGAATGTTGCCGTCCCCATCGAAAACTCTTGACATCGCGGGGGTGTGTACACGAGAAACCTGAATGTATAGATATAAAGGGTGTCTCAAAATTACCGGACATTTTATTTTTCAGTAAAACGTATTATTTATTTGACAGGTACGAATATTTTCATTTTAATATAATTTGGCACCATTGGACTTCTTTCTTTGGGGTTTTCTGAAAGGAAAAGTGTATGCCAATGATCCACAGACCATCCTGGAGCTCAAGGAAGCAATCGGACGCTTCATTAATGAAATTAGTCCGCAATTGTGCTAAAGTGTTATTGAATTGTCAAAAGAGTGAACGTTTGCCAACGGGGACGAGGCGGCCATTTATCGGATATTGTGGTCCACACATAACATGCATGTTTGTACTTTATATTAAAATAAAACATTCGTACTTTTCGAATAAATCATACGTTTAATTAATAAATTGAAAGGTCCGGTCATTTTGAGACACCCTGTATTATATACCGAGGAAAATTATATTTTCAACCCGTAACATCGTGTGATACTGACTATCCGCACTCCTGGCTACGTCGAGAGCGGCTCCCGGAGCCAAATGTCTTCAAAGTCACCCCAGCCCGTGAACATTTATATTCGTTTCGGATGGGGTTGAAGTTTGCATCGTTGTAGGGCAATGGAAATTTATATTTCTGAATTTCTTCAGTGGGCAGATCGTGGCCGGAAAAAAGAGGAATTTGCATGATTCTTTTTTGGAAAAAACGTTCGTAGGTTTTCATAAATTTTTTTACATTTAGAAGTATCGTTTTAAGTCTCATTGACAATTTTGTTTCGAAAAATATTTATAAATGTGGTAGGTACAATGGTTTGTGGGGAGCGCTGGTTGAAAAACGTCCTTCGCGATGATCACTGTTGCTCGGAAATAAATAATCCGAAACAAAAAATATCGCACGTATTTAGTTTTCGAATTATATTCGCGCTTGGACGAAGGATTTAATAAAATATTGATTTTAAAAAGCGGCCGCAGTCCAAAGTAACAGTATCGATATATAAAAACTATGCATCGATTAAAAAAATCCTCCCCTCTGATTTTCGATGGGCGGAAGAAGCTTGTAAAATTTAATTTTGATCGGTGCAGTGATTTTTGAGATATCGTGATCAGCGATTTTGACAGTCACTTTGAGATAAACGCGTTTAAAGTTATAAACACCTACAACTCTCTCTATTTTCAACGAAACGACTCGAATTTTTCACAGAATGTAATTGAAATGTTGTATTTTGCGAATCCGTCGAAAACGAAAAAATCTATGATACGTTCAACAATTTCAAGTCGATGTAAGCCCTTCAACGATATAGACGAACTGAAGGCGCCTAATATTACAAACTGGAACATGGAGTCAACGACAGGATTCTGCAAAACGTATATATATGTGCGGGAAAAAAGGTATTTCGAAAAAGCAATTTTGAGAACAACACTTTTAAAGTTCGCGGAACCTACCCATAAACGCCCAGAACGCCCTCAATTTCCAACGGATCAACTTAAAATTTTCAAAGAATATGTGTGAAATATTATGTTATGACAATCCGCCGAAAACCAAAATCCGATATTTTCGAACATTTCAATTTCATTTAATTACGCCTTCATAAATGTAAAAGTCATAAAATAAGTAAAATGTAAAAATAAATTAAGGATCTTAATAATCCTTAATAAGTATTTAATAAATTAATAAATTAACACCTACTTGCCGAAATATGCCAACATAAATATTGGCACATTTCGCCCACAAAAATCGCGCAATTATTTTTCAAGACACTTATTGAGCGATCTGCTATATAAATCCACAAAAATAAGATTTTGTTATAAAAGCTGAAAAAAGGAAACTAAAATGTGAAAAGGAATTTTCCTTGCGTTTCAACGATGCGAAATTCAACATCATCGTTTTGGCGTGTACGACCTTATGCTTAGGTCTGCGTCTATACCCTGTCGAACAAAAGACCCCGAGTGGTGAAACTCCATATGCACAACGACGTGAATTACGCTCGTTCTTCAAGCAGCGATCGATGCACATGCACATATCGATATGTAGTGCAGCGTCAGTAGAGAGAGAGGGAGAGAGGTAGAGAGAGAGAGAGAGAGAGAGAGAGAGAGAGAGGGATAGGGGAGCGAGTAATAGACTGGCTGCTGTTGTGTCATATGTCAGTGCTACATCGTGGGCCGCAGTAGTGCGCAAGTATGTATGTATAATGAGCTTGACGTTATTGTCGAAACGTCCGCATGTCAAGCCAAAGCCTTGAGAACTCCTGTCTTACAGACTCGTAGAAAATGTCCTCTCCGCGGCTCTCTTCATCCATCCCTTTCGCAGCCGCGTATAACGCGCCCGCAAAAAAAGGAAAGTAATTGATGCGCATGGGAGTATAACTTTTAATGAAGTTGCGCGAGGGGAGAAATAAAACGCGTTACATGAGAATTTTCGTTGTGCGATTGAGGGAAATTGGGGATTTTCGTGCTTTTCATCTTTCTCACAATGGAGAAATTTTCAATTGAGGACTTCGCGCGAGTGGAAAATTACGACGAATAATAAAGGGCTCTGATAGCAGGGTTGTTAGGGCGAAAAGGATGCATGTTTAAATCCTCATTTTTCTCAATTTTCCAGACCCTTAAAATATGAATTAAGAAAAAAAACATTCAGCAGGCAATTAGCACAGATCAAAGTAAATTCCACCGATTCGACTGTTCAACATTTTTTCGCGTGAGTAAATTTCCTATAAGAGACTCATAAAATTCCGTGATCGTTCACCACACGATTTTCCTTATTTTCCAGGAAATCTACCAGAGGAATTCGAATTTCCCCGATTTTTTGCCTGGCCTCGTATGTTCCACACACTCTCGAAACGAAAGGTTTCAAGGGCTGTCAACGAATCGCGAAAAATCATCCATGCAAGATGAACAGAATTAACCAGAAGGACTAAGGACAGAAGATCAGAAACGTCTCTGCTAAGGGCGCGCAGTATTAAACGAAGGGTGTATAGGAAGCCTGCTAGGGGTTGTCTTCACTTTTGATCTTACACGAAAAATTTATTCAGCAAACTCTGTTCTGACTGGCGCTTGTTTCGCTATACTGTTGCTTTACGGGTTATGTACCTCGTTGTGTTTATGTGTATATATATATGCATACATATACCGTGTGTGGTGTGGAGTTGGTAGAGACGACAATGCAGGCGAGAGAAATGCATTCTCGAGGTCTCAAGCAACTATTCAGGCTTTAACGTTTACGAACACATACCGTATATATATATATATATATATATACATACCTATATAGATGGTTGCATGTACTCCTCTCGCTCCAGCTTAAACGCACATGTATATTATCCGTTACTGAGCACAAGAGTTTCCACTTGGTCGTAATCCTCGTACGTACGAGTACGTACAGATGGTCAGGATTTAAACGCAATGGCATTGAAAATAAAATTCCCAATAAAGTATTACGTATAATATACCTTATAATACATTTTTTCACGAATAACCTTCATATTATTTATTTCCTGAGTTCCAACCCACACCCTTGTGGGTTTCTACGTATTACAATACTTCCCAATTGAACCTTCCCTATTACTCTACCCTACCGGCATTTCGCTGATGTAGCCTAACGTCCGTTGGTCCACAGCCGTCTTAAAGGGGTATCCCTCTCTGGAAACTTGAAGAAAACGTTTTTTCTGTGCATATTGTTATAGGGTGAATTTTCAAGAATATTTTAAGACCAACAGGACCCTGAAATTTGGAAAAGTGAACCGTGAACCCATAACCAGTTGGATATATTTGAAGGATTTTTTTGTTCTCATTTCCCATTACACTTAAGGGGGGATTTTCTTTTTTTTTCGCAAAATTTACCGCTTTTTGGGAATTTTTTTGTGAAGAAAGTATACAACGGAAAACTTGTGAAACTTGGCATATAGTTTTATTGATCTGTTTACTACATACAAAAAAATTTTTAAACAATTTCATCAAAAAATCCGCCTCCCAGCCCCCTCGACGCGCGATGGTCCTTTTTTGATGGTGTGCACGATTTCTCAAAAACTATTCAACCGACTGCCTTCAAATTTGGACAGAATGCTCAGCTGTCATCCTTTTATCGTTTGATGAAGCAAAAAAGCAATACGTTTAATAGTTTTTTATTTATAACAAAAAATCGATCAATTTTTTTCGAAAAATCGATACTTCAAGTTTAAAACGTCACCAAATCGTCAATTTTTTTTTCCCTTCATCGAACGATAGCTATATGTGTCTAAAGTAAAATGCTTTTTGGGTTTTTGTTGCAGGATGAACGTGAAGGCTGTAATCGTGCGCACAATCAAAAAAGGACCATCGCGCGTCGAGGGGGGTGGGAGGCGGATTTTTTGATGAAATTGTTTAAAAAATTTTTTGTATGTAGTAAACAGATCAATAAAACTATATGCCAAGTTTAACAAGTTTTCCGTTGTATACTTTCTTCACAAAAAAATTCCCAAAAAGCGGTAAATTTTGCGAAAAAAAAGACAATCCCCCCTTAAGCTTGGTAGATATCCCGTGGTTTCGGGCCTCGCCGCTGGAGGATTGCAACGCCAACTGAAGCGCCACGAACACTGAAGGATTTTCTTCCGAAAAAATTACAATGCGACCACAAACATGTGTACAACGTGCTAGGAAAAAAAAAAAGTATTCCAACCAATGTGTTACTAGAAAAAATTCATCATTCTGAACCTTCAAATTGGGCTTTCAGAGAGGGATACCCCGTTAAGGGGCTATACCAGTGTCACTTAAAAAAAATCGATTTCTTTTGCCTTTTTCGACAGTTTATACATTCAAGAATATCCTGTAAAAATTTCACGGCCGTATCTCTAATACTCCCCGAATGGTAGCCTTCTAAAGAACAACCGCTCGTAGGTATAAAATGCCCCAGTTAAATCTTCAAACGGGTTTTCTCGAAATGAGATCTTTCAAATTTCCTAACATTGTAACTCAACGAGCAATTATCCGACCGACTTGAAATTTAAACTGAGTACTCTTGAATGTATTTACTCTACAACGATGTAGGATATTTTTGATTGGATAAAAATTGACGATTTGGTATTGAAAAAACGACCATTTTAGAGGCAAGATAGAAGCCTTTTTTTCATAACTACGCCATTTTGTTAGATTTTGATATTTTTCGAAAATCCTACGTCATTGTACAGGAAATACCTTCCAGTTTAACAATATTTTTTTCCTTTTTCGGTTTCGGCTACTCGATCGGCCGAAATCATGTCAGCAGTGGAGGAACTTTTTTTTGGCGCCTCCGAAGGCAGCGGCTTGGGTCTCAATATTTTTCTATGAAAAAATTACGTAATATAGGACAAATATAGCCTAATATATTCTTAATTTTCCGAAACATTTAATTGAGTACTTTACTTCCAACAATTTCCGAAAATCACCAAAATTTTCAGCGTCCACACTGGTATGGCCCCTTAAGCTACACCATAGCGCATTTGCCGTGGGCACCGGAAAACCGTGGAAAACCCGTACCGGTGTACATCAAGGGCGGAGATATCGTTAGGCGCGAATTTTTTTTTGATTTTCGTGATTTTTTTTTCAAAGGAAGGAGTTCTTCACCTCTTTTCAGACTTAGGATGTGTTTATAACCACTTTTTGCTGTTACGTGTTATTTTATTCTATTGATCTTTAAAAATGGCGGAGGTATGGCGCGGTCTTCTAAACGGGTTGCGGTGGAGGGTGTCAAACCACGTGACACATCACATCGGCGGGACTAATTTTACAAACAAAAACCAACCGAGATTTTTCTTTCATTAACACTCACACGCAGAATATGAACCAAGAAAAAGTGACAAATGTTCAAAATCGATGAAATGGTACGCTTTGAAAGAAAAAGATTGATTTTTCCGAAAAATGGCTATCTTTTGCAATAAAAAAATACTTTTCTTTGTTTTTCAAAAACGTTTAAGGTCATGTTTAAGACAATAAGGTTAGAAAGATTTATACCAAATTTCATCGGAATTGGTCGATTACTTTTTTAGATATATGTCACGCTAGTTTTGAAAATGCAGTTTAGAAGACCGTGCCATACTAGTGCTATTTTTTAAGATTGAAAAAAATACCATGCAACAGCCTAAAGTCATAATAAAAGATACCCTTTATGCCAAAAATCGTGAAGAATTCTTTCCTTTAAAGACAAATTATGAAAACCAGCAAATTTTTTACTCGCTTAAAAGTATAACCCCCCTTAATAGCCTATTATACCCCTCATAATGAAATATTTTATAAATGGCCTTTAGATTCATAAGTCTGGACTCATCCAATGGTGATTACATGTATCTACGGGTGCATGGGACGATAAGCATGAGGATGGCCCTTAAAGTCGTACATCCTTAAAATCACTTTATATATATATATATATATATATATATATATATATATATATATAAAGTGATTTTAAAGACGTACGACGTGAAGGGCCATATATATATATATATATATATATATATATATATATATATATATATATATATATATATATATATATATATACACATATACATATTCCGACCCTCTCATTTTCTCTCACTTTTAGCAAAATTTATGCTACAAACTTTATTGCGGCGAACTTGTACTTCTCGAGCACGACAATGCGAGAAACGGAGAAAGCTTACTGAATATAGGGGAAAGGATATACGAGCGACATGGAGCTCCCAGCAAAGGGGTAAAGTCTTGCACTCTCCCGAGACAATGGATACAGATATGGGCATAATAGACAGATATGGTTCAAGCATTACTGGAAAAAGGGTTCGTATATAGAATAGGTGAAATATTTTGTTTAAAATTTTTTATGTTCCTTTCATTTATGCATATACATTTCGCCTTTACATATAACAAAAATATCTTTTCGCATTAAACATATATATATATATATATATATATATAATGCTAAAGGATATTTTTTCGTTAAGGCTTTTTTACAAATATATATTTTGGTATTGAACAATTGATTTGAGGGTATCACTCAAGAACTCTTCTTCAAGAAAAAAGAGATTAATTCAGGAATGTTTCTTCAATTTTTTTTTAAATTTAAACTTACTCTGTTTTTGTTTGTATTTTTTTCTCAGAGATCCCTTTCCCTCCATCTCTGTTTTTTTTCTAAAAATGTGTGGCTTCTTCATTTTCAGCGCTGTCAAATATAGAAAGCCTCGCGGCAAGATATAACATTATTCCTTATAATTTTAATAAATATTTCATGTTTCTGTCCGATTTGTTTGTTCGCAACGAAATATCACTGCCTCAGGGCAAAGCATTTTCACCCTGGAAATGAAAAATATGACATCGGGGTTCGAAGTACGTTTTAAAAAAGCGAAAGAAAACAAAATGTACTGTACACACCGCGTGAATAACGAGGTAACCGAATTATTGCGAAAGACCATATCTCTGAATAAATTTCGTTTTTCAATCGTCACGAAAAATCGTCGCTCGATCAAGTACACGGGATGAGAAGCGAGCACGCAGTTGTGTGTCAGCATTTCGATATTGTACAATGATAAATTTCCACCCCGCCAATTTCTCCCTCTGTCTCTCATTGAAAAGGAGCGATATCTCACTGTTTCGCTATAAACGAATGATAAACAACGATCGTTGTGTTGCACCCACCGATGCTCCCGAAAGAGTTTATTTTCAACGGAAAAAAAGGTTCCCCAATAAAAAATAAACGATCACCGATTGTGAATGGGGATGATCAGTATCGCGACTTTTCCAAACATTCGATGTAACGAACGTTACTTATCGCCATTCAATCCGGTTAAAGGGCTTGCCCGATGTTTACCACGTATGCATACATATATATATATACGTGTGGTGGGGGGGGGGGGGGGGGGGGTAGTGAGTATACAGTACGTGAAAAATGTAATTGCATCTCCCTTAATGTACTTTTTTATATATTTATATTTCGACTATTTATGTACACTCTATATAGTAATAATATTTCTGTATTAAAATATCAAGATTGCACGTGCAATATATTTGTATATAAATCCATATTTACTTATTATAAATATATTATAAAACACGCTCTTTTTCTTCAATAAATCTATCTCAATCAATCTCAAATCTAATTCAATGACTGATTTCAAATATATACATGTATATATCGATGTGTGTGTGTGTGTGTGTGGGTATTGGGTCATCTGATAAATAATGGGGTTCTTTAAATACTTATTTTATTTCTCAAATTTAAGATACACAAAATTCTTCAAAACTTGTATTAAGAATAAGCACAAAGTAAATTTACGACCTGCTCTTAAAGCAATTTTATGTACATAGTTTATCCCCTCCCCGACCGAGCGACTTTTGGTTCATGCAATTGAAAAAAACTTCATTATTTATGGCATGATATATATATATGGAATATATACATATATATATGGTATTCCACGTGAATCCGGTGGCCTTTTTACTTGACACCCGCCAATGCGATTTATTTTTTTAAATCTGATTCCATTGACTCTAGAAGACAACCTGATTTTTTTTACATTTTTCGAAACAAACCTTAGTCAAAAAAAAAAATTCCGAGAAAAACGCCCCGATTTAAAAATCTGAAAAAATGCCAAAAATGCGTGATTATACCATATATATATATATATATATATATATATATATATATATATATATATATATATATATATATATATATATATATGTATGCATGCATGTATGTATGTATGTACATTTATTTTTATATAGTTTTAAATCAAACGCACAATTTACAAAAACCCTTCGACAACCTACATTTATTCGTGGGCTATTCTTGTCTCCAATTGAGCATTCGCGGATAGGTCCACACGATAGTAGTTACAGTTGGTGATGTACCGAGCTACCTACGGGCTAAGAGGCACACAGCGAGTAGAAACGGTACGAATGTAAGGGGATACGACAGAGAGAGATAGAGCACGAGCGCGTTGTTGTACATACATCCGAAACGCATGTACGTAATCGAAACACGACCCAATTGCGTCTGGCCAGATGCACACGGGGCGATTCGCGTGAGCTGGATCGACCGAATTAGCCAGCTTTCCAACCACGGAAAGAACAGCGTTTGAAGTTTTCCTTTTTTGGAGTGCACGCAGCTCGCTTGACGGTGGTAGGGAACAATTTTGGAAAATTTATTCCTAGACAGGATCTTCGAGTCTAGGTCGAACTTTGGACGGATGCAGTTTCGTCGAAATGCCTTATATAGGCACGAGTATTTACATATATATGTTTGTGTACATGTATATGAGAAAAGGACGTTCTGACGACATTTTACTTCGAGGACCGTCCGTGAAGCAGCCAGATCTATCGACAGGCAGACACTTCGCAGATATAACGGGTTCGAAGTTTGATTTTCTGATATATATATATATATATATATATCAGCTGGTGCCCATTTTGATCTTACACCTGATATATATCTCGGAAAATACTGCACCGATCAATTATTAAGTTCAATTAAACTTTTAGGGTTTAAAGGCGGGCGTTCAAAAAAGAAATATTTTTTTGTTAAAAATTCAAAATGGCGACTTTAAGCTGGCTGACATGTATTTTGTTAAAAACGGAATATAAATTTTTTCCACAATTAAATGTACCAGTTCAGAACTACCAACTTTTGCAGGAAAAGGTTTTCGACAACGTTCATCATTTTTAGAATAGAATTCCATTCTTTGGTATTTTAGTGCTATCCAGAATGTACTACGAAAAGGTAAAGTCTTCATCGCTAGTGTAATTGTGCGTGTGTATGTGGGCGAGTTTATTGGGTTTGTTTGGGTTTGTTAGATGACCCAAACAAATCCAAACAAGGATTAGTTTTCTGCGGCTGGTCACTTCCGTTACCCGGAAATGTTACAAACCCGAGTAAACTCACACGCACACGCACACTAGAGATGTTAAAGACTTTACCTCCTCGTGGTATATTCTGAAATTAAGCTAAAATAGTAAAAAATGGTATTCTACCTTAACAATTGCGAACGTTATGAAATGTAGGAAAAACCTTTTCCTACGAAAGTTGTTAGCTTTGGTCTGACAAATTTGCTGATGAAAAAATGCATGATCCCATTTAAAAAAACACGTCGGCCATCCATTTTGGATCAACATTTTTTTTATGTCCCCCGTTGAACTCTCAAAGTTTTCTTATAATCAATACTTGGTCGAAGCAGTATTTTTCGAGATAAATCCGGTGTAAGAATAAAATGGGACACCCGATATACAGGGTGGACCATTTAACGCGACCACCAAAAATATCTCCGTTGCCTTTAGAGTGACGAAAAGAATGTCAGGAGGTAATTTCATTGATTTCGAAGGGCTGATACAGTGGTGAAAAATTCATTTTTCTCAAGGTCATAGTTTTTGCGTTCTCAAGGTTATGAATGGTTTTCCAAATGGGAACATGTGTTTTTATTATTAAGACGTTGTAGCCGATATTCAGACGAATCCAACGACCTATGATATCATGACCTTGAGAAAAATGAATTATTCACCACTGCATCAGCCCTTCCAAATCAATCAAATTAGCTCTTGAGGTTTTTTCGTCACTCCAAAGGCAACGGAGATATTTGGGGTGGTCACGTTAAATGGTCCACCCTGTATATATATGGACGGTGTATCCCTATCTCTTACTATACATCGCCGGACCTCTCCGTCAATTTTCATTTAACGTGGTTCTCTGTAAGCTCCGATGTAATTCAACATAGATGCGGTATAGGTATTCTCTATAGGTTCGGGACTCCGGTGAGGTCCCGTCATCCAGGTTTTAGACCCGGGTCAACATCATCACGCACGAGGCTACTTGTCGCATCGCCGACAATATAACGCCTACTTGCTCGCTCTCTCTCTCTCTCTCCCTCCCTCTCTCTCTCCGTCCCTCCCTCTCTCTCTCCATCCCTCCCTCTGTCTCTTCTCTCTTTGTCCTCATCTACCTGTCTCTTCTTGTCTACCTGTCTGTCTATCCATCCCTATCCCTTTGACACGCTCGCCATTCTTCTCGCTGTTTATTCGCGCCCTCTCTCTCTCTCTCTCTCTCTCTCTCTCTCTCTCACTCTCTCTCCTTCCCTCTCTTCCTCTGTCCGTCCCTGTCGCTGCCTCTCGCTGATTCTCATTCCTGTTGCACTCGACGATCTGCGAGCTTTCCCATTACCCCTGCAACGCGTAATAACCCCGCTTGGCTCGCAATGCCCAGGCAATAATTATTCAAATTGACTAACCGGAGGTCCGCGACAGTATTGTAGGTTTTATAAATAAAAAAAACGAATAAAAATTAAATGGATCAAAACAACTGATCGTTATTTGCTTCTGTCAGTTCGATTCGTCATCATCGCGTCTGTCGAGCGAAAAATGATGGCCGGTTTCATCGACTTTTCTCCGATGAAGGCTCAGCTTCCGATGAAGGCTTAGCCTCCGATTTATTCAATGTACTGGGAAACATAATGAAACTCGTGCGTATTTCCATTCGTCGAACGATACACTCGCTGTGAATAAAGTTTAATTGAAAAGCAGTACATTTAGCATGCAGTCGAAAGTGTACATTTGGTAATGTGTGTTTTTTTTTGGCAATCCATATTTTTTTGTTCTCTCTCTCCCTCTCCATCTCTCTCGTTTGAATAACGTTTTTGTGTCGCGAGTGCGTTCGTTTGGATACGAAAAATGCATTTTTTATTGTCAATATGCAGCAGTTACGGATATCGATGCAATCGCGTCTGCAAAAAAAAGAATAAAACGTAAAAATATCGAGCACCGATATGTCCGTAACATCTGTCGCCATCTATCGAATGTTGCATCTGTAGCTCCATGACAATGTGACCATCTTTGCCATCGATCTCCCAGATACGTTTGTCTTCTTATATATGTTGCAGACTTGGAATGAGCGTTTCATGTTTCGCGACAACTTCATTCCCTTCGAGTACATTGTCCGCCCCCCCGCCCCCCCTCTCTCTCTCTCTCACGCAAAATTTTAAACAGCCGCGAGAAAAGATGTCTGAATCATTTTTGAGACTTAGAGTATGCTATATTACTACTTTTGGTAGTTATATGACATGGAAAAAAATTAATCTTGAAAAATGGCGGTGGCATGGCACGGTCTTCTGAACTGCATATTTAGAACTGGCATGCCGTATAGCTAAAAAAATAGTCGACCGATTCTGATGAGATTTGTTATGATTTTTTCTCACCTTATTGCTTAAAACATGGCTATAAATGTTTTGACAATTAAATTAAAAAGGTCTTTTTTTTAATAGAAAAATGTAGCCATTTTTTCGGAAAATTCAATCGTTTTGCTTCAAAATTAGGAAGTTTAAGAAATGATAAATAAATATTTCCTTAAAAGAAAATGATGAAAAAGAGCATTTTTTCCTCGCCTAAAATTATCGGCTCCCCTTCATGGGAGGATTTTGAAAAGGATTTTGGCAGACTTGAAGAATGCCGTTGGATTTATCGTGATATCTCGATTAGTTTTTTCGGAAAGTGCACGCGAACAATGGCCGAAATAGAGGCATGGAAACATTCAGGAAGGTCGATAGTCCCAATTTAAAATTGTGCCAAAAATTGAAAAATTACAGAAGCTCAATACATAAAACGGCACTTTAAGAGGCATACGATTACGAATATAATGAACGCACGCCGAGGTTTCATATCGAAGCAGAGAAAAAATGCCGGACAATTCAGTGAAGACACCAATTTTTTTTACCAAAATGCAAAAAAAGTATATTTCTCAAATTCTTTTGATAACTCTTAATCAATGTATTTTCAACCCCCGAATATGAATTAACCATTGATTTCCTCCGAAACCCTCAATTCTCATTCAAAATCGTCAAAAATGTATGAAATGTGGTTTACCCTCTTAAGCTTTCTATCCGGCAACAGTGCAAAAGTACGTAACCATCTATTTTATTACCCTTTCAAAGTGTTACCCGTGCCGTTCTATTTAACGCACTCCTTTTAAATGTCCGGTAAGATAAAGAAAAATTACGTTCATCCCTTAAATTTGTTTCCAGTGTGCCCATAGTGAATTTCTGATCATATTGCATGAGAATAATATCGTTTCCGTTTTACTGAAATCGGTCGACCGTTTGCGGCCGAAACAGCAAAATCCGCCCCATGCTTCACCCCAAGGGGTGGTTGCACCCCTCAAACCGTTTTCCGCCAATAAGATCAAATTCGTATCTAATAATTTTTAATGGTCTACCATATACGTGAGTTCCAACAAAATTGAAGGCGGATACCAAAGTGAAGTCCTTCTTCAGAGGTGGAAGAGAATAGAGCCGGGAAATATTCATCTCTGAGTAAGCGAACGTCAGTCAATTGACACTGGGAGCAATGATGGGAAGAGAGAAAGAAGAGGGATGAAAATATCCCGCGAAAGTAGATGAGACTAGAGGATCTATGGAACCGGGAATATATATATATATATATATAAACTTCGAGGGGTCCCCCTCCCCTTCCCTCGCTACCTCACGTTTTATATATTCATTGTGCTTCAGACTTTTTTTACTCCACTTTATACACGCACGTACAGACTGGTACGACTTCCGCTTACTTCGTATGATATATATATATATATATATATATATATATATATATATATATATATATATATATATATATATATATATATATATATATATATATATATATATATATATATATATATATATATATATATATATATGTATGTATTAAGCTTCAATATCTCGGGGGCATCAGGTTAGCCGAAGAAAAACCGGGTAGAAAGTTGTTCAACGTTGCCGGAGCGTCTTGAGGAAACTTTCGGTCCTCGAGAATCCATTAATGAGGATGTTCAAGCATTTATACATACATACGCGCACAGAGGTGCAAGTATATATAGGGAATGGTGATTTTGAAGAGGTTCATCCTCATAGCAGCCAATTCCTCGTATTCAACACTGTGACCTCTATGTCCTCCTAATCACTTTTCCATAAACGTGGGCATACCAAGATTTTTTCAAGGACCATCCAGTTCACAAAATCAGGGATTCGAATAACAGACGTTTGGAGGATCGGAATAACAGACGTTTGGAGGATCGTCTCCAAAATGGACAGAATGGTGATTCGAACACATTCATCTTCGAGGTTCATCCTCATATAGCCAATTTCTCGTATTCAACATCGTGACCTCCATGTCTTCATAATCATTTTTCCATAAACGTGAGCATACCAAGATTTTTTCAAGGACCACCCAGTCCACAAAGTCAGGGATTCGGATAACAGACGTTTCAAGGATCGTCTCCAAAATGAACAGAATGGTGATTTAAAGACATTCGTCTTCAAGGTTCATCCTCATAGTAGCCAATTGTCCTCGTATTCAACATCGTGACCTCAAAGTGCTTAATCACTTTTCCATAAATGTGAGCATGCTAATACAAAGATGTCTCCAAAATGGACAGAATGGTGATTCTAAGGCATTCATCTTCGAGGTTCATCTTCATAGTAGCCAAATCCTCGTATTCAACATCGTGACCTCCATGTCTTCAGAATCACTGTTCCATAAACGTGAGCATGCTAATACCAAGATCTTTTCAAGAACCATCCAGTTCACAAACTCAGGGATTCGGATAACAGACGTTTCAAGGATCGTCTCCAAAATGGACAGAATAATGATTTGAAGACATTCGTCTTCAAGGTTCATCCTGATAGTAGCCGATTGTCCTCGTATTCAACATCCTGACCTTAAGGTGTTCGCAATCACTTTTCCTTAAATGTGAGCACGCTAATACAAATATGTACCCAAAATGGACAGAATGGTGATTCGAAGACATTCATCTTCGAGGTTCATCCTCATAGTAGCCAATTGTCCTCGTATTCAACATCGTCACGTCAATGTCGTCATAATCCTTTTCCCATAAATGTGAGCATCCTAGTGCCAAGATCTTTTCAAGCACCATCCAGTTCACAAAATCAGGTATTCTGATAACAGGCCTGTCAAGCACCATCTTCACAATGGCCGGATGCGATGACAAACGACCTCACGTAGACGTAACGAGCTAAAAATACCCTTTGTCCATGTGGATGCGATCCACAGAAATCCCACATGACGGCGTCCAGCTCGCAACCCCAACCCCTCGTTACAATCCGTACCGAGGACCAAGATCGTACCTACAACCCTCCGGAGTGAAGGAAATGCACCGGTGCAAGACGCGACTCGTGGAAGCGCACGCGAGAACAACGGATCGCGTTGGGACCCTCTCCGCCATCAACCCTCACCCTCTTCCAAGTCTGGTCCTTCGAGTTCGCCGTTGCCGCTCCCTGTGCCCTCGTAGACCACGCCGCTCTCGACGCAACGAAAACTTACTAAACCCCTAGCCCCGTCGTCCCGACCTCTTCCTTTCCCGGCGGATCTCACGGCGGCTTGCGAAACTTTATCAAACTCGTAATTGGTTACTCGAACGCAAAAACTATATTTGATGCAGTGACGGGATGACTCGTTAGAGTTATATACATAGTAGAACGGATGTACACCGTATACATCCGGTAGTCGGCCATCAGGCTGGGAAATTAAAGTTCGCACCCGGAGCTCGTGAAATTTACAGTAAAAAGGCGCAAATTGAACGGCGCCCGCTCGTTGCTGCTGCTGGGTGATTTTCGCCCATTCGCGAAATCCCGTATAGCTGCGGGGGCGTGGATTGCGTGCGGAGTCTTTCTTCTGCATTCACCGGGCGTTGCCTCGGAAGCATCCCCGAGTGCACAGCATTTCCGGAACATTTTTGCGCTTCCTGCTCCTTTAGTTACGTAGTTAGGAAATAATAACCGTCAGAATCGTAAGATTGGTAAATGTTAATTATTTTGGCAGTAAACTAAATTTTACGGAATCCCATCTTTATTATGATCGAGAACCCGGGCAGGAATTGTCGTCGGGATCCAATTTGATCGTACTAGGGCTCTAGTGCTAAAAGAGAACTGCTAAAAATTTTACTGCTAAAATTCGACTGCTAAACGGGCCCTGCTGCTAAAACTGTACTGCTAAAAGCTCTAGTGCTAAATGGGCTTTAGTGCTCTGTACTGGTAAAACTGGACTGCCAAACAGACTCTAGTGCTAGAAGCAGCACTGCTAAAGAGTCTCAACTGCTAAAACGCAAAATGGTATGTTTTTGAAAATTTTTATTGGAAATCATTGAAAATCATTGAAAAGTTAATAGAACATTGAAAACAAAGGGAAAATTACTACAAACCCTACTACAAACCCAAACTAACCCAAACAGTGGGACTTATATGAGCCCTCTGTCAGAAGCCCATTTAGCAGTACAGCTTTTAGCAGTGGAGTCTTTTAGCAGTGGAGATTTTAGCTGTAGAGCCTGTTTAGCAGTACTTTTTAGCATTGATTTTTTATCAGTACTTTTTTAGCATTGCTTTTTTAGCAGTAGAGCCCGACCACCAATTGGATTGCCATGGTTGTCCCTACTTTCTGGTGGGGATCCAATAGGTTATCTCATTGGACCCCTATATTAAACGACTGAGGACTTCTCTTTGCAACCGATTCATCGATATTTTTTCCACCAACTGCTTGATTTTTATTGATTTATTACAACGCTCATTACCTTCGGGGCGAATTTTTTTCGAAGTCCGATAAACCCCTTTTGAACCAAGCAATATTACATAGCGTCAGACCCAGGATTTTCGTATCGGTGCATTGCCACTTTGCGTTGTAGTAGTTGTCACATCGAATTATCATTGCAACGGTAATAGCTGAAAAGTGGGAAGAAAAATTGAACGAATTTAACTCTCCTTTTCCGCCAGTTCTTATTCCCCTTTCTTGTTGCACTTCTGCTTGCTCTCGGTTTCCGGTCATATTTCACCGGACGTGCCCGAGCGATTATTGGCCTCCCTGCTGAGGCCAGGAGGATGGGGCTCTCTGCGGCGACCTCGGGTTGCACGAAACATTCACCATCCTCCGCGCTTCGTATTCTCGGGTCCGCCATCCGGAGTGGAAAGAGTACGGGATCAGGCGGACGTAGGTGAAAGCGCGAGGCATTCGGAGTATATTCGAGATGACAGAAGCGATGACTGTGCCACGAAAACAATTCTTTGGCGTTGCGAAAGGGAGAGAGGAAGAGGGAGAGGGTGAGAAACTATATTACGCTTTTTACTGGAAGTGTCAAACATTTTTCCATCCTGCTCATTTTGATCTAAGCCCAGCCGATTTTTGCGAAGTTTTTGACGATCGTTGCGAAAAGACCAAAATCAGGCCAAACCTAATGCAGCAAGACTGATTTTTCCTAATTCGAATCAGACAATGCTTGATATGGTAAGTGAAATTTCAATATTGACATTTTTTTTTGTAATTCGAAATGACGACAAAAATGAAATTGGATTGAAGAACGCTGCTTCGCCACTTTGGAAGAATAAAATAAAATCAGACAAGATCTATGCTACATTTATTTTCCAAGCCGGGCTGGTGTTTCCTCGTTTTTTATCGTTTCTACACTATTTTCCAAAATTATCATCGTCCGGGTTGTTACTGTATAAATATTTTCGTACGCATATAGCGAGGGCGTAAGCACCGCGCGACCGGTAACGTCGCAACGATGAATTGAAGCAACAGTTATAATATATTCGTTGAATGTAAATCGAGAAATAACACTGGGACTGAGTGAACCAGGAAAAGAGAGAGAGGGGGGGGGGGGAGGCAGAGAGAGAGAGAAGAAATTCAAACGTCGAGGAGGCAGAATCGTGAAAGCGCCTCCATATGTTAATTTCTCATCAGGTGAAACATCCCGAAAAGGTACACGTTCGTCATACAGGAGAAACAATAATGAGAAGCCACGAAAACCTTTTCACTCTTTTTCCCCCAACGATTCGAGGAATAATATCGGTAAAAAAATAAATAGACTATCGCAAGGACTTCTGTGCTTTTCACTCTTTTTTGCCGGCAACTTTTTTTTCCTCGATGATTCGAGGAATAATATCGGTAAAAAAATAAATAGCCTATCGCAAAAACTTCTGTGCTTCACGGTTTATCTTTGCAAATGGATATGAGCAAATGAATCTCTCGCGGAAGACACCAAAGATCTCGTGATTTCTCGTTTTACTGGTCGCTTCAAATCTTCGAATTTTCCCCACCTTTCGATGGATATTAGCTGCTAATCGAATTGGCAGCTGCAATTAAAACTCGCTCAAACTACGAACGAAATTGAACAAAGCACGTGTCCCTACCCGCCTACTTATACAGGGCTACTGGTTGACGGTCACGATCCCGTGAAAGGGCTGTAGCATATATTTTTCGCGATCAAACAATCCAGCAGTGCCTTATGCAAAAGTGAACCATTCTTGAGACATTATCATTCTTGTGTTTATTTTTTTAAAGTAAGGCTATGTTGAAAATTCATTTTTTAAAACTCTCATATGGGATCTAACTCTTATATTATTTGTAGTTTGAGGACACAGTAACAAAGAATTATTAACAAAAAAATAAGAATAATTTGCGAATATTTTTGAATTAGGGGTCCCCGACTCTACGAGTCTAACAATTTTCGTGGCTCTTTGGATATTTGAGAATATTGTAGTTTTTTAAAATGATTCGCAGGCTGAGTAACTTAGTAACTTTTTTAAATGACATCTCCATTTCTGTCAAAAAAAATAAAACAGTCGAAGAATTCAAACAGCTGAATTAAATCGCTGAAGATAGAAACATGAAATTTGGAAAAATTGACCCTAGAGGTCGTCCATAAATGACGTAATTTAAAAATAGGGGGAGGGGTCGATCAGCAAAAAACGATGACATAATATGGACAGCTGCTTAGAAGAACATTTTCCGAAAATCAACTCCTAACGGGGTTTTATGGAGTGCAGAAGTTTGTATGGAAAATGGTATTCCCCGCGTATATCGCTGCTGCTGAAGGCACACATACATACATATAAACCTCGATATAAAATAACAAAATTTATACGAATGTGGTATTTATGTATGCGTGAGTATCAGTGGGTAAAAAAATATTTGCACAGCTTTTTAAAAGTAAAAATGCATGAAAAAATGCATCTGCAGTTTACTTTATTCGGTAGCCATTTCGAATGCAAATGCTGCACCTTAACGTTAATGTGAATAATGTATGCTGATGGAAACAGCAAAAAAAAAAAACATACAGAAAGAAACGGGCTGTGCAAATACTTTTCTTCAACCAGTGCATATATATATATATATATATAAACATTCAGATTTCTTCGTTATACTTTGGCCATTGGAGCTCCTTCGTTCCATATCTGCTCGGCCCAAATGGGGAAGGAGATCTCTTTCCCAACGATGTAACTCAAATAGTTGCAATCTTGTCGAATCGTTATTCGAACTATTCTCTTTATCTTCCCGCAATGAAGCACCGCTGAGATGCACTCTGATCGTTATGTGGCCTCTCTCTCTCTCGCTCACTCTCTCTCTCTTTCTCTCTCTCTCTCTCCCTCTCTCTCTTTCGCCCTTTTACGATCTATGAAAGTATGTCTTTGGGAAAGAATCGATTGCTGAATGTTACGAGAATGACTCTGTCGTTTGCGCTATTTTATATTAGGTACTGTCTGTCTAGCCCCCCCGCCCCTCCGCGACACCCTTTTCTGGCCCTCTCGCTTTTGCTGGATGATTAACCTTCCAGTTATCGGAAAAACAGTTGCTTCTAATGGAACGATCAACATTAAAGAAACTCGCATCAAATTTTCCGTGCGTCGACGTCCCCCGACGTTAAGGGGTTATGTCTAGTTTTAAAAGCCGAAAAATCACTTCTTTCCACATCAATATATTTTGACAGTATATCATCGTACTGCAAATTTCCTTCCATCGTTCCTTGAAAATTTCAAGGTGATCGGACCTAAATTGACAGATTTATGGGCTGTGATGTTGACGCCAGTCGGAACGCTCGAAACGTCGTTCGAAATGATAAACGCGTTGTACGCGAAAGCACGTTTTCAAAGTCGGTGAGCAAAATATCTTGAAAACGACTGCATTGATCGTTCTAGAATTATTAGGGCTTTTTCTAGATGTAAAAATATAGTTTTCGATAAATATAAAACATTTGTTAAATAGTAATACACAGTAAAAAAAATACTATTATTTATATTAAATCGTAATATATTATAGTATGGTTATACATTATATTATGTAGTAATATTTAGTATTCGATCGAAGGATTTATTTTTCCGATGTATACTTTCGATTTGATGAACGAAAAATTACCATTTTTTTCCGCAAAAATCAACTCTCATTTGAAAGCGGTGCCATTTTTTTTATTAGATTTTTCGAAAATTTATTGGATTAATTATAGGGAAAACTAATATCCTAGCGAAATCTGTTTGATTCTTTTGTTTATACTAGATGACCTGGTTCAAAAGGGCATTGCTCACTGCAAAAAACGGTTTCGAAGGGTGCTTTCCGGACTTTGGATGTAAATCGATTATAATTATATATTTCTACACAACAAAATTACAGAGTATTCTTCAGATGATACTTCTCCAAGTACCTAATTTTTGTAGAAATTGATCATCGCGATGTTATTTTGAAAAATCGCAAAGATGAGCTGTTTTCAACTGTTACAACTAGTCATAACCCGTCCTAAAAAAACAATTGTTTTCTCAGATATCGATAAAAAAGATACTTTGTTCACCATTAACGAGGATTATTACAGATTTATATCACAAACCGCATTATATTAAAAATTTTATATTTATAATAAAATTACATAACGAATAAATTAGATTATATTATAAATAATTAATCACACATAAATTTGTCAACATTTCGCATGCACAAAGTTGCATCGACCGGTTATCAAAATATTTCCCCTTCATTTTTTTATCGCGTTTATCGCCCCGCGATAAATATCGCAGCCCGGTTAAGCGACCACGGACATGCCCACGCTCCGTACCTTCGCATTGAACCGAAACATTTGAAATGGCCTATGCCATGATCCCATTTGATTCAATTGCGCGAGAAAAGGCTTTCTGATTTTCAGCACTCAATTCATACACGAGGACGTGAAACTCGCAAGGGCATGTCGTACGGCACATAGGAGAAAGCTCACTCGTTTTCAACCCCTCGTACGTCACGTGCCCTGAGCATCTCCCTTACACTCGTACCGCGTATCGATATTAACCCCTTCTCCTCTCGCTACTCGCAACCCTCCAGGATTCTCATACAATCGTACACTATATATGCTGTCATATTCCTCTTTACCTCTATGCGAATATCGTATTTCTCTCTCTCTCTCTCTCTCTCTCTCTCTCTCTCTTTCTTTCTCCCTCTCTCTCTCTTTCTCTCTGGCTCTTACCCTCTCGTACAAATCGCGGCACAACGAGAGGCAGAGCTCCAAGGTCTCGTATAAATAGGGGTGCTAAAGCTCCGGTTATAGAAGTCCCCATCAATCTATTTTCAAGCGTTTCCTATACATGTTTCCTATACATATATATATATATATATAATATATATATATATATATAATATTTTAAATATTATATATATATATATATATAATATTTTATATATATATATATAAAACAAGTAACCAAGAGTATTGTTTGAAAAAGCGGGTCAAATAAAGTTGTCATTTATAGAAATGGCATGCGAAAAACCAAAAGCAGATGATTTTTATTTCGAAAACCGTGGGACTTTTACGCAACTGAAATTCCAGCATATAGTAGGACATGATCTTTCCTATCGACAGTTGCAGGGTTATCCATTCATAACAGGACACCCTCTATGTATACGCACATAAAAATATACATATACGTACATATATATACACGCCTAAACTTGGAACGGATTATACCCGCGCTCGTGTAAATCCCCCGCACACAATTCTACTCCGCACGAGATATCAATGCGTACCTCGACCACGGGGTACTCCGCTCGTATATTATTAATATAATCATAATCGTATATACACCTGTACCGCCCCGGGCTCTCTTAGCACCTTCGTAGCGCGTATATAAAAAATATCTCGGAGCACACACACACACACACACACACACACACACACACACACACACACACACACACACACACACACACACACACACACACACACACACACACACACACACACGCACGCACGCACACACACACACACACACGCACACACACACACACACACACACACACACACACACACACACACACACACACACACACACACACACACACACACACACACACACACACACACACACACACACACACACACACACACACACACACACACACACACACACACACACACACACACACACACACACACACACACACACACACACACACACACACACACACACACACACACACACACACACACACACACACACACACACACACACACACACACACACACACACACACACACACACACACACACACACACACACACACACACACACACACACACACACACACACACACACACACACACACACACACACACACACACACACACACACACACACACACACACACACACACACACACACACACACACACACACACACACACACACACACACACACACACACACGCACACACACACACACGCGCGCACAAGGGAGGAGCGATGGAACGATTCCGTCATACTTATACGGAACGCAATTACGTGTATATCCGGTTATAACATTGCCTGTATGCCATTGACGGTACTTCCACCGTCCCTCCCTAATGATACATGATAGTGTTGTGTATATAGTAGTTCTCTCGATCGAGCCTATAGGTGTACGTAGACAGTGAGTGAAAAAACGTATCTGGACAGACTCGCTGTTCCGGCAAGTTTTGTGGAGTTTCCATCAACGTACATTATTTATATCCAAATTGGCATACCGTATTAACACTTGGGTGAGTTGTCAATTAAAACAAAGTACCAAAACTATGATTGAGTCGATTTCGAATTTTTTTCCGACGAGCGATCCGTGCAAATGCTTTTTGCACGTGTGTTCAACGATTCGACGTGTGGGACTGAAATAATCGAAAGATTCCACTTGTTTTTATAACGAAATGTTGCATCTGTTCGTAGTTTAAATAAGACAAAAGGTGTACGACATTCGAAAAATACTTCAACGTGCACAGTGCAATTTGAAAGTTTTTGCAGTAAAATTCAATTATAATAATAAGTAAATGATATTATTTTTCAATAGTACCAATAATAAAAATTCTTTTTATTCTATATTGTATATCTTCCTTTATAGAATGAAACTAATAATGATTATTATTATATATTATCTTATTTTACAATTATAATCGAACTTCATCATCAATGTATAGTACACGAAAAAAAATAAACATTGTTGCAGTTTAAACAGTTTTTCATATCTCGTACCATTAAAACGTTTCAACTCTTAAAAATCGGGTTCCGCAGATATAAAAAAAATACGTGTCGCCTATTTTTACCCATTCTGCAGATATAACATTTTTTTACCCATTCCGCAGATATGAAAAAAAATACGTGTCGCCGATTTTTACCCATTCTAACAAATTTAATCGAAATCGAAGAGATCGTCCTCGCAACGTTTCCTTGCCAGTCGAAAAAAGCGGTGCAGAAATCTTGAAAAATCTAAAAGAATCTCATTGTTATTTTTATTATCGTACATTATATTATATAATTCTAACAGTAATAACAATAATGCAATAATTTTTTTCATGCATTGTGGCCAATGCTTGTGGCCGATGCAATAGCTGCCTTTTTGATATTCCAGCCGCTTGTATCCGATTTCTTTTTCCTGTTCAGAATTTTGAAGAATCGTCTCGACCCAAAAATCAACCAGTTCGCAAAAGTGTTTTTTTCTGAAATTTGCGCGGCGCCCTTTCTTCGCGCGGAGACCCTTTTTCTAGGGTGATCGCTAAAAAAAAGAAATTCGTATAAGAGAGTTACGTTCTGAAATTAGCCCTTCGTTGACACACTTACATTTGACTACGATTTTTACACACCGGGTCAATGTGACCCGGTAAGTACTTCATCCACCTGCCACTAACAACCCTTCCGTCGGTTTTTATCGACAAAAATCAGGGATACACTTTAAACCTTTCTCAATACATCTGCACAATTGAAATTCTCAAAGTATAAAATTCAATCGTCGTAAAAAATTATTGACGACTTTCAATTTTGGGAAAGTGAGTATTCTGTTACAAATTCTTCCGGACCAAAACGACCCAGTGTGAACGTAGGGTTGAAACAATTGAATCGTCCCGTTGTAGACTCGTCGGCAATGTTTTATCGCCTTAGCTGCGAGAGATTTACCGTGCAAATTGCGGTTGAATCGAAATAAATTTTATTCATCACGTACTTCAGGTGCGTTCGTGATGTTTATGCATTTCTTGGCACACGAGGTATCTTCGCGTAGGCTGCATCGAGCAGGCGGATGCATAGACTCGGGTTTGCTCTGTGCGCGATGTCTCTCATCGTGTTTGCGCTTCGCTCCTCTCTCGAAAGGGAGTATGGTGTATACGGGGAAATAAATGCAAATGAAGCCGCACGGAGTCACCGGTCTCGTTAGCCGTTAAAACATCGCGGGATGGTCGCGTGTGCGCGGCGGTGAGAGCTGCACAAAACACACACACGCATATGGACACATGCACGTGATATTAGTAGCACAAAAGGCAAGGAAGAGCGTAGGGGAAAGCTCGAAAGAGAAAAGGGTTGCAGGCAAAAGCCTTCCTCTCTCTCTCTCTCTCTCTCTCTCTCTCTCTCTCTCTCTCTCTCTCTCTCTCTCTCTCACTCTCGGTCTCGACTTATACGGGAAGAGTGAGTGGTTTGTAAGGAGTGTTCACGGAAATAGCAAATCTGCTGCACTCCTTGTGGAATAACAGCTGGAGCTCTTCCTCTGACTCTCTCTCTCTCTCTCTCTCTGTCTCCCACTTTCAACCGAAGCCATACGCTGTACGTATCCGTGCGATATATGACGGTGCCCATTCGGTGGGTGGAATTGCTCCCAGCTATTAACCCACCGCACACCTACGTACGTGTAGGCAAATATGCGTCCGCCCGTGTGTCCACACGAACCTGTGTGGGGCTTGTGAGGGCTACGGGCGAAATGTTCGTTGTTGGGCCACTTGGTGGGTGTTGGAGGCCGCCCGGTGCAAAAAAGGACAGAGAGGGAAAGAGGGAAGGAGAGGGAAGGTAGATAGATAGCGAGAGAAAGAGAGAGGGAGAGAGAGAGAGAGAGAGGGAAGGAAATAGAAAGAGCGAAAGCCCGAAGGAAGGGTTGCAAGGGTGGAGTGAACCTTTCGTGCCGCACCGCAATTAAATTAAGCAAAACCTATTAACGATTAACGGCAGTATCAAACGAATCCTCTGACTTTCTCTTTTTCCCTCCTCCTCTATATTCCTCCTCAACCCCCGTTTCGTTTTTCTTCTCTCCCTCCCTCTCTCTCTCTCTCTCTCTCTCTCTCTCTCTGTCTGTCTCTCTCTCTTCTCGGGTTTTCTGGTATAAGGGGCACGCGGAGAAAAATTATGCCCTTGTCGTTGCATATGCAGTCCATAGCAGGCGAAGAATATTCTACGTGTTTGCAGTTTGCTCTTTGCTGAACTCCTTTCCGTCACCAAGCACGGATGTTTTAGGCGAGAAGCCCCCAACTTCGATTGAAACGGCTCTTTTGTTCCGAACTTGGCTTCCATATGCATATGCATATGTATATATGACACCGTGAATAAGCTCAACACATACGGTATAGTGTAGATTAAGACGGGACACCACTGCGACGGGCCGGGAAAGTCGATTTTTTGCATTTTCTCAAAGTGCACATATACAATAATATGTGAAAATAAAGTCAAGCTACAAAGTTGAAAATTGACGAAGTTACAGTCGATTTAGTAAGAGCAGATAGCACAACGATTCGGGTGACCTAAAACTTTCAATCGCGTTTTGTTTTCGAAACGACTTTTCTCGATCTGCCCGGAGTTCAGGCTCTAGCTATATTTGTCCGATTTCTAGCTTGAAAAACCAAAAATTCCGTAATTGCAGTAGCTATCGCTGTACGTAGTGGTTTGTTTTTAAATTTAAGACTTTTTAAATTCCCGAATATAAGTAAAAGTGTCACTAGAATTACACGTTTTTTTAACGCTCGGGATTTTGTGAATTTTTTTCTCGAGAAACGGCTACGTACTACGGGAACGACATCTATATAGATTATAAAACTGTTTTGTTTTTATTTCTAAGATCACCCATCGTCGAGTTATCGATTCGGCTGTTGGACCACATTTTTTATACAGAGGCTCTATTATACGTCAATAGCGCTGCTAAATCTTCATTTTTTTTCAAAAAAATATATGTATGTATCTAAAAATGTATGCTTAATAACAAACCTTTTTTCTAAATCCCAAATACAGAATCCAGGGGACGAAAAAAAAAAATCGAAAAACATGACCTTTTCTCGGCCCGTCACAGTGGTGTCCATCCTCAAGACGGCGGTGGAAGCAACGGAAGTTTGGTTAGATTAGCGAAGTAGGGGTAGGGAGTCATAGGAAATGGTTCAATTGGGAATGGGTTATACGTAAAAACTCACAAGGCTATACGTTGGACGGCAAAAAATAAAAATAAAAAAATACATAGCGTGTCTCAAGATGATCTGACATTTGGATTTATTTAGGCCTTAGGCCACAGTAACGGATATAAAATCATGTGCGAATTCAACAATTTTTTTTTTGTATGAAAAAGTGATTCACTCATAAAATTAATTACACATCTATTTAGTATGAATATCAGGCTGTTAGAAAATATATATATTTTTTTCGATGTTCAAAATGGCCGTCTACTCGAAACTTCTCGAAACAGCTTTTTTTCCAATTGGCGTGACAAATAACTTCAACAATTTTCACTCGATTTACTTTAAATTTAAAAGTAATGTTCCTAATTGCATTTCGCAGAGAAATACATACGGATTTTTTGATAGATCGAAAACTTTTCATTTCATGAGCAGTTATAACGAAATTTTTCGCTGTTTAATTTCTTAAGTTCAAATACCTACAACTTTTGAATAATACAATATTTTTTAAATTCCGTACGTACTTCCCTAGGTATTCTAATGTAGATTGACGAGAATTTTTGTTTTTTGTTCTAGCTAAAAATTTGTGGATAGCAAATGTCAAGCCGCGGGGCGCCTAAAAAAAAGATAACAAAAGACAATATCAGTAGTCGACCATTTTCTACATCGAAAAAAATATGTATATATTTTCTAACAGCTTAATATTCATACCAAATAGATGTGTAATTAATTTTATGAGTAAATCACTTTTTCGCGCGAAAAAAAATGGTTAAATTCGCACATGATTCTATACCCGTTACTGTAGCCTAAGGTCTTAATAAAATGTATTATTTCATTGAAAAGTACGAATATTTTTATTGTAATATAAGGTACAAACATAGAGGTTATGTCTGGAACACAATATCCTATATATGGACGTGTCGTCGCTGTTTGCAAAAAATTTGAAAATATTCATGGTCAATCTTTAGGCCGTACTTTTCAAGGGAAAATAGAGCTTTTTTTCTATCTTAATTTTATTTATTTTCCATTGGATATTAAGCAACCTGCGAAGAAAATGATTTTGGACAGAACGAAAACGACCCAGGTTTAAGGATTGAGGGTTAAAATAAAAATATTCGCACTTCTCAAATAAATAATACATTTTATTGATAAATAAAAATGTCAGGTAATTTTGAGACACCCTTTATATTTGTGCGCACCTGTATGTGAGCAAGTCGAGTTTTGTTCCACGTGATGTTCGGAAAAAGCGTAATATCTTTGTAATCTTTATTTTTTGGCCGCTCTTCCGCGATATTGCAACTCCGCGTGTATGGCAGGGATGATAACTTTTCCCGCAGCGCAACGAGGAAGGATTTCCTCACCGTCTGCCACGCTGTTGCAACCACACGAACCGCACATACCCCCCCCCCCCCTCTTCCTCTCCCCCTCTTTCTCTCTGCATCTCTCAAACTCAAAATATAATGAGCATAACGGGGCCGAGTTTTTCGAAAAGCCGAACACACTGCGGTGGGAGTTTCATAGAGAAGTTGGTGTGCTCATTCGCCTCGAAATCCGAAACGTATCGTGTTCCTATTTGGGATGTAGTAATTACATGTATGAATTCAAAGAGGAAAATGTTCGCGACGAAACTTTTCGAGGATGGAAATTCTATCAACGTGACTCATTAAGGAAACACCTTAAGGCGAGGAAAAAAATTGGTGATTTTTATGCTTTTTTTATGAACAGATTTCTTCTTCTTTTTCTAGACTTAGGGTATATTTCGTTACGACTTTTGGCTGTTACATGATATTCTTTAAGGCTTCTTTGTTTATCAAGGGATCATTCCTGTCTGACTGGCTTGAAAATTGCTGATTTTCATAGTTAAAAAAAAAATTCGATAATCAGTGTGATTTATTTTCGATTATTCAAAAGACTTATGTTGAGGGTACAAATCTTTTTTAATTTTTAATATAATTTGGTTGGCCACCGCAAAATGATGCCTCAAAAAATAACGCGTGGCGGTGGAAAGTCCTACTCCTCCAAATATTGGCTGAAAGAAAAACCAAAAAGATTATTAATTAGTATGGCAAACCGTAGAGGCGGACGGATATTTTTTTTTCAGAAAAATAAACAAACAGTGGCCGTTTCAAAATCACGTATCGATTTAGGCCTCTTATTCGGCACTTTTTCGTTAAAAAAAATGTAAAATTTTCAAACGAAAAACTCTTCTGTACGACGTTAAGGAATGGCACGAAGAATGATGTGGCAACATTTGAAACGAATAGCTTGAAAATACTTCGTTCAAAATCTTCCATCGTTTGAAAAAACGACGATTCGAGAAAGGGCGCATCGTCCGCACTAGGTCTCACGCAGTTGGTCGAATCTTTTTTTCTAAGAAGGGCTGCAGCGACCGAAATAATTCGAATTTCGCGACCAACATTTGACAGCATGTTTACAAAAATCCATGTTTTTGGATAATGCGAAAAAAAACGATTTTCAAAAAAATTCTCACGGGAATGGTCTCTTATTCTTCGAAAATGGCGAAGGTCTGGCACGCTCTTCTAAACTGCATTTTCGAAACTGCCGTGACGTATGGCTAAAAAACTAATCGACCGATTCTGTTGAAATTTGATGTACATTTTTCTTATTGTTGTCTGAAACATGACCCATGAATGTAGCCATTTTTTCGGAAAAATCAATCTTTTTGTTTCAAAGCGTACCATTTGATCGATTTCCAACACTTTTCACTTTTTCTTGGTTCATATTCTGTGTATGAGTGTTAATAAAAGAAAAGTCTTCGTTTTTTTTTTTTCAGATTAATTCCGCTGACGCTACGTGTCACGCCGTCTGACAAAATACGCCGCAACCCGTTTAAAAGACCGTTTCATACCTCTGCCATTTTTTAAGATTAATAAAAAAATACCACGTAACAGGCAAAAATAGTAATAAAACATACCCTAAGTCTCAAAAATGGTCAAGATATCTTTACCTTGAAAAAGCATGAAAATCAGCAATTTTTTCTCCCCTTAAGGTATCTCCCCCCTTAGAACGGCTGTAGACGCTAGGGAAGTTAGGTTGGATTAGCGAAGTGTCGGTAGGGAGTGATAAGAAAATGTTCAATTGGGAACTCAGCAAAATAAAATAGTTGACCATAAAATCAGCTCGAGTGCTTCACTTACGGGAAGTCGGGGCAAGATGATAACGCTAAGGCCATGTTCAAATAAAACAATTTCAAATAAAACTTGAGTCAGTCAACTTTAATTTTTTTTAAACCAATCAACATTTATTAATCTTTTAATTTTAGCCGCGAAAAATCAGTCTTCGAGTTAGTTTTCGATTAATCAGAAATTCGATAAAGTTTTCGATTAATCAGAAATTCCGCACGTACTTTTCTGCGAAATGCAATTAGGAACATAACTTTTAAATTTGAAGTAAATCGAGTAAAAATTGTTGAAGTTATTTGTCACGCTAATTGTTTTGAGCTGTTTTGAGAAGTTTCGAGTAGTTTTTCTCTAACAACTTGATATTCATACTAAATAGATGTGCAATTGATTTTGTGAGTGAATCACTTTTTTATGCGAAAAAAAAAAATTAAATTCGCATATGATTTTATACCCGTTACTGTGGCCTAAGGCCTTAACAATCGCCACCCCAGATTGCAACCTTCGCCGGACACTTGTAAACATTGTTGATGCAAATTAGTCTCGTGCATTCACCAGCCGTGGCGAAACCACCGGTTTTCCCACGTTGCACTCGCCCTTCACGATGCCCAGTCACGAAGGGATTTTTCATTATCTAAGCGCCCCACAACTATATGCAACTCTCGTGCGACGTAGATCGTTCTCCTCGAAGTTTCGATGAGCCTTGGCACGATTTCTATCGCGACGAGATCTCAATGCCGCGGAGCGAAAAGGAGAGTCATTCGATTCGAATTCAAGGAGAATGAGATCGTTCGATTCGCGATTGACGGTGACCATTTATCGACGTAATGGAGAAAATGGCGAATTCATCGATTGAACGGAAGATAATTGAGAAAAGAATGATGCACCGCACCAAATATTTTTATTAAATATCGTTTCGGAGTTTTCTATTCGTGAACTTTCGGTGGCAAAGTTTCGATGAGAAGTACTCAATTGCGCGAGCTTTTTGCGGATTTATTTCATTCGTACGTTCAGAGACATTATCCATTTTTTGATCAATTTTTCTATCAGTTATAAATCAATAAGGGGATGGGACAGAAATCGACGGTTTTTCTTTACAGTCGTAACAAAAAAAATGTTACTGTATGGAAAAGAAATGTTCAAACTGTTAGCCCTATGGACCAAAATGAACCATTTTTATTTTCCGAATTGTGGCTAAACATAATTTTCCTACGTTCTAAATGAAAAAAAACAATGACAAAGTGAGCCCAAAAATGGGCAATGTGATTTTCATCGGCAAGATGCATTTATTGAATTTCTTATCCTAATAATTATTTTTCATCTAACACCTGAAAAATGACGCTTTCAAGGCGGACACCGTGCAATGTGACAGGTTGAGAAATCGATTTTGTAAAATATTTTCTCAAAGTATATATACATATTTAAGAATATGTAATGAAAAATATCAAGTTACAATATTGAAAATTGACCATGTTACAGACGATTTTGTGAGAGCAGGTAGCTCAACGACTTACGTATACTGAAACTTTCGATTACGTTTTTTCTCAAACCGACTTTTCTCGACCTGGCCGGAATCATAACTCTCCCTATCATTATCCGATTTTCAATTGAAAAAAAAAACAAAATTTCCATAATTGCAGTAGATATCGTTTTACACAGCCTGAAATTCAGTATTTCAAAAGTTTCGCCAAAATTACACTTTTTTCTTAAACACGTGCCCTTTCGCAATTTTTGCAGATTTCAAAACAGTTGTATTTCCCTTTCCCAGACCAACCATTGTTAACTTCTCGATCGCATAACGATCAATATCGTTGTTAACTTAATTTTGTCACATAAAAATTTGCACGACACAAGTTCAATGTATGTTCGATAACATGCCTTTTGCCAAATCGCGAATAAATAATCTAGTGGACAAAAAAAATCCGAAAAATAAAAAAAATTGCCTCATTGATCGCGCCACCTTTCGAGATACTAAAATCTTTTCTCTTCACCATACACCAACATTTTCATCGATGGCAGCAAATAATTTTTTGTTAACCCCCGTATATTGTTCTTCTCATTGCCGTTCTATTTTCATCCCCCTCCCGCCTACATCCACTTACTTCTCTCGTTGGTATTCGCCTCCTTCCCCTGCTGCTCTGTTGATCGGCGCCACGTCCCCCGCAGATTGTTTTATTCCGTGGAGGTTTCGCGCAATCGTCGAATTCCGGCACCATTTAATCCTCCGGTGGGTTGATTTCCCATATCATAACCCCCTTTCTTCCTCGAAACGGAAAAGCTCTCCCTCCCTGTCTGCCCCGTCGCTCACCCTCGCTCTCTCGCTCTTTCCTATCAGGGCGTCTGACACGGCAGGAGAATGTCGTGCACCGTGATATTTACTGTCGAATGGATATTTGAATATACGACACGATAACGCGCCTTTTGTCCTATTCGTGCGTTCGAGTGGCGCTGGCGGCGCCCGAGTCTTCTGGGACGCCAAGTTCCCGCGTGTTCGGTATATGGAGCGCCATCTTCACAAAAGAACCCGACTGGAACTACTTCGTTTCGTTTTTATATACATCACTCCTCCGGGAATCTCCTACATATTCGTTCTCTTATTTCAACCGTTATACTAATTAAAGTCTTCTTCAGCGTCATTCGCTCGTCACCGGTGTTCCACTTAATTTTTGGCCCCTTCCTCTACCGAAATAACTCTACATTTACAATTGGTCACGTGTCGTCGTGTGTATACCGTGTGCTTCGCTCTGTGATACGGGCGACCGTCAGCCTCCGACGCCAAGGGTACACGCCCCTAATTTGTTTCAACAGCGTTCCCTGCGTCGTCACGCGGTCGAGCATGGATTCGTATATCGCAACAGCGTATAGCATACGCGCTACAAATTGAGCCTTTGACTAGCGCATTTCTCTCTCCGCAACTTCGCGCAATGCCCGAAACTAATGACAATCTCGTACCGCAAGAGCCGCACGCAGCCCCGATAATACCCAACGTCCCATCGATCTCATACAGTCATCTTGTAATCGACCGACACCCGAGTACAGAGCGAACAGGCCATTTGTCGCGGCCGAGTGTACTTTCGAAATATTTCGGCAGAATCTAATCGCGGGTTTGGCAACTGTCATTTTACGCGTTGTAAACTGATCATCTGTGTATGTGGGTGTGGGTGTGCACAAAAGTGATAATTTCGGATTAGGTTCGTTGGAGAACTTCCGTTGAAATTAGCACGTGTAATTTACTCGTGAGCGATTTTTGGGCGTTTCCGTTACGTGTGGAATTGTGAGGATTCAATTGGGTTAGCATACTTGCTCCTATTTCCTGATGGGGTTGGAATGGGCTATTGGATCCGTGGAGATTCCTGCACGTACTAAAAGGATCCAATGGGCAATGGATCACTATGCTAAAATGTTTCAATGAGTATTGGATCTCTGTACTGAAAGGATTCAATGGGCATTGGATCATTGTACTAAAATGATTCAATGAGCATTGGATCTCTGTATTCACTATAAAAGATCCAATGGGCATTGGCTTACTAAAATAAAAGGATCCAACGGGCATTGGAACTCTTTACTAAAAGGATTTCATGAGCATTGGATCTCTATACTAATAGGATCCAATAAGGATAGGACTCCTGTACTAAAGGGATCCAATAAGCATTGCATGACTATACTAAAAGGATCCGATGGGCATTGGACCCCTATACTCAAAGGATCGCACGGGCATTGGATCCCTTTACTAAAAGGATTCAATGAGCATTGATTCCCTGCACACTCAATGGCCATTCAATAGCCATTGGATCCTTATACTCGAAAGATCCAGTGGTATCCAAAAATTGAATCCCTATACTCAAAGGATCCAATGGGCATTGGACTATTTGGCTCCAATTGGGCCCTGTACTAAAAGCATCCAATAGGCATTGGATCTCTATAGTAGAACGTCACACTCGTGCATTGGATTTTAATCGGGATTCCTCATTGCAATTCAATGCACGAATCCAATTTGAATCCCAAAAGCAGCCCACATTATCGAAGAGAATCCGATACGATTCTTGATGGATCGCATTCTGTACGTTGAATTTTCTCAACACAACATGTAGATATCGAAATGAGTGGATCTTAAAATAGTAAAAATCGCTCAAAAAAGTATAGTTTGAAAATTGATTCTAATCACATCACTGAAAATCCACCGTAATTATTGTTTGTTATTTATTTTACTGTACTTTGACATAATACCCCATACACATATGTTCACGTAACGTGCTGGTTATGTTGCAACATGCCGAGTTTTTTTCTCGTGACTTTTCGCGTATTGTTTATTCGAACGTGGTAAAAATTCCCAAATGACGTTCATCGGGGAACAGTGCAGAATCGAATTGGATTCCAATAAGGACTCCCTATGTGCGGTGCCCCTAGCAAATCCCTATAGAAATGTCGGTGCTTCTTGGGACTCCTCAACAAATTCGTGCATCGGATCGCGAAAGGATATTTTTTTTCAGAGCTCCAACAAATTCCGGTGGAGAATTTCAAGTGAAAAATGTCCTAACAAGATCGATTTCTCTCTTTTATTTTTGATTCCTTCTAATAATGTGTATGTGTATATTAGGGTGTGACCAAAAAAATTATGTTCTGGCTCTTCATTTAAATTCATACTAACCATTTTATTAATTAACCATTTTATTTTATTATTAACCATTTTATTTATTTTATTATTAACCATTTTAATTATTCTATTATTATCCATTTTATTTTTAAAAATCTCTATATCTCACCCTTTACTTTTTCTTCAATTTTTTGCTTTTTCGCGATGCTTCGCGAAAAAACAGATTTCGGGCAACCGAATCTAAATGTTCTTTCATTATTTTTGCCTTTACGTTCATCGGGGCACCTTTTAAGACTTTTGCCAGAGAAACAACCGGAATCTTCTCGAATCTCAATTACAACTAGGAGTTCCAAAAAACATAAAAACCTTTTTTCGATAAATCGTTGCACATTTCTAAGTTCTAGTTTTGAGGCAGAGACTTTACAGAACTGATTCGATAGATTATCAGCTTGGATTCGGTTCTTCATATTTTCTTTGGCTTTATACACGTAGGTATATGTGTGTTTATATATATATATATATATAGATATAGACTTATGTATATTTATAGATATATTGATAGATTATAGATTATAGATTATATATTTATAGATAGATATATATATTTATAGATTTATATATATATATTATTTATATATATATAGATATAGATATATATATATATAGATATATATATATAATATAAGGATTTGCAGTTCCCCTACATTCGCTTCTGCCCTTTAGATGGCGTGAACTCTCTGCTAAACGTTCCCTAACTCCCATTACTAGTAACTAGTAATTAAGCAAGGCGCCGCTGTGTGAAACGACCTACCCTCTGTTCGCAAAACTCACCCTTTCTCTCTCTCTCTCTCTCTCTCTCTCTCTCTCTCTCTCTCTCTCTCTCTCTCTTCTCCTTCTCCTCTTACTTTCATCTCGTTTCTGCTGGTAACACTTCCCCCAACTTTGCTCCTCCCTTTCCCGCATTCGCGGTCCGTTATCCTATCTCCCTTCCTGTGTGCGCGATGTATACCCTCGACTCCTGTCCGTATAATACCAAGGGTTGGAAATGGTGAGACGGTTACCGGGTACGAATCGACACGCTGGGAGGCACGAGTGACGATATTCTGCTTACGCACAATGTGTACACCAAAAACGACAGTTATATATATATATATATACATTGCAGTTAAAATCCGTTTTCAGTCTGATGTGTTACATCTGAGTGGAACAATATTTCCAATCATTTCTTTTTTTAATTAGCCTAATTGATGTATAAACATCATAAGAATGATATGCAAAAGAATTATAGGCGAAAAAATGGGAGAATTTTTAGGCTATTTTTCGAAGCGCCTCCCAGCAGTCTGAAACGCATGAAACGGCTTATATCGCAAAAACACTGCACAGCTGCCACTTTGAAATTAATCGCTTAAAAAAAATTATTGCATACAGTCACTGATATGTGTGATAAACACCCCTTCTTGTAATCTCGATTTATTTCGTAGTTTTTATGAAAAAAAAATCCTCAAAAAACCTATTTTTCCGGCCTTTAGAGTGGCCTGAGGCCTTAAGGTATGCTTTACTTCTACTTTTGGCTGTTACATGATATTTGTTTTATTAATTATTAAAAATGGCAGATGTATGGCACGGTCTTGTAACCTCGTTGCAGCGAATGTTGAAAGCATAAACCGACGAACATTTTTCTCTCATTAGGGCTTACGTATACGTGGGTAGGTAAAAAAGATCGATTTTTCAAAAAGGTGCTCATTCGAAAGTACTATCCTTTGAGTGCCTACCCTGAAAATTTTATAAGGAAATTCGCAGTAATGACGAAGTTATAGCGTTTTGTAACTGACCGGGTGAGCAACGACTAATGGTTGGGGCGCAGGTGTAAAGTGTACTCAAAATTTAAACGCGTTTTATTAGAAACAGTGTTTTCAAAATCGATACCGGAAATATCTCGGCAACTACTGGACCGATCGGAATCAAGTTTTGCACAGATATGCTTTACACAATAATCTAGTACTTATCACGCCATTTTTTCGATACCTGGCATAGTTTTTTTTTCATTATAAGTACTGTTTTATTTTGAGGCTAAAAATCACCTGTTTTATTCCAGTGACCACCATGACCCGAAGAAAATAAATTTTTTAATTCCCCTCGATAAGTACTAGTTTTATCGATCTACTGTATGAAACAAATATTTTTTTTAGATAAAAAATGGCGGAGGCACGTCTGGTACCGCAAACGCTGTCAACAAAAACACGTCCCAGGAAAACGACTGTAACTTTTTTACCGTTTGAAATTGATTAGCCAAATTTTCACACAATGTCGATAAATTGTCATACTTTAAAATGTATATCATGGTTGTCCAATTAAAGCCAGTTTTATACACAAAAATTCTTAAGCATAACCTTTCTTTTAGCCGTCTCACGTGTATCTAAGCCCTTAACACTCATACGCAGAATATGGACCAAGAAAAAGTGAGAAATGTTAAAAACCGATTAAATGCTACGCTTAGAAACAAAAAGATTGAATTTTCCGAAAAATGGCTGCGTTTCGCAACGAAAAGTACGTTTTTTCTTCTTCAATTTTCCAAAACATTTAGGGTCACGTTTTAGACAGTAAGATTAGAAAGATTTATACCAAATTTCATCAGAATAGATCGATTGGTTTTTTTAGATATGCTTTGAGTCAATTTAGTAAATGCAGTTTGGAATACCCATACTTTGGCCATTTATAAAGATTAATTTTGAAAATACCATGTAACAGCTAAAAGTAGTAATAAAACATGCCCTAAGTCTTGAAAATGATGAAGAAATCGATCCATAAAAAAAGTCATGAAAATCAGCACATTTTTTCTCGCCTAAAGTTACCCCCCCCTTAAATTCCGTCGTGGGGATGATATTTCCCAAAACAGTTTTGGCACTTTAAATTTTGAAACTTTAAACGTTTCTGAAATTGGGAAAGCGCATCCTTTTTCATCCGATTGACGTGCAATTGTAACGGAGGCTTTTTTGATAGATTCTCTAAAAAAGTACACACGATTTTTACGAGTCATCGACAATGATCCTTTTCATAAACAAATCAGGGTCGATTTTTTAGCGAAAGAACAAATTTTTTATCCAAAACGATTCCATTTTGCTGAAAAAAAATTGAAATAATCGTGTGTACATCTCTAGCAAAACTAATGTAAACGACGATATTTTTTTTTCGTCTAGGCGCTGTTCCATAAAAGTTTTGCGTTCTTTCTTAGAGCACCTAAAAAAGGCCCTCACTGTAGCTTCAACTGAGCTGCCATTTAGTTTTTTTTCCCACGAAAAAAATGCTGTTTACGTCAGCACATGTAGAATAAACCCTCCAAACCCCATGTTGATTGCTTTTTTAGTATTCTCAAAAAAGTCCAGAAAAAGTGTTGTTTTTCAGTGAACCACATGAATGAAGGTAACGCCTTAAACGCGTTTTCTTCAGTAAAAACTACTTTACACTGAACGCTTTCGGTACAAGTGGCTTTTCCTAGTAGAAAATAAAATTCACTGATACATAAATTTGAATGTTAATAAAAACTCGTCTTAGCTAAGAAAAATTAGTTCTAACGGAATTAATCATTTAAAGATAGAAATATTAATTTCCGAATGAACTTAACACTTAAGTAGTCATGAATGCGATCCGCCGTGTCTTCTATGGCGACGGAATTTTACGCTTTTACCAATAACGTCGAAAGTTATGGGTCTCGCGAGGGAGCCAAGATCACGACGCCCAGAAACTACAACGAAAAAAAACCGCTCGTATCTTGTGGTCAGCATAAAAACGGAGAATAAAGAAATTGTGCCAAGATATAGCGTATTTTTTTTCGTCGATCAGAAATAAGTTGCACAATGCTCGGTTTCAACTCATCCCTCCGGCTCTTTTTCATTGACGTGCTCCGTTGATAATCCAACGAGGATTTAATGACCGGCGCAGATTTCGATGCGAGATAGGAATGAGAGTATCGAACGCGTGTTGCGGCGTAATAATGTGCAGAGGATATAATTAATATTATCTAATTATCGAAAATGGATGTACGGGCTTGCTCGAGGATTTTTTTAGAGAATTTTAGAGTTTCCGATTAAAAGCCTGGCAATTTCGTATTTGGGGGGCTATTTCCTGTAAAGCGGAGTTTAAGTGTTATGAAAAGAGACAATAAAAACTACTGGTGGCCACTTTTTGATGAAACTGGAAAACTCGGCAGCCCTCGCCGTTTCTTTTTAGAAACGAAAATGAAAATGTAATGTTCTTTTTGTGAATTGCATTTTTAACGAAGCTTTTACTGTGAATATTTCTTTTAAGTGTGACAGAGATAGCGGGTGGGAGGTGGGGGATGGAAAAATATTTCTTGAATAGCAACACTTTTGCTATTCAATTAATTTTTTTTGAATGAATTTGTTCAATCGTGTTTTCGATCAATTCCTATAATCCTATTTTTCTATCAATTGATTTATTCAGTTGCGGAAGCGATATTTTTTGGATATTTAAATTTTCTCGTAATCCGCGTGGTCTAATCGAGAAAAATTGAAAAAAAAAAACAATTAGCAACTGTTGGCCACTTCGAGTGCCTTTCGATCGCGCAAGATAGAGACAGAAAGAGAGAGGACTGGAGTTTTTATAAAAAAATATTTCCTCAGTAGCAATTCGATTTTTCAATCCAATTCACTTTTTAATAAATTGATGAGATCGCGGTTTCGATAAATTCTTTTCATCATATTTTTTGCAAACAATTGGCTTTATCGCGACAGCCATGTTTTTTAAAAATATTTGAATTCTTCCGTAGTTCACGTGACCTATTAAAAAAAGGGAAAAAACAATTTTCGACCATTGACTACTTTATTTCACAATCCACTAAAACTCGAAAGACCCTGTTGGTTTCTCCCAAACTCAAAAAATGAAAAATCGATATATCTCTTTTGCGAATAGCATTTTTATAGCAGCTTATATTGTAGACATTTTTTGTAAAAAAGAAAAGAAAGAGAAAGAGAGGGCCGGCCCATTTATAAAAAATATTTCCCCAGCAGCAATTCGACTTTACAATCCAATTCGATTTTTAATTAATTGATCTAATCGTGTTTTGAATCACCTTTGATCATCGTATTTTTTTCGGCAAATAATTTGTTTAATCGCGAGGGCGATATGGTCGAAATATACGAATTCTCTCGTGTTCACGTGACCCGTGAACTCGCGATGACGAATTCGCGTAGTGCGAGCGATAACGCTGTGCATAATCAAGCGACGAGTATACAGTATCGCGACGTAACGCTATTCTGCAAACGAGAGAAAAAAAACAGCATGAGGATTACGTCGGGTACGTATTTTTCTCCAGGCGGCGGAAGAAATGAAAATTTTCCACTTGCGGACGACGCGAGCGTTACAGCGATGATTGGACGATACATTCGTGCGGTTTTACGACAAGTAGTATAACGTGTGAACGCGCCCGGGCACGTCTTGTTACGTGAAACGAGACTGTGAGAACAATCGACTAGCCTGGGAAGGAGGGACCCTGCAGGGAAACTATAAGGAAGGACATTCACGAAAGGGTACGAATATAAAATGTGAACGTATAGTAGACCCATTTATCATCCACACATATATATATATATACACACATGATAAACGACCTTTAGGAGGAAAAAGATATTTTTTTTACGTTATTACAAATTTATTATCATATTAGAACTGAGGAACGAAATGTAACTTCTGATAGAATCCTTCAAAACTCTCTAAAATAATAAAATTCATCCTGCTATAACAAATTTATTATTTTTTGGGTTGACGTTCTTCCGAAAATTAAAAAGTATGTAAAATAAAAAATTATAGAAAAACGTTAAAGAAAAAGTAATAAACTTGTATAATAACACAATAAATGTTATTTTTCTGTTTGTGAAGATTTCGATACGGAACACTGCACAAACGGTAAAAATGTTATTACGTTATGAGAAATTTATTATTTTGCTAGAAATGAGGAATGAAATGTTAGTTCAGATAGAATTTTAATTGCATACATTAAAATGACATCGAATCTTACGTTTTCACATAATATTTCATGAAATGATATATTTTTAACAACGTAAAGAAATTATTATTTTTTTCGCCTAAAGTTTTATATTTTTTATTTACGCATATATATGAATATATATATTGGGCATTTCATATCTAATTGACCGCTTTTGGCCTCAACCCCGTTCGATTCGGCTGAACTTTTTTTATGTTATACCCTAAAAGCAGCTGACTTGACTTTTTCTGCTTTTAAATTTGTTTTTGAAAAATGCATTTCTCTCAAGGAAGCTTCGTTCAAACGGTGCAATACGTAACAAAAATTCAGCGGAATCGAAGGAAGTCGGGCCTAAGAATGGCCGATTTAGTATGGAATGCCCCATATACTATATGTATTTAAATGAAAAATATAGAACTTCAGAAGAACACAAAATATGTTATTGTTTTATTGCAATATTATTATCGATTGCAAATTACAAAATATCTGGAACTTTCGATTATTTATATATATTTATTACATAATTTTTAAGAGATTATGGATCTTGCATATTTGACCTGTTTTGTCTATACGGAGTCCTTCTACTTATGTGCCTCACTCCAACGTGATTGCCCTACATATTATGTATATATATAGTGATAATAAATAGTATAAATATCATACTTATGATTTATAAATACTTATAAATACTTATAAATAAATACTTATGACTTATAAATATCATGGGTTTATATAATCTATACAAAGTTTTAGGAAGGTCGATGCAAAGCCTTAGGGGGTGGTCACCTCGTTAGGAACATATGTATCCTAGGTTACCTTAGTCCAATGTCTAAAATTAGGTCCCAACTCGTTTACCTCTCATGTTAATGTCATGTTTTCAAAATAGCATTTTGAAAATATTATTTTTCGTGTAATTGGCAAGCATTTGAAGTAAAAACTCATTTGTCGACAGAAAAAAAGGACATTCATTTGTTAATAACTAATGCTATAATTAACTCATGGAAAATCGCGTACGTATTTCACTTACAAGGAACATCCCTCAGGTGACACCCTTCGATTTTGTTGAAATTTGGATATGTTATAAAGCACCGAAAAGTAAGAGACACGTATTTTTTTTTAACAGCGGAAAAACGGTTTTAAGGGTTGAAACCACCCCTCGAAAAAAGCATCTCAGGGTGGTTTACCCCTTAATTTTTTTTTGCAACGTCACTATAGTAGATTTTTCATTGCTTCTGATTAGAAGAATTTTCGTTTTTGCTTCATTAAAATTGGTGGACTCCTTGTGTGCGAACCGCTATATTACCCCTAGAGATGCCTTTTTTCGAGGGGTGGCTTCACCCCTTAAAACCGTTTTTCTGATAAAACCGATAAAAAAATACGTATCGCTTACTCTTCGGTGCTTTATAAGATGTCCAAATTTCAACAAAATCGAAGCGTGTCACCTGAGGGATGTTCCTTGTTAGGAATATTATTTTAAAGATGTGCTCAAGGTTTGGAGTGGCAAGAAATGAAAATTGTTGGAGTTGTGTTGTGTGCCGTTTCAAAAAGTTGTGTTCCGAAAAAAACAGTCTGCGCCTCGCACCAAACTTTTTACCCCCTTAATCTACATGATTTAAAGAATCTCTTAAGTCGATTTTCTTTCTGTCTTTTAATTCTACAGTGGCCTTAGCCCTTAAAATTTTAAAAGGAAGGTTTGGGCAAAATTTCGACTCGTTGGGGGGGGGGGGGGGGCTCGGAAACTTACCCCGAAATATTTTCCCGTTCCTTCTTACCGAGCCCTAGACCGAGAAAATGCCGTCGCCGCGAGAAAAGGGCCTCGTGCGTTTGTGAAGAAACTCACGTGCGAAAAAGACAAAAAAATCTCGAAGTTACCTCTGTGCGAAGGAAAAAACAGCGAGGACAAGAGGGTGAGAAAGATGGTAGGGATGAATCGTCGCGACGACACGACGCTCGGCGACGGTCTGCAGTAAGACGTGGCGCGGGCGAAGGGTCGCGCGCGGCAAGGAGCGCGGGTGGGGTGGGGCGATTAGAAGAGCGCGTGATTCGAGCGGCTGGGACGGTAGAGTAGTTGGTTCGGCGAGCGGCCGTCTATGTGGCGCTGCACCCTCCGCTCTATCCCAGTTCGCTACCGTACGGCGATCTGTACGGATGAGCGAAGTCGTCGCTGCGCTGGATCACGCGCGTTCGTGTTTAACGTTACCTGAGAAGCTTTTTTTCTCTCCCCTCGACACACCGACGTGTCTCCCACGGATCGTCGATTGTAAAATCGCGTTGCGACTCACCGGTCGCCACGCACAAGTACAGTTTTGAAATTCGTGTCAACAAACGTGAGTGCTTAAGTTTTTAATTTTTTCGTGCTTCGTGTACTCGTGTGTACAGTCGAGAAAAAAAAACACGAAAAAATATGTGAGCTGTCAAACGGTTCTCGATCGAGTGTGAAAAAAGCCTCGAGTGACGACGCGACGCATTTGTGAGGATTAATTAATATTTTAATTAAAGTGAGTAAAGAGAAAATTAGAGACTTATCCCAGTGTTTTTTTTTTTTTTCGTTGCTCGGCGAGATTCCGTCGACGGAGATTTTTCGGGCGTATAATTTCTACGAAAATACTGGGCGTTTTGTTTACTCTCCTGATTTCAGGCATTGCCTCATTGTTATCGCTACACGAACGTTTATTCTAAGATTTATGTGGCAAATCTTGGAATAAATATCTTGAAAAAAGTTGGCCGTTTGTCTAGGCGAAATCTGTCAAAACAAATTAAAGCAATTCGGGAATATTCATTTTCGTTGGATACCAACGATGCAACCTTCAATCGCATATATAGGTTCACTTTTCGATCTCCCGTTTCGCCTTTACTGGTTTATTTTCTTTAATCAGAAATTAGCGATTATTTCTTTTGATGAGGATGTTTTTTGTTGGTCCTTTTTGCATATTCCTCCCTCAAGTTTTGGACACTCCCTCTCTTCCTTTCTCAGCTGCCCTTTGAAAAAAATGGCATAAGGAAGGACACCCGTGATTAAACACCCACGGATCATGGTTCCCTTTGTGCTGTCGATTCGGTCTATCGGGACTGTAATCGAAAAGGGATCGGAGTATTTTCATATAGCCATATATATGTGTGTGTATATATATATATATATCATATGTCCGATAATAATAGTGCGGACGTGGTCCATTGGAATATCAGGAGGTACCGCGAACGGTTTCGAAAAAATATTCGTTAATTGCTCCGCGGTCTGCCACTGACGTGTAATAAATTAGAATCGGGATATTCCTGTATTCTGTCCACTATTCGTATAGCCATATCCCAGTGCATCGAGACTCGCGGATACGCCGAATTATTTTTGCCTTTCTCCATGCAATGGATCCACATGACTGGATTTTTCAGAGAAACGTTTCGATCCATCCTCTCTCTCTCTCGCTAGCTGTTATCGAATTTCCTCGTTAATTTATACGTGCAAAATATTTATTGAAAAAGTGGTGTAAAAAATGACAGTTGGAAAGCAACGAAAATTAATTTTCTTAATTCCCTTAATGCCGTTAGGTAAATTTGAACTACGAAAATTCCACAAACATTTTCCATCCATTTCTCTTTGCCTCTCTCTCTCTCTCTCTCTCTCTCTCTCTCTCTCTCTCTCTCTCTCTCTCTCTCTCTCGTTCTCTAGAGCGGTTATCGAATTTCCTCGTTAGTTTCCCGTGCAAAAGATTGATGAAAAATGACGTGAAGTTTACACCGTTGAAATGCAACGAAAATTATATTTTTTTCAATTTCCCAAATTTCATCAGGCGAAATCGAGACACGAAAATCACGCAAACATTCTTTCGGATTCTCATTCAGCGATCTGCAAGCTGAGTCTACTGAATATGTTTTTCGATGACAATGAAAATGATAAGTAGAATTTTCGTTGCGCTCGAACGATGCAAACTTTAATATTCATTGCCATCATTGGTGGCGTTCAAATCATCGAAGTTCGTGAAATAAAAAATGAGGTTTTCTTTTTCTTTATCGTCGAATTGTTGAGGGCGTGATTGCGTCGTTCACGCGAGCGTCACAAACACACGGAAATTTTTGTCCCTCTCTTGAGACGGAGAGAAAAAGAGTGGCGGGGGGGGGGGGGCACGAGACTGCAGTCGAAGCGGCATTGTAGGAAAAAACAAAAAAAAAATACATTCGTTCGAGATCGAGGCCGAAGATTAATACACTTAACCTCATGCACTCTCGGCCCTAAGGGTCGTTGGCCTTTCCATCGGCAATCGAGAGCGATCGCGGAAAAGTTTTTCCGTCGATTTGTGACCAGTGTGTGGGAATTCTCATTACGTAGAGAAAGAGAGGGGGGAGAGAAAGGGAGAGAGAACAGACGAGGACAGCACAATAGGGCGGGGACAGGGGTGGGGGTAGCGGGGGTTGAATCCTCCCACACACTACAAAAATAAAGAACACAACCGTACCGTAGGTACTTGGTCTTCCCGGAGAATGAATTTTGAGAGCGTACATTTCCATACAATTAATTTCGTCGACCCAAATAGTAATTTAAAACCACCATTGGATATAAATGAGAAAAATAAGGGAGAAAAACTAGAAATGAGAATAGAAGTAGAAATTAATGAGGAGTGATGATTATAAAGTTTGCATCGTTGGAATGCAACGAAAATGAATTATTTTTTATCGCTTAAATTTTTCTTTGGCCGATTTTGACTGCGGAAATTGTTCAAACGCTTCTATGTTATCTTATTAGAAAATTAAGGCCTCAATTTGTGAATAAATGCTCTGGATAACGACTTAAAAAAAAGACAGAAAAATGATGTTGCATTTCACTGATGCAAACTTCAACGTCATCGTAAAGCTATAAATTTACAATTATCCGTATCAATGACGAACTTTGCATTGTTGGAAGGCAATGATGTTTCGTTAATTTCTCATTTCTTAATTTTTTTCATTATACAAAGACTTTTTGTTTTAAATGAGGTCGTAAATTTATCGTGAGAATACACAGAAATGTTGGTGCGATTTTTACAATTTGAGTTATTAACAAGAAATAATTTTTCGTTGCCTTGCAACGTCATCCGTATCACATATATGATGTTCAATTTTGTATCGTTGGGATGTAACAAAAATTGTTTTCCATACATTCATTTCCAAATTTTTATTGCTTTAGAAAATTGCTGTTTGGCAAATTTGTATACGATGTCTACAAATGAGCGAGCAATTGATAGATAATAGTTTTCATTGCATTGGAACGATGCACACTTCAATCTCATAAAATATACGATGTTGAAGCTTCCATCGTTGAAATATATCGAAAATCGATTCTTTTTTCATTGCTCAAATTTTTCTATGGCTGATTCAGACGATGAAAATCACTCGAACGTGTTTACATATCTTCATTAGACATTTGCAACCTCAATTTGTAAAAACAGGCTTTGGATAGTAATAAAAGTGTTGAAATGAAGAAGGGAAAACAATCGTTGTTCTCCAGGAATGCAAACTTTAACGTTATTGGGGAGTGAATATGGCAGGAGTCACTATCGATTGAGGACATTGGCTGAATACGATGGATTCAGTCCCACCCTTGTGCATAAATAAATATGGTATTTACACAAAAGCATATCGTGTTTATGCACATATTGTATATGTACATAAATAAATATGGTAATGTATATCACCCGTGTATGTACCATATGTATGAATAAAGTACGAGTTTCGTAAAGCATGACGTTGCAGTTTGAATCGTTGGAATACAACGTAAATTAATTATTATTTGGAGTTCGTATTCTTATTATACGTATTCTTATTATAAATGTACGGCCTGAATTTGCGGAGAAAGGGCTCTGAATAATGACAAAAATAATAGAATAAAAAATGAACTATATATATATATATATATATATATATATATATATATATATATATATATATATATATATATATATATATATATATATATATATATATATATATATCGTAGCATTCCAACGATGTAAACTTGAAGCTATGGATTTACAGTCATTTGTATCAACTAAATGGTGTTGAAGTTTGCATCGTTTGAATACAACGAAAATTCTTTTCTCTATCTTCATTTTCGCACACTTATTATTTTACAAAATGTTTTTTTTTTGGCCAATTGATATACGATATCTCTGAATAAGTGACTTAAAAGATGATGGAGCGTTTTTCATGTTGAAAATTTGACAAAGGAAGTGCGAGCAATTGAACGATAATAATTTTCATTGCATTCCAATGATGCAAACTTCACTCTAATGGTATATATATGTTGTTGAAGTTTGCATCGTTGGAACGCAACGAAAATTCTTTTTTTCTCAAAAAATGTTTGCACCCACCCAAAATATGTTACGAAAATAATTTTTTTTAAATACATTTTTGCTACCACCCAAAATATATGACGAAAATTCTTTTTTCTCAATTTATTTTTGCTACCATCCAAAATATATTACGAAAAATCTTTTTTCTCAATTTATTGTTCCTACCACCCAGAATATATTACGGAAATTCTTTTTTCTCAATAAACTTTTGCTACCTGCCGAAATATTTTTGCAAATTTGAGTTGTCGGACTTGAAAAAAACCTAAAAATGACCTAGTAGCTCTCGTAGTCTAGAACCGCCAAAATATTTCGAAGAAACGTTATGAAAAAAAAATCGTTGCATTTCATCGATTCAAACTTTAACACCATTACTCCCGACGACTACACAATCTCAAAGATACAAAAATCACGATCGAAGTCCACAAACAAAAATCATCGAAAGACGGTTTGATGGACTTGGAAGAGTCTAAAACTGCCAAAATATTTGACTAACAAGTTAACAATTAAAAAAAATAAAAATCGTTGCATTCCAACGATCCCACCTTCAGCACCTGCCTGACGACTACAGAAGCCTGAAGATACAAAAATCACGATCGAAATCCGCAAAAAAAAATCATCGAGAGATCGAACCCTCGAATCAACACATATATGTATATCTACGCATGCGCGTTTGGGGTTTCGGGTTAAAAAGGAGAATAGTGCTGTGCCATTCGTTTTGAGCGCACATGTGTGGGTGTGTGTTTTACGTGTGGCGAATATAAAAAAAAGAAGAAATAAAAAAAAACACGTATAGGGGATAGTGCGTTAGTTGGCCTCGGTGACGGTGGGGTGGCACTAGTGACGCGGTTCTAGTACAGTGTCGTGTTCGCCGGTGTGGATCGTCGCTTATGATACTCTAGTTGTTACAGCCCTCTGTACGCGAAGCCCTGAATTAACTTCTTTCTCCCTCCCTCCCTCCCTCTCTCTCTCCCTCTCTCTCTCTCGTTCTCTCTTGTACACCCAATACGGTTGATTGGAAATCCTCGCTGGTGATAAAAAAAAGACAAGAATAAAGGCAGGAAAAACGGGTCGTATAACTTTGCGAATGCATACCGGTTTTTCCGCCTGCGCCTGGTGACACTTTATCTGCAAAGTTCGCGCACGTCCTTTCTCGAGGATTTGAAAAAGTGGCAATCGCACGCGCCATCTAATCGACGATCATCGTAACTCGGCGGAATTTATCGCGGACGAAATTAACCTCCAAATATCTCGGATCTACAGCGCATGCGCGAGCTCGCCTGGCTGTAAAGAACCGCGAGAGTTCTCGATCGAAGACGAAAAGCTCTTTCGCTCGCTCTCACCCTCTACATTCGAGCTTTCCTTTTCGTTCGCGAGGCAATAAAAATCGTTATGAGATCGCAGAACGATTCGTCGAGGATTAGCTTTTTTCTCTTCGGTGCACGATGAAGCGTGACATTGCCTGCTATGGGAATTTCGTGCGCGGCTGATTTTTTCGATATCACGAACGAGTCGGGATTCAATAACACGGAGAAAACGCGGGAATAGAAAGGGCAAAAGGACAAACCAACGAGAGACACAACGTTGAAGGTACGTGCTGTTTTTGTCTCTTCCATCCAGCTCCAGTTTTTTTTTCTGCCCAGTATAGGTTTTAGGACAGTGTTATTTTATTTTTTATGTGAAAGGTTTCGTACATCCTTTTGGGTATTTACGATCAATGATTATAGGTCCGTTTGTTGTTCTTGTACTCAATTTATTGTGTTTTTATACTCAAGGGAGGACACCGTTTTCTTCGGATTTTTTTTTCACAGAAAGGAATGGAAGGAATAAAACACACGGTCAAAAGAGCTTTTAGGTTTTATTAGGTACATACTGAAGTATCTTCGTGTTGACGTTTGCCTCGTTGGAATGCCACGACAGTTCTTTTTTACATTTTAACTTTCTCATTTTCATTACTATCACAGACCTTTTTTGGTGGATTCATATAGTAGTCGCTAAATGAGTATTAAAAAAAATGATTGTCGGATTTTCGTAGGCGACATATGCCAAAATGAATTTAAGGTTTCATTGGTTTCATAAGGTAATATTAAGTTTCATTGTCCTCCAACGATGAAAATCTCGACCTCTCACTAAAGAGGATTATACGGAAACATATACCATGAATTCACTATAAGTATAACACAATTGTAGTCGTACTTCACATTAAAGGCCGTTAATACGAATAACAAATTCAGTTCTTCATTTATATTATTTTTTAATTTTTACAATCGAAGAGATATTTCAAAGCAATTTGGCAGAAAATTTCATTTTTCTTGATCACTATAAAATACCAAAAACTCGCGCATGGGTAAAAAAAATCGCACATCTCAGGTTTTGGATGTACCTTTACGAGGGAAAAAAAATAATTTGCGAATCATTCCTTGGATCATTGCAAATATAAATGCAGTACAAATTCCCTACATCGTAGGTATGCATTTCTATTCGATATGAGCCAAAGAATATAATAATTTTCGAAAAACCTTTTTCCGAAACGAAAAATCGGTACGCACTTGTTTTTCCACATTTTTTTCTCTCACTCCTTATCCACCATCGAATGATTATTTAAAATCGTTTTCTTTTTTATACCACCGGACTCGAAGGACTCACGATGTCGAGTTGACTCGTTCGAGGTTCACTTCTCCTGTCTCGTCTATAGCTATATCGCTGCGTTTAGTTTCGCGTAGGTTTGCTTCCCGTTTCTTATGGTCCCATGGGCGCAGTGCACTCGGGCGAGCACCATGCGAAAAGCACCATCTTAAATCCTATTCCTACGCGATGAGAGAAAGAGAGAGAGAGAGGGAAAGAGAATGAGTGAGAGGGAGAACGGAAGAGATAGAGAAAAGGAGATCGAATACCCGATTGCTCCGTTATGCTTTCATATATATATATACACACACACGAAAATGCATTATTCCACGATAGTTGCAGGAAATACTGTGTACTGAATATACAGTACATCCGATATACTCATTCATCCGAGAAAAGACATCACGAAATGAAGTCCCAATCGAGCTTCGCGATTTAAACGTAAATCCATACTGAAAATAGCAACGTGCGAATTTTAAATGCAACAATAATTCGACAAGGTTGAAAATTAAAGGAGCGAATCCTCGACTAAAGACGATTAGGACAATCAGAGACAATTCGTTGATAATCTAGTACACGAAATCGAATTGAAATAACGAAAAATAAATAAAAATGAAAATAATATTTGTAATTAAAATTGTACAATTGTACAATGCACAATAAATAACACTGTATTAAATGAACGATACAATAAATACTATAGCACAATAAATATAGTAAAGCAAATGGGATAGGGTGGCCAAGTGATAAGGGAAAACATACGATGGAACGGATAATAACAAAATAGTGCATGATGAAAATCAATCATAATAAGAATGATAATAAAGCGATATAATAATAAAAACTATTATAGAATAATATAACAATAAAAAAATTAATGAATAATGTCGAATATATAATGAGCGCACTAATTGTCGCGTTTCATTATAATGAAGGGTGACGGGTAAAAAAGATCGATTATTTTGCAATTTCTCGGAGTATACATATTTAAGAATATGTGAAAGAGGTTTCGAGTTAAAATATCGAAGGTTGAGTATTGTACAGAACGTTCAATCGCGTTTTTCTCGACTTGGCTGGAATGAGAACTCTAGGTATAATTGTCCGATTTTCGATTTTAAAAACAGCAGAATTTCCGTAATTACCGTAACTATCATTGAACGTAGCTATTAACTTTTAATTTTGTATTTATTGAAGCTCCCAAATGTAATTGAAAGTTTCGTCAAAATTGCCCTTTTTTGAACAACCGCCATTTTGTTAATTTTTTTTTTCAAACAACAATTACGTACACCGAGAACTACATTTCTATAGAATATGAAACTTTTTTATTTTTATTTCTGGATCAACCATTGTCAAGTTATCGATCTGGCCGTCGGATCACATTTTTCATACATAGGATCTATTATGCCTCATTAACGGTGTTAGTTTTTAATGCTTTTTCATGAAAATTTCTACGAAATTAGTTCAATGTATGCTTGATAACATACCTTTTTTCCAAATCCCAATTAAATACTCCAGTACACAAAAAAAATGAAAAGACGACTTTTTTGGGCCGTCTTAGTGGATGTCTTCTCTTTAGAATGCAAAATAAAA